>CAWUFW010006740.1:600000-1105683 GCA_963921515.1 Calotriton arnoldi
AGACCTGTAAGAATTGTGGCAGCCTGCTCAGCAACCCCAGAAGAAAATCGTTTTTGATCTCTACTGATGATGGATAAAATCCTGAAACACTTGTGTCTAGAGATGACAGCACTAATCTGCACCAACTTTGGTGGAACACTCCAGCAAAATACCAAGTAAGCATGCACTACAAACTGCATTTACCAGAATGCTAAGGGGAGAACTGTGCTGGGAGGTCAGCAGTGTGCTCCCACCCCTTTCTGTCACTATAATTAGTGGACAGCATATGCCAGGCCAACTTCTCACATTGGTGTGCAGCGTGTGGGATTCCAGTTTGCTATTGTTTTACCAAATAATCTCAATTGAATTGATCAACTGAAAACCACTAAAGGTACCTAAGGTACATATAATTTAAGCTTAGAATACAGTAAGTTCTACTGAACTTAGAGTTGTGTGTTAAGGGATAGCACACCCTTTCTACAACTCAAGAGAGTTTAGTAGGCCACACTAGAGTAGGTAGTGCATACATCACACCTCACTAGTGATGTCTTCAAAGCCAGGACCCAGTGAGTCCTTGCCAGAAGCCCATGGGCTTCTCCCCTCCAAGTATGATACACTCCCATTCTTGGAATTGAGAGCATTATGTAACTTGAGGAAATTGAAGACAGGACAGAGTCCCACCACCCAACATCTTAGAGAGATGTTGGAGCCTTATGATCTCAGCAGGCCCTTAGGGACTGAAGGGGTAGGAGCAGAGGGTGGGGCAGAAGATGAGGATGGGGCCAGGGGTAGCAGTACCCCCAGCCCCCCCTCTGGAACTGACCAGGAGGGTGACAATGACCCTGACCTGGATAACCCAATCCCTCCTGTGGAAGATGAAGAGGAAGATCAGAATGATCCCCACTTTGTCCCCCAGGAAGGATTATGAGTGTGCCCAGAAGGTCTAGGTCTCCTTCTCAGGAGTCTAACCACTCTGGCACCTCCATAGGGACCTCTGTCTCATCTCATAGGAGGTAATCCTCTCATGAGAGAAGAAAGAGGCTGGTTCAATATGAGGAAGCTCAGCTTGAACTCAGAAAGCAGCAACTGGCTATAGACAGGGAGTCCCTAGATCTCTACAAAGAGAGAGGAAAGTTGGGACTAGAGTCCCATGGTGGCAGCCATGTCCCTAGAGATAGGGAAAGGTCCTATGACCATAGGAACCTGAGCAAGATTGTCCCTCCCTACCAGAGTGGGGATGACATCCACAAATGGATAACTGCTCTAGAGAGGGCCTGTAAAGTACAGAAGGTCCCTCAAGAGCAGTGGGCAGCAATCTTGTGGCTCTCCTTTGCAGACAAAGGTAGAGACAAGCTCCTCACTGTTAGAGAGGAGGATGCTGATAATTACAAGGTCTTGAAGAGTGCTCTTATTGATGGGTTTGGCCTAACAACTGAACAGTACAGGTTGAAGTTCAGAGATACCCAAAAAGCACAGACTCAAGACTGGGTAGACTATGTGTATTGTTCTGCTAAGGCTCTGGAAGGCTGGTTGATGGGCAGTAAGGTGTGTGACTTCTCAGGATTGTACAATCTGATAATGAGGGAGCAGATTCTTAATAACTGTCAAAATCAGCTGTTGCATCAGTACCTGGTGGACTCTGATCTGACCTCTCCCCAAGAATTGGGAAAGAAGGCAGACAAATGGGTCAGAACCAGGGTGAGGCAGAAGGTACAGAACCAAGGTGGTGACCCTAAGAAGCAAGATGCTAAGAACCCTGAAAAGGGTGGGGAGAAGGGTAAAGATCAAAAGTCTTCACAAGGCCCCCAAAAATCTTCTTCAGGTGGGGATTCACAGTCTACAAAAGGGAAAGGCCAAAGAAAACCATGGTGCAAGGTCTGTAAGCAAAAGACCCACTGGACCAGTGATTGCACCAAGTCCAAAGACTCAAGTCCAGCACCCACCAATGCCCCTAAGGCACCTGTTCCCCCTAGTACAGTTACAGTTGGTGGGAGTGCTCCAGCCAAGGGTTTAGTAGGGTTCACCCTGGGTACTGAGTTGAGCTCTGACCTAGTCAGAGAACTAACTCAGGCTGTGTTAGTCTGTGATGCAGGCATGGATGTGACCTCCTCTGTGAGTCCCAGTAATCTGGGCAAGTACAGACAACAGCCTTTAATCAATGGACGAGAGGCTTTGGCATTTAGGGACACAGGGGCAAGTGTCACAATGGTGACACAAGACCTTGTGAATCCTGGGCAAGTTATACTTGGTGAGATGTACCAAGTGACCAATGCTAGCAACGTCAGAACAGACCATACTCTGGCAGTTGTTAACTTCTCCTGGGGAGGGGTAACTGGCCTTAAGAAGGTTGTGGTGAGTGTAAACCTACCAGTCGAATGCTTGCTTGGCAATGACTTAGAAACTTCAGCTTGGGCAGAAGTGGAGCTCAGGACCCATGCAGAAATGCTGGGGATCCCTGCAGATGTGTTTGCTGTGACCAGGTCACAAGCCAAAATGTCTAGCACTGAACAGGCCTTGGATTCTGGAATAATGGACCAAGTGCCTTCCAAGAGGAGGAGTAGTAGGGTAAAGGCAGTGCCTTCCCCCTTGGCTCAGAAGGAAGATCAGTCCCTTGAGGGGGATGATCTCAGTCCTGAGGAAGGAACTGTCCCAGAGGAGCTTGAACCTGACCAGGTTGAGTTCTTGGGGTCAGGGGGACCTTCCAGGGCAGATCTGAGCCAGGAGCAGCAGAGCTGCCCCTCTCTTGAACCCCTCAGACAGCAAGCTGCTGCTGAGGCTGCTTGGAAAGCTAGTGGTCCCCATACAGTGTATTGGGATGATGGACTCCTGTACTCAGAGTGTAGAGACCCCAAGACTGGTGCTACCAGGAGGTTGGTTATACCTCTAAAGTTCAGGGGCTTCCTATTGACCCTAGCCCATGATATTCCCTTGGCAGGTCACCTGGGCCAGAACAAGACTTGGGACAGAATTGTCCCTCACTTTCACTGGCCCCACATGTCTGAAGACACCAAGGAGTTTTGTCGCTCCTGTGTAACCTGCCAGGCCAGTGGCAAGGCAGGTGGCACTACAAAGGCCCCCCTGATACCACTACCTGTGGTGGGGGTGCCCTTTGAAAGGGTGGGGATTGACATTGTTGGTCCCATGGATCCCCAAACAGCATCTGGGCACAGGTTTATCCTGGTGGTAGTGGATCATGCCACCAGGTACCCAGAGGCTATTCCCCTTAGGACCACTACAGCACCTGTGGTGGCAAGGGCCCTCCTGGGAATTTTCTCAAGAGTGGGCTTTCCTAAGGAGGTAGTATCAGACAGGGGTGCAAACTTTATGTCTGGGTACTTAAAAGCAATGTGGAAGGAGTGTGGAGTGACTTACAAGTTCACCACACCCTATCACCCACAATGCAATGGTTTAGTTGAGAGATTCAACAAAACCTTGAAGGGCATGATTAAAGGGCTCCCAGAAAAGCTTAGGCAAAGATGGGACATACTCTTGCCCTGCCTTTTATTTGCATATAGGGAGGTGCCTCAGAAGGGGTTGGTTACAGCCCTTTTGAACTTTTGTTTGGCCACCCTGTCAGGGGTCCACTGTGCTTGGTGAAGGAAGGATGGGAGTTACCTCTCAAGCTCCCCAAAGCAAGACATAGTGGACTATGTACTTGGTCTCCGCTCCCGGATGGCTGAGTATATGAAAAAGGCAACTAAAAACCTTGAGGCTAGCCAGGAACTTCAAAAGGCCTGGCATGACCAAAAGGCTGTTCTGACTGTTTACCAGCCAGGACAGAAGGTGTGGGTGTTTGAGCCAGTGGCCCCAGCAGCTCTCCAAGACAAATGGAGTGGACCCCACACTATTGTTGAGCAGAAGGGTGAGGTTACCTACTTAGTAGACCTAGGAACACCCAGGAGTCCCCACAGGGTTCTCCATATCAACAGGTTAAAACCATATGTGGACAGGGCAGACATGGGCTTGCTCATCGCTACTGATGAAGGGCAGGAGGAAGAGAGTGACCCACTCCCTGACCTGCTCTCACAGAACCCTGACGATGGGTCAGTAGATGGTGTAGCCTTGGCAGGCAGCCTCACTACCCAGCAACAAACTGATTGTAGACAGGTGCTCAATCAGTTTAGACACATGTTTTCACTGACACCCAGTCAGACCACCTGGTGCACTCATGAAGTGGACACTGGGGACAGTCTGCCTATTAAAAATAAGATTTATAGGCAACCTGACCATGTCAGGGACTGTATCAGGACTGAAGTCCAGAAAATGTTGGAGTTGGGAGTTATTGAACCCTCAGATAGCCCTTGGGCTAGTCCAGTGGTCCTTGTGCCAAAACCTCACACCAGTGGTGGAAAAAGAGAGATGAGGTTTTGTGTGGACTACAGGGGTCTCAATGCAGTCACTAGGACTGATGCCCATCCAATACCAAGGGCAGATGAGCTCATAGATACTTTGGCCTCAGCCAAATATCTCAGCACATTTGACTTGACAGCTGGCTACTGGCAGATCAGACTAGCTGATACTGCAGAGCACAAAACAGCATTCTCAACCCCTAGTGGGCATTATCAATTTGTGGTGATGCTCTTTGGTCTGAAGAATGCACCTGCCACTTTCCAGAGGTTGGTGAATACAGTTCTCACAGGTCTGGAAGCCTATAGTGCAGCATATCTAGATGATATTGCTGTCTTTAGCTCCACCTGGGAGGATCACCTGGTCCACCTCAGGAATGTTTTACAGGCCCTGCAAAAGGCAGGCCTGACTATCAAGGCCACTAAGTGCCAGATAGGGCAGAGTCAGGTTGTGTACCTGGGCCACCTGGTGGGTGGAGGCCAGGTTCAACCTTTGCAGAGCAAGATCCAGACTATCATGGACTGGACTGCTCCAACTACCCAGACTCAGGTGAGAGCCTTCTTAGGCCTGACTGGGTACTATAGGAGATTTGTCAAGGGGTATGGATCAATAGTGACACCCCTGAATGACTTAACTTCTAAGAAAATGCCCAAAAAGGTTCAGTGGACAGTTAGCTGTCAAAAGGCATTTGATGACCTGAAGCAGGCCATGTGCACTGCTCCCATTCTACAGAGTCCTGATTACTCCAAGAAGTTCATTGTTCAAACTGATGCATCTGAATTGGGGGTAGGGGCTGTACTGTCACAATTGAATGAAGAAGGTCAGGATCAGCCAGTAGCTTTCATTAGCAGAAGGCTGACCCCTAGAGAGAAACGTTGGTCAGCCATTGAGAGGGAGGCCTTTGCTGTGGTCTGGGCTCTGAAGAAGTTGAGGCCATACTTGTTTGGTACCCACTTCCTTGTTCAGACAGACCATAAGCCCCTCTTATGGCTAAAACAAATGAAGGGTGAAAACCCCAAACTGCTTAGGTGGTCCATTTCCCTACAGGGGATGGACTTCACAGTGGAACATAGACCTGGGAGTAACCATGCCAATGCAGATGGACTCTCTAGGTACTTCCACTTAGAACATGAAGACTTAACTGGGCAAGGTTAGTTTAATGTCCCTACGTTTGGGGGGTTGTGTAGGAGAGTAGGATCTGCTTCACATGGGTACCCCCACTTTTGCTGATGCTTCACTGTTTTTCGACATTAGTCTGGCTGGGGCCCTGCTAATCAGAACCCCAGCCTAGCTGCTTCCTCTCTAAAATGGTTTTCTTGTGCCTTAGGCACATCACTGATTGGAATCTGGAGTGCCCTTATAAGTCCCTAGTATATGGTATACTATGTACCAAGGGCATAGGTACCTCAGAGGCCTACCAGGGGCTGCAGCATGTATTATGCCACCCCTGGAAGGCCATCCAAACTGACACCACAGGTCTGCTACTGCAGCCTGGGTAAGGTGGTGCATGCACCCCTTACTGTGATATAGGTTACCTATATCACTAAATACATACACACATATAAACCTATAAGTCACTCCTATGGCAGGCCTTATCAATCCTGAAGGCAGAGTGCGTGGTTCCTATGTGAGAGGGTGCCCCTGCATGAGCAGGGCCCCTCTGCAGCGTTCGGAGACCCTTCTCTGATGCTGTTTGTAGTGCAGCCTGACCATATACTCTTAAGCGCATTATAACCTCGCGTTAAATGCTAACTTTGGAATGGCTGCACCTAAACATGTCGTGTTTGGTGTCAAACATCTTGGAATACTACCCCCCGCCAATTCTGGTGGTGGGGGTAGCATTCCACCCTTCTAGAGGGAGAGACATGTTAACCCTGGCCTGGCCGGTAACTTCTTTCTAAAGGCCTGGCATCACAAAATGGATGCTGCTGCCACAGACACGAGTCTGGCCTCCTGCTGCTGGACGAAACTCTGGCAGGGGAGGCCTGGACAATAGGTTTCCTGTCCCAGGGAGGTGTGACCACCTCCCCAGACAGGATAATGTGTATTGGGGCTGGGCGGGAGCACTTTCGGGTGCTTTGAAGTCCTGCACTGGGGGCACATTTGGTGTCCCTGTGCATACCCCAGTTCAAACCGGATCAGGGGCTTGCAGCCCCTGCTTTGGCGTGAACTGGACAAAGGGAAAGGGGTGTAGCCACCCCTCTGCCCTGACCCACCCATAGGTGGGGCCACAGA
The DNA here is from genome assembly GCA_963921515.1 of Calotriton arnoldi. Taxonomy (NCBI): domain Eukaryota; kingdom Metazoa; phylum Chordata; class Amphibia; order Caudata; family Salamandridae; genus Calotriton; species Calotriton arnoldi. The sequence goes on from CAWUFW010006740.1 coordinate 606,562, forward strand.
GTAGTCCAACCCCTAAACTTGGTATAAGTATAGGAACCCAGTCCTTAGGACTTTAGATTATCCCTGGACGAAACTCTGAAACAGAATCCTGGACCTTCGACGCTCTACTCAAGACTAGAGGACAGAAGAATCTCCCTTGGGGTCAAGGAGTGACTCCCCTGCTTGGCAGGCACCAAAGAAGCAATTGTCCGGTCTGCATCGCCTAAGCTCCCGTCAGACGCCGAAGTCTTTGAATCACCAGAGGTAGATTTCCAGACTTCCCCGAGGCTGCCCTGAGTCCCCAGCAAAGCTGAGGCCCGTAGCTGTCGTGGGTAACGTGGAACCGTGACCCCTGGACACCGCACGCATTTGCTAGTGCATCCTCTTCTGGGTCTCCCACGAAGTCGTGCTTTGGGCTCCGAGTAGTCCTATCCTCCAGCACCAACTGCACCGAAGATCACTGGCCTCCACTCCACGAGTGTCCTGTGAGCCAGCTCCACGTGCGACGTCTTGAGACTCCTTCGCGGTTGCTAGCCCGTTGGCTAGTAGCCCTTCACGAAGGCCAATCCTTTTCTTCTTGGGCTCCCTAGTTGCTCCAGGCTTGCCCTCACTTACCCTTGATGGGTGAGTTCCTCAGACCTTGCTGGTCTGCATCATCGTCATTCTTTACTTTCATCGAGACTTGCCGTTGCCAAGGCTTGTTGGGTCCAATACGGTCGTCGACGCCTCAGCACTCGACAGACATCATGTACCAGCCCGAATCCTGCTCCTGGTCACCGACAACGCCTCCTGGACCTCGTGGCTGAAGAGTCAAGACGACCATCAACCTACCTGAAGCACTCAACATCGGTGGGCATCCGCTCATCGCCTTCCTGGTCACTGGCTAGTGACCCAGACTCTGTCCCCTCTGCTTTCAGGTTCTTCAGATCTCCGATCCACTCTTGGATCCACCCGGACACTTTCCACTTGGTCACCAGCAGCACTTTGCAGCAGATCGCCATTCAAATCGACGACGAAACCCGACCCCGAAAGGCACCTATGCACCCGGCTTCCCTGGGTGAGGTAACACGAGTACTCCGGTGCTCCCGTGGGTAGAGACTCTAGAACGACCTAGTTCTCAAAGGTTTTGCTCCAAGTCCTCCTTTAAGTGTCCCTTTTCTTTAATTTCCTGATCGTGACTTTCTCCATAGAAGTCAACGGCGTATCGCGGTTGTGTATTTACACTGCACGCGTCCCCCGTGGGTCCCCTGTGTCACTACCTTGGGTGGTTCCTTGTGGTCCAAGCACTTCTAGAGACTCTAGGCCTAGTGTCTAGTTCAGTCGTGGTTCTTATACCACTTTATTGATATATGGTTTGGTACGCCCTAGGGCCCAAACGTGTATTTGTGCTATTACTGTGTTTAAATAACTTATAACTTGTGTATTTCGAACTCTAGCCTCATAAAGAGACTAGAGGGGTGTGTTTAGCAATAAATACATATATTTTGAATATATACCTGGTGTGGTGCTCTTTCATTTGGTCACTCAAGAGATTATAGACTGGTAAAACAAGCTGCTTTACATTCCTTCAAGACTTAGCCTGAAGGCTGCTCTCCATAGCTACCACTAGGATAGCTTTCAATAAGGTTGTCTTTAACCTATCTCCAATAAGGGGTTGTTTGGACTGGTGCAAGGTGCCCACTATAATTAGTGGACAGCATATGCCAGGCCAACTTCTCACACCGTGGATCACACCATATTAGCGGACAGAATGGAAGCGGCAGGCCTGAGGGGAGAGGCGCTGGATTGGATGCTCTCTTTCTTAGAGGAACGCACCCAATCTGTCAGGCTGGCACCCTTTAATTCAGCCTGGGTCAACACCACATGTGGTGTACCGCAAGGCTCATCTCTCTCACCGCACCTGTTTAACATCTATATCTGTCCTCTGATTCATGCTCTTCAAACCAGGGGAGTGAATGTATATAATTATGCAGACGACATGCAGCTGATTTTCCCGATTGATGAGACGGAGGAATCTAAGGATTTCTTCCAACATACTATGCTATTCATCAAAGATTGGATGAGTCATAACTATCTCAAATTAAACTCAGATAAAACTGAGATAGTTATTTCTAATAACAGACTCGATCAGTGGACGCCAGCACACTGGCCAGCTGCATTGGGCACTCCACCTACCCCTAAAAATTTGGTTAAAAGTCTGGGGATTAAAATCGATGCTAAGCTATCCATGCATGAACAGATCAACCTGGTTATCTCCTCTTGCATTTACCATCTGAGGACCTTCAGGAAAATCAGGAAATTCTTTACCAGGGAAGGAAGCATGGTTATCATGCATGCTTTGATCATGTCCAGGCTGGATTATGCCAACGCCATCTATTTAGGGCTTCCTGCTAATCAGACCCATAGGCTGCAGTTGATTCAAAATCAAGCAGCTAGGCTGGTCTTTCAGCAACCAAGACACTGCCACACTAAACCGCTTTTGAAGCAGTTACACTGGCTTCCGGTGACTCAGCGATCCATTTTTAAGACAGGCTGCATGGTTTTCAATGCACTCTACGAAAAGGGCCCGGAATTCATATCTGCAAAGATCTCAAGGTACTTACCCAAACGAAATCTCAGATCTGCCACAATGTCTATGTTGACTATTCCTAGATTTAAGCGCAAGAGAACGGGCGGTTCCCGTTTTTCTGTTCTTGACCCTACACTTTGGAATTCCTTGCCGATTGACATCAGACTATCATCTGAGTACACCAATTTCAGAAAAAAACTTAAAACTTGGTTGTTCACTCTAGCCTATTGTTAGCATTCCTAAGGAAGGTTCTCCCTCCCCTCAAAGCGCCAAGAGACCTTTGGTATACGTGCACTTAACAAATTCCCTAAACATAAACATAAACACACTGCACACCCACAATTACCCAGGGACATGTCCCCCATCCCCGTGTCACACTGCAGCACACACACATAGCAAGCACAGCACATACCATGACAATGTGGCACAAAGTGCAACACCCACACTGCAGAACAGGGGACACAACTGGGTCCGCCCAGGTGCAGAAACAGAACAATCACATTGGACAGAGCAGGGAACTGTGAGATGCATATCTACGGCTACAACCCCACATCAGCCATGTAGGCCAAATGTACACTGTCCCAACTCAAATAGCCACCACCGCCCAAACAGTCACAATGTACATTGTCACACAGTCTGCATGTCGACAAGAACAAGGCGCCAACACAATGCCATCATGCACCTCCCCTTCACAATGCAGAGGGACAAACAACACCTCCAGCAGGTCAGAACAGACAACCCATCAGTGATGCCGGAGACGAACACCACACCTTTGACACCGACGCCCTACAACAGCCCATGGACATCCCACACAACCCACCACCAGGACCAGGGCAGACAAGCTACTCAGAGGAGAACCCAGCCCCTGCAACAGACCACACAGCATGAAGCACCCGCAATCACGGCTGGCTCACAACACTTCACCGACCTACACATGGCACCCCAATGCCAGGTGGCAGAACGCCAAAAGGAGGTGGCCCAACAGGTGCGGCTGTTGCCGAACCCATGGAATGCGAACTAGAACACATACGTGGGTGTCCAATACCCTTCAGGGACCACCTACACCCCACAAAGGAGACCCACACTGCCATAGAGACACATGCAGATGCACATACCCAGTACAGAACCACGCCCAGGGCCACGCACATATCAGTCACACACCCACGTTGGCTCTGCATACGACGGCACAGTCCACTCCCCTTACAAATTGAGTGGGTGACGACAAAGCTACATGTCCAGGTTCTAGCCCGCTGCCTGCGGTGACATGTCTGCGTCCGCTGTACACAGCACAATGTAATGTCGTAGGGCCCCCATGCATACAACAAGACCACAGGGACACATGCACATATCATGTTGAACTGGCTACGGGCACGTGCGCCCGGCCCCTTTATTGGCAGGGCCACATGTACAGTGATGCCTGTGCTGGATATGTGTGGGGTGAGTATAAGCCAGCCCGCACGGAGTGCTTGGTGCTGGCAACAACCTGAACAGTGGACACCAGTGTAATGGAAACAGAAAACACCAGCATAACAGAGTCAACTGCAGAGCAACATGGTGGGATCCGGAGTAAGGACAGAGGTCACCCAATATTCAGCCAGGAGGTTCCGTGAGTTGCAGTGCACTGAGGTAGGGGCACTAGAGAAGAGCGCGCTCATGTGAAGAAATTGCTAGGATTGTGTCCCTTCTGGTTAGTCCTGATGCAGATGCAGTGGGGTGTGTTACACCTGCATCAACTTCCTCATCATCGTCCCAGGACGCCCACACTGCCTGAGGGGACAGTTGCGTCCGCAGTCCACAGCGCAATACCCAGTAATAGATCGGGGTGTGTAGCTTGACTACCACCACCAGTCTGCATTCCTGCCTTTGGGCTGTTGCCTCCTGCCCTCCCATTGTCTGTGCCTTCTCACGTCCGCACACTTGACACATCTTCCTCATCATAGTCCCAGGTCTTCCCCACTGCATGAGGTGACATTGCTGCGCAACCTCACAACACCACAAAACTCAATCAGTAACGGACAATGGCATGCGGTGCACTGAGTCACTGGCACCTGGAGTGCTGAGCAGGGTATCAGGCCGATGATGGCATCCACGACAGGTCTGAGCAACTCCGTAGGTCTGTCAGGACCACCGTTTCGACTCTGGCAGATGGCGGTTGGAGGTGGTCCTTGCGGTGGTGGCGTGTGCCACCTGCGGTGATGCGACGTCCGGGCCGGTCAAGACTCGATGCTATGTGTGGGCCCTGGTGGCCCGCAGTTGAGGTCAGAGGATGCGGACAGCGCAGGGCCACAGACACATGGTGTTGATGACCCCAAGACCATCGCTACAGAGGCCATTCAATGTCTCAGAAGAAGGGGTCCCAGGCCTGAGCAGCACAGAGTTAGTGGCCCCGGATGCACTGCGGCCGGTACAGGCACCCAGCCACGGGACGGTGACTTGCGGTGCAGTCAGATGGGCCATGCAACCTGAGCGGATCCCCATCAATGTCCGAGGTGTATGTTGCAGAGGGTTGCGGGGGACAGTGGAATGTGTCCTCCAGGGCATGATGCAGAAGGTCTGATGTTACCTGGAAGCAGCAAATGGAGGAGTGGAAAGCTCAACCCTCGTTTTCACCAACAATTCTGTATCAGCTGCATGAGGATGAAAACTAGCCCCTAGTCCATAGACTCAAACACCACCAATGTACGACCAGTGAGTGTCCATGAATGTCGGGGAACACACTTAGTGGCACAGGTGCTGAGAGGGGATGCAGTCTGCGATGATGCCGGTACACAGATGTGAACTCCAACATTGCCAAATCAAGACTCTGTGACCTACTGGACCACAGTGTAGGCCGGAGTCAGCGGTCAGCAGTGGCCCACAGCCACGTGTCATTGGGTCGCGAGGCACAGAGTTAGTAACGCAGTGGCAGTTGTTGGTAGTGTTCAATCACCTCCGTAACGATGATCCTGTTCCCTCTGGACTGCAACGTGTCATCCTCTTACGCCTCTCCGTGCGTGCGATGAAATGTATTCTGCCTTTCGAATTACCGATGTTCAGTTCAAAATCTGTGATCCCACTCGTGCGCAGCAGAGGCCGAGGGCAGTAGTCCGCGTAGGCCCACAGACACGTGTGGTTGTGATGCCATGCACAGACTTGTTCCCACCACATCGAAGGGTGTATAGTGTATTGTTCTCTGCCTTAAATAATGTTCACTGCCATGGTGTAATCAAGACTCAGTTCCAAATGTGTGACCTACCTGACTGTGGTGTAGGCCTGAGGCAGCGGTCAGCATGGCCCATTCACCGAGTGTCGCCGGCATAGGTTGGATGGCCCCACCGGCCTGCGTAGTTCAGGTTCAGTGGCACAACGTGTTCGGTCACCTCCGTGTATGTGACCCGGCATTCGTCCGGACAGAGCCGCATCTTCCTCTTACACCTCTCCGTGCGACCACTGGTGTGGACTCTGCCATTCGTGCTTTGCGACTAGGTGCTGGATGTGTGACCTACTGGTCCGCAGGGTAGTCCTGGTCCCTCATCCACGTGTCGCCGGCTGGCGTTGAACAGGGTTAGTGGCACCACGTGTAGCCGGCTGGCATTGAACAGGGTTTTTGGCACCACGTGTAGCCGGCTGGCGTTGAACAGGGTTAGTGGCACCACGTGTCGCCGGCTGGCGTTGAACAGTGTTAGTGGCACCACGTGTCGCAAGATGCCCATATGGAACTATGCCTCACTGATCAGGGGGGTCTGGTGCTGTGGCCGCTGGCCCGGATTTGGGGTCACTGCCATTCATGACTCAGGACACAGTTTCACATATGGGACCTACTGGTCCGAAGAGTAGGCCTAAGGCGGCAGTGGAGTACGTCAACGAGAAAGGAATAAAGCGGGCCTGTGTCGTGGAGGCCGTGATGGTCTGAGGTGGCTGCCAAGGTCGCGGGACTCGGGCTTGGAGCTTGCGCCGGCACATGGTGGGCCCTCCTTGACACACGCCGGTGTCGGCAGGTGATCAGGAGCGGGCCTGATGGGTTCGTGGTCCCGCGTGCCGGGGTCCAGCAGGCGCACAGCATCGTAGGCGACTCCGCTCACGAGGACGGCGTCGGCCTCATGGCGGGGTGGGAGGTGCCGCCCTGGCAGAAACGTGGGTCTTTCCGGAAGAGGACCACGCCCAGGCCTATGTGTTTTTATTCACACCCCTATGCTGGCGTGGCGTACGCCGGGCCATCCCACTCAGGTGACGCTTAGGGGGGGGCGTAAAAGGCAACATTTCCGCGAGGTCCCCCACTGGCTGGGGTGACATGGTGGCATCCACTGTCCACTACACTCCATACACCAGCGGTGTATGTCGCCATGGATAGGGGTGTGTTCTGCATACTGCGGTGTGTCCAGCACATCTCCGCCACTCATGGCATTGTGTACTTTCCCAATAATGGTTCTACTGCATCCTTCACACGTGCCTGGTTGCCACCTCTCCACACATTCGGCTATTATGTGGCTGTGGTGCCATGCCGTTGCTGGCTCATGTTCAGGGCTTGCCCATGTGAGCATTGTAAGTTGTTCTGTCGTGTTTGGTGGGTGGGCATGTTGTTGTGCCTGTTGTATGTGATTTTATGACGTGTGCATTGCCAGAGTTGTGAGTTGACATGGTTGTGGAGTTGAGGTGTGTGGGGTGTTCATTTGGATATTGCCAAGGGGCTGTGCATTTCCCTTGTTGCCATCCTGGGAACGCTGGTTGATGATGGACTGTCGGAGGAGGAAGGTATCATACACACTGGCTGTGTATTTGAAGGCGACATTGTTGGGGGTTCCACGGTGTTCTGTTGTTGCCTGCACATTGATGTGAGACATGTGCTTCCTGTTGCGGTGATTGTGTGCTGTGTCACCAGGGGGCACAGGTAGTACATGTGTGCTGTGTTTTGCCCCCAACACGTGCGTGCATCCTGCTATGGCGTATGGTCCTTGCTTGGTCTCCAGCGGATCCTGCGCATTGTGTTGTACGTATGGGGCCTGGGGTGCCAGGGTGATGGTGATGTCCAGGACAGGTGTGGGGGACTTGGATGTGGCTGGCTGTGAGACTCCTCCGACTCTGGTGGGTGTCGGTTGGGGGGTACCAGGGGCCAACAGGTGCAGCCAAGCCAGCAGCTTTATGTGGGGTGGGATGTTAGTTGTCCGCTGTGTTGGTGCCGTAGGCCTGTTATGCGATGATGGTCAGGATGCGTAGGATGTTTGTCACTTTCAGCCTGTAGTGGACGGTGACATTGTCAGATGTTGGGTCTGTGAGGCTGGTAAGCTTCCTGGGGGTCCGCTTTGTCTGCGCTGCGTCTGTGGTGGTCCGGGGGGGGGTTCCGGGTGTGGGTTGGGGTCCTGGGGTGGTGGCGGTGGGTGTTGTCACCCTCTTGGGTGTCCGAGCCGCGTGATGAGTGGCTCCATGGCATCTGTTGCCCTTCGGTTGTGGCCGTGGGCTGTGCTCCCTTTTGTGGTGCTGGCTGCCGTCCGACTTTACACCAGGTCAGAGCAGGTGTAAATTTCCTGGTGCTAACGCGCCTTATCGCCTGTTTTGTGTTCTTATCACCGATGTGGCTGGTCGTTCTGAATGTTGAGGTGTGATGTTGTCTCGACTTTTGGCACGGGAACGCCTACTCTGCATCTCGTTAGCGATATTTGCAGGGGTCCTCTGTGGCGATGTTTTTTGCGGCTGCTATCGCGGGTAAACTGGTGCTGTGGGCTGTTAACACAAGCTTGTGAATGGGGAGGTAAATTTATCACGACTTTGGCTGCGATAAAGTGCCGTTAATTCGGCGATAGCTCCTTGTGAATATGCCCCCTAGTGTTCAGGCACCGTGGTGGGTTATGGACTACTATACTTGACATTATTTCTCGTCTTTTTTTCCAGTGGAGGGGAGCAGAAGCAGAGTCCCCCAAAAAGGTACATTTACCCAGTTATCTGCATTGGCTGGTCATAGACTAAAAAAATGATCTGCCCCACTCATGAATTGAATTAAAGTTTCCACGCTTAAAAGACCCATGTCTAACCCCCAAGCATGCCATGATCCTTTCTCTCATGAATTAATTAATGGCTGACCCAACAGTCCTGGTTAACAATTCACTGATGCCTGTGGAGGCCGGTAAATGAAGCACTGGGGGTTGAGGGGCGAGTCACATACACACACATGCACACACACTCACACCCATGCATTCACACACACACGCACACACACCCATTCACTGCACAAACTCACATATACACATACATTCATATATACACACACAACACATGCAGCAAATATAAAAATATAAAATGTATGAACTGCAGCATCTCCTGTGGTGGGAGGGAGCCCTTTGAGGTTCCAGGAGGGTTGTGACCACCACCTCCTCCCACTGGCTGATCTTTGGTCTGCCAATGAGAGGAGGCGGCAGTCCCTGACTTGCCACAGAGTGAGATGGGCTAAGTGAGACTTGCTGACCCCACCCTACTCTTGGACAAAACATCAGTGATAGACCCTCGCCCTGGGAATTCCTTTGGTCAGCCAGTGAGGGGAGGCAGCATTCCCTGACTTGCCACAGAGTGGGATGGGCTCAGTGAGACTTGCTGACCCTACCCCACTCTGTGACGAGGCGTCAGAGATAAGATACTCAGCCCTGGGTACTTCAGGCCATAAACTGAACCACTCATGTCTGAGGCTATCAGTGACACTTTCCCTCCTCATTAAGGTTAGGTCCTCAGGTGCTCCTAGTGGGCTGTAGCATCTTCAGACCGGCAAAGTTCAGTTCAAGCAGTCTGGCACCATGGACTTCACAAATACTAAAGCAGGATTACTCACTCAATATACCATGAATCAACAGTAGCTAATGTCAGAGGTATAAGCTTTCAATCTGTGGACAAAGACAAACAAACAATCATAATGCTCACAAGTCTGTGGCACCATGGACCATAACAAATTAATAATAAGACTATAAGGTTGTGCCAGTGTGTCTGGATCATCGTGATAATGAATTTCATCTTTACTTTCCAATGCATAGCTGACAAGTTTGGATTGATAATTGGAATCTTTCTCAGGTGTTATGAGGAGTGTGAGAAATTGTGCCAGTGGTTAAGGGCGGGTGAAGCTCTACTCAAGCAGCAACCATGATACTTGTCAGGATGACGCACAAGCAAACCACAAATTAACCTGTGCTCAACCCTTTAGTAACTTGGCATAGAACAGTCAGGTTTAACTTAGAGAAATTGTGTAAAGTATTTATGCAGCACTTCAAACAGAAAGTGAAAACACCATACACAAGAAAAATGTCACACCCCTTTAGAACAATAGAGTATGTTTTAATAAATAAATCAAGGTCAAAATGACAAAAATCCAATTAGTAGAACAGTAGATATGCAAGTTTAAAAATGTCAGGGAAAATAGAGCCAAAAAGCACCAAGTGCCAACTGTGGATATCTGGCTGCCTGGACCGGTACACAGTCACAAGTTCATGCTGACCGCAATACAGCATGGGCTGGCTGCAGGGACCCAGTTAGGCCAGCTGAACAAGACTACCTTAAATCCTGGTTGTAAAGCATTGCGAGGTCTCACATCGAGGATGTGTCGCGCAGCGGAGGTGATGCATTGGTTCCGAGGACCTATGAAGCTGCAATGCGAGGTCCAACATCCTCGACGAGGATCCCATCAATGTCAAGTCTGGCATCAATGATGTGTCACGCAGTTGAGGCGATTGGTCTGTTCTGAATAGCTGCAAGGCTGTGATATGTGAACCTGCATCTTCTTCGAGGCTGCCATCGATGAGAGATTTGCGATGTGAGTGCCTGTGTCAGAGAAGCTTTGCATAGTGGCGGTTCTGATGCAGGCTGCGAGGTCAACGCGGAGTCCTTGCACTGAGAGAAACCTCACAGCAGAGGTGAGGCATAGGTCTGCTCTAGACTATGCAGCCCAGCAGAGATGATGCTTTGGTTCTGCTGGATCCACAGATGGACTGGCAAAGCATGTTCAGGTCCACTTCCAAGGGTCCAGAACTGGGTACCACTTGACAGGGTAGGACTCACAGATGGTAGAGCCCAGGTGCTGGGTTCAAGGTTGTTGGAGCCTTCTGTTGATGTGGCACTAGTCAGGAGGCCTGCTAACTAGCCCTTGGAGTCACTCTGGGGTCCTCGGTTCAATAGATGTAGGTCCAGACCTTTTCACTCAGGCAAGAGGGCAGCAGGCAGCAGGGCAGCAAGCAGTCCTTCAAAGCAACAATCCATCAGAATGGCAATCTTTTCAGCAACACAGCAGTCCATCTTTCTGGCAGAATATCCACAGGTCCAGAAGTGGACTGAAGAGTTGGTGTCTGAATCCAAAATTAATACCTGGGCTTCCTTTGAAGTGGAAGAAGTTGTCAAGCACATCAACTTTCGTTGTTTCGGGAATCCTTTCACTCACTTTTCCAAATCAAACACCAGGTGAAGCTGGTGAGAGCCCTGGATATGGCCTGCTAAGGCAATTGTTATATTATTATCACAAGGCTAGCAAAGAAAAGTCATTGACAGCATAGGCTTCAAAAGCAGATGGTCATAAAGTGCCTGAACCTAGAGAAATGTGACAACATAAAATCAGATGCTGGATGCATGGATCAAGTTCTAACTGAAACCATCAAGTTATAGGAAGTTCTCAGAATTGACCACATAAGCTAACCTACCAGCATATGCAGGGCACACACATTTACCCATAGCATATAGATTGGTAGACTTCAATAACATTAGATTAATTAATTATTATGATGAAAGAATACAACATATCTCACAACCATCAAGTTCATAAAATATTTACTGTTTTAGGGCGTTACCATTTTTTGCTCAAAAACAATCTTATAAGCAGCTTTGTGGGCTTTGAAGAGAAACAAACCACCACTTGGATCTATACGTTTGCTAACATCTTACAGATTTTTATTTACTTATTTTTCAAAATATTGGTTTTCTTGTAGAGCGTTTAAACTGTTCCTCTCATGTTTATCTGTCTACCTCTTAATTTTAGTTTGTATTTATGAGATATTGCTTTTCTTCCCACACTTTCCAACCATTCAAACAGATATACATTTGTCTGCTAATTATTCCATAAGGATCAGATCACTTGCAGGCAATGTTTACTTGCTGTGTACTTCTTGTTTCTGCAGTGTGTAGATTGCTCAAAATCATGATCTCTTGCAGCTGGTGGGACAGCAAATATTTTGGCTTGATATACTACAACAGAAAAATATCAGAAGCCAAGGAAACGTGTGAAAAAACCTGACCCATAATGATAAAAAATACCAGAGAATTGTGACAAATGAACAGCACTATATGGACAAAATCAACAATCTAAACAAAGTGAGAAAGAAAGAAAACACCAAATGTAGAAACTAAAAACAACTTTTTCAAACTTTTTTTTGAGAGAGCAACAAAGAATGCTCCACTTGCTTTAGGTTTTTTGTTTTTTCAATAAGATCTTAACTCTTGGTGCTTACATAACCACTTGATAGCCACAATTCCGTGTCATGTAATTAGGTGACCCATGATGAATAACTTCACTTTTGTACACTGGTTAAGAGCTTGTACATTGTACAGTAACCTTAAAGAGGATGAATTCAGCTCACAAAAGCAACAAAGAAGTCTAGTCATCCTGAAGCAGTTTTCTAATACAAGCTACTATTGGTACAACCTGAGGTTGCCATGTCTTAGTGGTGCTTCCATCCTTGCATGCGGGGGCCTCCTTCCTAGGTCCAATATAAGATGCAGTTCCTTCATATTCCTCCATTAGAGCTGGAGGTCGTTCATCCTTTAATGAGCTATAAGGATAATGCCTAACAAAACTACTATGCTCTCTTAGCATAATGTCTAACAAAAGCATTGTGCTCGCTAGCAGACAAAGGATGGGGCTGGCCTATAAGGCAATCTGGCAGTGCCAAAAGGGCTGGTCTGATAGGCCAGTATATGGACTGGCTTTTTGACTGTTTGTGTGCCTGTTTTACTGTCTGGTGTGCCGGTTTTTACTGTTGAGTTCCCTGATATTACCATAAACGTTGCATGCAGCAAGCACACATGCATACCATCTCCCATATCTGGTAAACATTTGTACAAGATTTTTTACAAGATTGAAACTGCCTCAATTTGCAAATGTGTGTCATTATTTTACAATCTTATTTGCTAATTGGAGCCACTTTTTAGGTCTCGCCTAGGCAGCGCTTGCGCTGTCTCTTCGAGACATGCTGTATTCAGGATATGTGCATAATGCACCGCCCATTTTTTGCCCATCTTTTTAATTGGCTCCTGTCCATGTCCTTTGTAAATGGTTGCTTTTCATGGGTCAATAGGCTTAGTAGTCCCTTCTTAGTACCGCCTTGTCTCTCCTTGTAACCTCCCATGAGGACATCCCCTGTTACATGTGTTGTTACTCCCTAGGTTTTAATTACAGCCTCAAGGCACTATTTTCTTAAAAAGCTTCAGGCAAGACACACACTTGGTCCTAAGCTAGGTTGGCAGTGGTTACTTTGCTCACTAGAACATCTCACATTTATATGAGACCGTCTGTAAATTTCCCTTCACCAGCTCCACAAAAAGTACAACCTAATCTGAAATTAATGCAATAAGTCTTTTGTCACATTTCAAAGCTACTAATTGTATATATGGACATAGCTATTTGAATGTACTCGTAGTACTGTCTTGCATGCAATGCATTATTGGTAGGGTGGATTTACCATATCTTCTGCAGGGTGCAGTACCATATGTGACCAAAAGAGGTCCGCAGTGCTGATGCCTTGCTCACTAGGGACCTCTAGGAACAGCTTGCGGTACTGCACCTAGACATGCAGTGCTGGTGCCTTGCTCAGTAGCGACCTCTAGGAGCAGTTCGCGGGTCTGCACCGAGACATGCAGTGCTGGTGCCTTGCTCACTAGGGACCTCTAGGAGCAGCTTGCGGTACTGCACCGAGACATGCAGTGCTGGTGCCTTGCTCACTAGGGACCTATAGGAGCAGCTTGCAGTACTGCACCGAGACATACAATGTTGGTGCCTTGCTCACAAGGGACCTGTAGGAGCAGCTTGCGGTACTGCACTGAGACATACAATGCTGGTTCCTGGCTCACTGCGCAAGCATTTGCAATGCACTAGGTCTCGCATCATAGAAAGTATGAGCTATTGGCGTTGCATTATTATTTGCAACGCCAATACCTCAAACTATCAGTCATGCGAGACCTATTGCATTGCAAATGCTTGTTAGTGTGGTGTTTGGGCCTATTTTCTGTCCCAGTCCAACCCTGCATACACCTCACACACAGTCTGACCCTGCATATACCTCACATGGCCCTGTCATAGGCACAGGAAGTAGAGGCGCAGGGGGTGCTTGTGACATTCGCTGTGCGTTCAAAGTCAAAGGTCAGGCTATTTCTTCTGTCAAATTGCTCCTTATTTGAAACCAGAGTTTCCTTTTATTTGTCTGACTGCAGTGAGAGGATTTTGTTAAAGTGATCCAGTTGACAATCTTGCTGGGGTACACGAAATGAAAGGAAAGGTTGTAGAATGTCAGTTTTTTTCCAACACACAACATTTAAGTATCATATGAACTATACACGTGTATCCAATTATATCAGCAATTAGGAAAGAACAAATGAATTACTTTTTTGTAATTCTGAAATGTGATGAAAGCAGAGATTTTAATAGGGTCATAACAAATCAAGTCACTTTACCCTATTTTCACAAATTATGGTCTCTGCACACTGTATGGCTATTCAAATTTAGTGACTATTTCAACAGAAAATGTGTTGTCTGTAAATGACAGTGTGCTACCAGGCCAGTGCTCCAAAATGCATCTCCAGCTACTTACCACACCCTTACCACCCTCCTGCTGAATGGGCGGGGCACATTTGCTACATTTGTGGGTTTTTTTGCATGACGTTTTTTTGCATGAAGTTTGGATTTTTAACAATCCCTATGACTTCAGTGATATAACATTAATGGCAGCGCCCCCACTCTGAAAATTGTTCCAGCACAACTGGGCCCTGTAAACACAAATCAAGAGGAGTAAGACTTTCACTCTCTTGCAATACATGCTGGAGTCTTATCCAATCCTGGCATCAGTGTATATCTGCTTTCTTAATACATCTAATTGGATGATAACCTTTAACACCCACCCATTTATGGCTCCTAAAGTATGCCTTCTAAGCACTTAAAGTATGCTATGTACTTCTCAAGCATGATGGACAGAGTCATCAGTGCTCACCTGATAACAAATGTACTAAATCAGCATACAGAAACTCTGTCCACACCAATCATCTTGGTGTTAAGCATTCTAATATGTATCTGATTAGTTCTAATGTAAATAGCATTACCAAGAATACACTTGCCAACATTACAAACACAATCATGAGTATGAAATAGATGGAAATAATTAAAACACCAAAGATGTTTTTAGTACCCACCCTTAGTCAGGTTGTGTGTGTGAGGCATTCCCTTTTGTTCTATTTTGTGAATATCCATTTTATTCAATCATGTTTTTTGTTCCACAACTCTTTCTGTATTGTAGCCCACTGCCTTGGGGTATATTGGCTGTTATAGGCTCGAGTTATAGTCCCAAGCTGCAGGTGAAGGCCAATAACGAGGAAGCGGGCCTTTAACAACTGGTAGAGTCCAAGGCAGAAAGACTATAAGGCTATTAGAACATACCACCCACTGGTGATAGAATGTTCTACATGAAAAAAAGAGAAAACACAGAACATTAGAATGTTGATGGAGAAGACCTATACCAGCCATTATTGGCCCTGAACGACTATTAACCTCAATGGAGCTCTCAGCATTCCAATGTTATAATATAGCCTTATAGCCCGCCGTAGCGATCTATACCAGCTAGTAAAGGCCCGCTCGAGCGTTAATGGCCCGAGCCTTCGGCTCGGGCCTTTAACAAGGAAGCGGGACTTTAATAGCCGGTTTAGCCTAGCTACGAAGGGCTATAAGGCTATTAGAACATTCTGCCACTAGAGGGCAGAATGTTCTAACAAATAAAACAAAGGCGTCTTGGAGCCCGAGGGGGTTTAAATCCCCTCGAGCTCCGAGAGGCCTTTGTTCACAGCAATAGCTGTGAACAAAAGCAACATTGGAATGTTGCTCTGCGGGCCTTTGCTGGCCCGTAGAAGCACGGAGCACTCCATTGTATTCAATGGAGTTCTCCACATTCCAATGTTCTAATATTCATTGTAATCTCCATTTGGAATATTTGATGCAATAATATTAGTGTTAGAGGTATGTGATCAATTAATACTTATATGTATTTAGCCCTCCTCCATCCTTAACTGCAATTTATCTTGCAGTCAGTATAGACACATAGCTGTGTTAATTGAGTTTTTCAATTCTTTTCAGCACTGACTTTTTTAAGCACTTGGGAACCTGTGCAAAAAATGTTGACATTCATGCTTTGAAGAGCCTACAAAAACAGAACTGCAGACTAATGGCTTGCATTAGAGCTAGAGGAAATACTAGCAGTAAGTATTGTATCTCCACCACACACATTCTGTAAAATCTCGCCAAGTTAGACACTTCACCTACTGCAACATCAAGTTCGTTGTTTTTTCTGCCATCTTTCCTATCACTGAATACCTTTTGATATGTTGAAATACTTCAAATATACATATAACAGAGAGATTCTTGGTCTTCACTCATATTTACTTCCCTCCTCATATAGTTTATTTAGATGTGCACAGCCTCCCTTGGCTGAAAGTGCAGAACCAGTGGTCGCTGTAATCTAGTGGTTAAGATTGCGATTTGAATATCTGGATATCTGGGGACAAATCCACCCTTTCTCTGGATGCTGGAGAGCCATCTTCTCTTCCGGTGCTACTTGAAAACAAAATTATTAACTAAGGCTGAAAATAACACTAAAAATCAATTGTGTGCAGTGTCCAAATCAAAAATAGTCATTAATAGTAAATGATGTGCTTCACAAGAATCCAATCACATAACTTTAGGCTTGGCACTCATCCAAAACATTTTATGATTCTGATCACATTAATCTCAATAAATCTTCATAATATAACATCTGAGGGGGATATTCTCAAGAACGTGCGATAATCATTGCCAAAATAGGTTAACGCAAGTTTTCATATCGCCGTCTATCGCGGGAAAATAACTCTGTGTTAACGTGGCATTCTCAACACGGCGGTAACATGCGATAGTACCCCGATAACGCGGCAAATGTCCGCGATAACATTACCGGTACGGCGATAAAAATCTCAACCCGAACATGAAAAAAGTTGCGATGTGCCCAACCGCGATTAAAAATCCAGCGATAAGCAGCGCCAGGCCTGCAAGTCCCCCAAGTCAGGCTGCAAATAGCACAATAAAAGCGGCAACACAAAACACAAACAAAACACAAACAACTGCGAAGCACCATGGAGGTAGCCGGAGCAAGCACAGAGGACAACCAGAACCCCACAAGCCCCACAGAGGACCAGCCTGGGACCTCGGAGTCAGGGAAGGGCAAGGAGAAGAAGAAGAGGAAGACGCGGTTCAGTCTGCAGGAAAACAGGATCCTGATCACGGAGGTGGTAGAACACCAACAACAACTGTTCGTCACCTCCACTGTGTCATTGGCAACAAAAAATGGAATATGGCAGTCCATCCTGGACAAGGTGAATGCGGTCGGAGTGCTGAGGAGGACAATGGAAGAGCTCAAAAGGCGCTGGAATGATGTGAAGCGCAAAACCAAGCAGAAACTCGGCAACAACCAGAAGGCAGCAATGCAAACTGGAGGTGGGAGTCCAGCGCCACAGGAGGAGCTGGATGAGATGGAGGAAATGGTGTCCACAGTCATCAGTGGGGAGACGGTGGCAGGAGTTGGGGGACCGGACACTGCTCAATATGACCTGACAGAACAGCAACAGGGTGAGTAACGACCAGGGACTGGGGGGACGGGGGGAGATGGGCACAATGGCACACATGCACAATTAAGTGGAGCACATCTGCGGACAAACCATGGCCAAGAGTCACAACACCAACCAAGAGCCCAATTTACCCAAGTCTGCAGCATCACAGCACTGCATAAGCACAGAAGTAAAAGCCACACCGCCTGAAAGGGATAAGGGCCAGCCAAATCAGAGCTGAAGGGGCAACTCACCTACAATGCAGCACACACACATAAGATCCAGAGCACCGCAACATTTACAACAATGTTGAACAAACAGCAACACCAGCACAACAGAACAGAGGACACAACTGCTGCAGCTTGTGTGTGGAAAATGGCCATTCGCATGTGGCATAGCAGGAAACTGTGAGATGATAATGTACTAGTACAACCCCACATCCCTGATGGTGTAGTGATGCATGTATGGCCGTGACCCAGATAGGCAGTGAGACACACATTGTCATACAAATCAACACTCATCACAGTTGAATACAAGTGAAGGTGCGTAGACTTTATTAGCATATGCGTGTCAGTACGGCCAAGATAAGTGCCACAACATGCAGACCAATGTAGCAGTATGTCAGAACGTGGAACGTTGCCAAGCGCCGCTGTCCACTCCGGGGGAGTGCCACACCATTCACAGGTGTGTGTTTACCCGCGTTGTTGTCTGCTCATGTATTCGGAGTCCAGGCGAATGCAGCCATGTCCACTGTCGTCATGGGAGATGTGACCAGAACCCCAATGTTCCAACAAGGTGTCGGGACATGTGCAATGTGTTCCAAACTGTTGTGTCTGCAGGTACGTAGTTACACGTCCATGAAAGCTAGTGCAGCTTCGTAGGCAATCATTTCCAACATGAGGTCATTGTCGACTTCATCGAACAGGACGGCGAGGCTAACCATTAGCAGGTCCGGACAGATGTGCTGCGTCCACCCCTTTCACCAATTAGCACTACAGCCCAATAGGGGAGCGGCTCAATTTGGTCACTGCACACGAGGAGTTCTGCAATCTCCCAGGTCCAGCTACCAGCATGTATGCCAAGTATCCAGGCATCCCATAGACAGGTGTCACGGTGACACTCATGGTCGTGGGCCAACAGGGGGCGCACACACATGTTGATATCCAGTTCGGCTACCGCCCTGTTGGATAGGCAGACATCCATGGACCACTCGAATATGCACAAGCGACAATGCAACACAGGCTGCACGCAGGTGACGTTGGCAAGGCGGAAGCTTAGCCGGTAACTGATCCGCAGC
Organism: Calotriton arnoldi; assembly: GCA_963921515.1. Lineage (NCBI taxonomy): Eukaryota > Metazoa > Chordata > Amphibia > Caudata > Salamandridae > Calotriton > Calotriton arnoldi. The sequence continues at coordinate 625,236 of CAWUFW010006740.1, forward strand.
ACTACCAATGGCAGTGCCCCCAGTAAATGCAGCATACGTGCACGGTACAGTTCCACGTGACAGGGGTTGTGCATGTGTCCGGGATGGTCTGGCATTGCGTTAGTGGCTCTGGTTGAAGCAGCACTGTTCTGACCTGCGCCAGTTCTGTGGATGAAATGCCACAGCTCGGGTCAATGAGTTGTTGAAGTGTGCAACGGTTGTACGCCTGGGATGGTGTGGGAGTAAGTGTGAAGGCCATTACATGCAAGATAACTCCGAGCAAGGACTTCTGTGTGTGGGGTGTGTATACGTTGGTCTGTCGTCGGGCTGTGCGTAGTGTGGGAGTCGTCCTCAACTGCTATTGTATCTGTCAGGGGGTGCCGGGCACATGCAATTCCGAGGTCGGATGTGCAGATGTGCTTCCGCCTGATAGTTCAGACAAAGGATCTTTCATCCCTAATGTCAGTTTGTCATCTGCTTGCATTCATGAAGTGTGATGTGGCTTGTTGGGTGTGCGGTGGGATGTGTGCGACTTTGGGTTTCATGTTTGACATGACTTGCATGTGGCAAATGAGCGGCATCACTGTGTGTTACGTTGCCTCACAGCAGCTCCTCCCTCCCCCCGAGCCTATTTACTTGTGTGCGCTGCGCGGTTGCATCACTTGCACTCCAACGGCACACCATTGTCATGCCTGTCTGCGCATGTCCACAAGCCTGACAACGACACTGTGATGTTGGCCGTTGAAGGTGGGCTGCCACGTGAATGTAGGCCTATGGTGAGGATAGTGTGGGCACAGATGTAAAGTTCATGCCTGGCTGAACTCGTGCTGCGACTAAGGCTAGGCATTTGGCTCATGCTGCGGCAATGCAGATACACACAACACTTGGCATGTATGAGCCAAGACCCCGAGCGGTCTTGCGCTCCTTCATTTCTCCGTTCGTGCGAGACCGCCCTCCGGGTGCATGCTACATTGCAACATTGTCAATTGCAGGCCGGGTGGCGCCGACACTACAACAGAGACACACGCATTGGTGACTTCCTTGTCCAGGCCAGAACTGAACCACGCCCTGAGCCCCGGGCTAATTCTACACACCCCTGTGCTGGACTGACGTACGCTGGCACAGCCCACTCCGCTTACGCTTACAGGGGGGGACGACAAAGCTACATGTCCAAGGTCTTACCCACTGCCTGAGGTGACATGCTTGTGTCCGCTGTCCACAGCACGATGTGATGTGGTAGGGCAAGGGGCCATCACGCATACATAATGACCACACGGACACACTTAGATAGATAGTGGAACTGGCTACGGGCACGTGCGCCCGGCCCCTTTTTATTACCAGGGTCACATGTCCAGTGACGCCTGTGCTGGATGGGTCTGGGGTGAGTGTAAGCCAGCCCTCAGGGAGTGGTTGGTGCTGGCAACAACTAGAACAGTGATCATCGGATCACACACACAGAGTCACTCATGAAGGGTCCATGACTTGCAGTGCACTGAGGTAGGGGCACCAGAACTGGACTCACACACATATGATTACATCATAAAGGGTCCATGACTTGAGCTACACTGAGTTTGTGGCACTGGAAGCGCTCGGCGGGTGTGCGGCCTGCGCTGATGCGTCGTCCGGGCGGGCCACCCTGGAAACAATGTCTGTTGCCTACTGCACTCTGCCATAATTGAATCAAGACTCAATTTGAATTGTGAGCCATGCTGACAACAGTGTAGGCCGGAGGCAGTGGTCAGAAAGGGCCCACGGCCACATGGCGTCGACTTGTGTTGCACAGGGTCAGTGGCACCTGGAGCGCTAAGCAGGTGCACAGCCAACGATGATGCGTCGGCCGGGCGGGCCGCCCTGGAAGCAATGTCTGTTGCCTACTGGACTGCGCCATGAATAAATGAAGACTCAATTTGAATTGTGAGCCCTGCTGACCGCAGTGTAGGCCAGAGGCAGCGGTCAGAAAGGGCCCACAGCCACGTGACGATGACTTGTGGTGCACTGAGTTAGTGGCACCTGGCGCGCTCAGCAGGTGCACAGCCAATGATGATGCGTCGTCCGGGCGGGCCGCACTGGGGGCAATGTCTGTTGACTAGTGGTTTCCTCCATTAACAGAAATGTGGCACGATTTGAATTGTGGGACCTGCTGACCGCAGTTTAGGACTAAGGCAGTATCCGGCACACACATGACTCCGTGTTGCTGTGCCGCTGGATGCGCTGGGGGTCTGTTTCGTGGAGTCTGGAGGTCACGGCGGCGGACTCGTGGCAGGGTGAGGTGCGCCGCCCTGGCAGACGCGTTGCCCATCACGGAAGAGAACCACGCCCAGAGCCCCGGTCTTTTTATCCGCACTCCTACGCTGGAGTGGCGTACGCCGGCCCAGCCCACTGCGCTTACGCTTGCAGGGGGGAACGGCACAGCTACATGTCCAAGGACTTCCCCACTGCCTGAGGTAACATGTTTGCGTCCACTGTCCACAACACTACAAACCCCAGCAGTATATGTCCACATGGACATGTCTGTGCTCTGCATTCTGTGGTCTGTCCAGCACATCGCCGCCACACTTGGCATTGTGTACATTCTTCTTCATGGGTGATTTGCCTCCTTCACACATGCTTGGTTCCCACCTCTCCCCACATTCTGCACTTGTGTGGCTGAGGGGCCATGCCATTTTTGGAAGGTCCGCTGTCTTGTCCTACGCTGCCTCGGTGGTAGTCCGGGGGGGGTCTGGAGGGGGGTCCTGGGGGTGGTGGCGGTGGGTGTTGTGGCCCTATTGGGTCTCCGAGCTGCATGTTCATTGGCTCCATGGCATCTGTGGGTCTTCAGTTGTGGCTCTGGGCTGGGCTCCCTTTCATACTGCAGGTAGTCGTCCTGCTTAGCACCAGCAGAAGGCAGGTGTTAAATCCCTGCAGCTAACGCGCCTTATCGCCTGTTCTTGGTTCGCATCGCAGATCTGACTGGTCGTTGAGAATTGCGCAAAGTGGTGTTTTCGTGTGTTTTTGCACGGGAACGCCTACTCTGCATATCATTAGCGTTAGTTGTCGCACTCATCCGTGGTGATGTTTTTTGCGGTAGCTATCGCAGGGAGACTGGCGATGTCGGCAGTTTGCACCAGCTTGTGAATAGGGCGAAAAATCTATCGCCACTTTTACGGTGCTAAAGTGCCGATAAATCGGCGATAAGTCCTTGAGAATATGCCCCTGAGAGTGTTTAACACCTGCACGGTATGCTATTCATGTATTTAGCATTTTCCCACATACAATACATGTTTCATGCTCTGGCCCCAAGCCTTCCTCATAGTTCATAAATAACTAGGGCAGTGCAAAATATCACTTTTTTCAAGAAATTGTGTGAAAATTATCCAAAATTATGTGATAATGTGATAGTTTGCAATCTAGAGTGAAAATTGAATGTAAGTGCATCTCTTGTCTTCAGAAGTCACACAAGGTATGTGCAAGGGACAAGCTTAAGGGGAAAATGTCTCCTGAGAGACAATTCCTGCTGGACCATTTCTCCTGCAAGCCATTTTCTCTGCTTGAGGAGAAAATAAACAATACTTTGCACCTTGGAAATTCACGAATTTCACACATTTTGCATGAATTTAATTTGTGAATTCTGAGGATGTAATTACATTTTTGCAGCCCCCTGCACATAATGGCATGAATTACCATGGATTGGATCCTTTTAGTAGAATTGTACATTCGTGGTGTAGTAATCAAGTGCTACCTGTCCTCCTGATTTCGCCAATGCTGTTTTAAATGGTTTGATTTCCTGTACAGGAGACTCAAATCCTGAGCTCTCTGGCTGGTTCTCTATATCATTTCAGAAAACGTTTCTCACCTACAGGGTAAATGTCTCTTCTAGAGATGCGTTTCACCAAAGGTGAACCTCCCTTTAACGTGTGGGTGTATCATCCCCTTGTCCAGGCCATGACACGAATAATTATTGACAACACCTGATTAATAGTTTTGGGGTAAAAGCCATTTTACTTCCACATCCAGGCTGAGTTAACTGAGCCCTGTCCATTTATGGCAAATGCGTGCAGTGCTCCCAGAACCTCACACAGAGCCTGAATTGTATGTAGCTAGAGCATGCTGCAGTGTATGAGACGTTGGGAAACCTAGAATTATATACACCTTTGACATCATGCAGATGCTATGCACATTAGCTACAGGAATGATTGGGCTGAAAGTTTGGCTACCTTAATATTGAGCAGGACCAGACTCAAAGAGTTGAAGAAAAAGCTTGTTAGTGCTGTGATGTGAAGAATACATATTGCTGTATATGCTAGGGACCGGCCTTAAATCATCTGAAGAACGACAGGAACCAGCTCCTTCAATTGCTGCTATAAGTGGAGAGAGAATGTGGCCTAACGGTTAGGGTGGTCAACCTTGAAGCTGGGTAACCGGGTTCGAGTCTCGGCAGGGACGCTCAACATTCTGTGAACCTAGGAAAATCACTTAATCTCCCCATGCCTAACAAAAAAATGAATGTGTCCGTCTGTAACGTAACTGGTGCTCATGTAAAACACTCTGATACCTTTGGGTCTAGTTCGCGCTCTATAAAATTCCACAAAAACATAAAATAAATAAGGGTGTCTGCCTGAGCGAAGGGTTGCTCAAGACCAGAGATCCAACGGCACTGTCGAGCCTAAACCCAAAATGGCCATCACTGAGAATGGCACTCTCACTCACCTCTCTATATCTGCCAAGTAGGAGGAAGAAAATTCCCATGCAGTCCTCCACCAAGAATATGAGTGAGGCTCCAGTGGAGTGCTGAGCAAACTGCTGTTTCTATGCTGCATTCCTGAGGGGTTCATCAACCCTCTGCAAATCTGCCTGCCTATGTGTGCAGGCTACACCTTTAGATACATTGCTGTGCTTCATTTATGGTTCTATGCCATTGTTTCACACCCCCCACAAAGGTTGCATTGCCTCCTGAACTTGCCCAGTCTACTCCTCCTGTTGTTCCAAGTATCTGTACAAAGCAACTGATGGCTACAGCTTCATGTGTGGTCAAGTGATTCCCTGTAAACTTGACCCTGCCACACACCATCCTCCATGATAAACAACTCAGACCAAATGTGCCATTGTCTGTTGGTCTCACACAAACATAGACACACATATAAAACTGAAGGGCCATATTTTAATGGTTTTGCAAGGGGGTGCAGGGGCGGCGCAAAACCTAGAATGAAATTTACCAAGCCACGCAAGGCCACCTTGCATGGCCCTGCATGGCTTGGTAAATGTGAGTAACACGGCGGCGCAAGTCGCTGCCTTGCATTACTCTGCCCTATGGAGTTGTTTAATGGGTGGAGCGTGGGTGTTTCCACGCATCCACCCATGGATTTTAGCGCATTCCCAGATTTACCATTAGTGGTAAACCTGGAAATGCGTCAAAATGCTGTGCCTTCCCAGGGGAGGCGTAACATGGAAAAATATGTTTATTTCTCCATGTTTTTTCCTCTTTCGGCGTCTGCTGCATTCTGCAGCGCATGTAGACAGAGACAAAAAAGCCTCAGAGGATTGCATTTATGCAGGAAGGTGTCTCTTCCTGCACACAAACAATCCTGCCTACAACACAGGCCTCCTTGCACCATTGTGCAAGGGGGCCTGCCTTGGTGCTAGGAAGCAGTTTGTGCACCAGTGCAGGCAGAGAGCAGGAATGTGCCGTATAATGTTAAATATGGTGCATACATGCCCTCTCCCATTCACGCAGTGCAGCAAGGTAGCTTGCTGTGTTGCATGGATATTTGATAAATATGCCCCTAAGACTTTACCCTGGGTGGGCATACTGTCCCCTGGATAACTAGAGGACCCCAAAGTATGTTTCAAATGTAACATAGTGAGGGGCAATATAGAGTACAATTAACTACTTTAATAGTCCTTTGAAACAAATAAAGCTCATATATTTTTGAATGAAATAAGAACGCTGCCAGGACTTTATATCTATGGAGGGTTATTCAAGTATTAAATGTAACAGAGTTTCTGATAAGGTAATACTTGAAGGCTTGATTGCTCATCTTTCATACCATTTTAGAGTCAAATCCTAAAGATGTATTCTTTTTTTTTAAATAATTCTTTTTATTGAAAAAACAGGAATTGACAATCAGCAGGATTGCATGCATTAGCAATGATGACAAAACGTTGACACAGTGCAGACATCAGTTACATAGGCACTTTATCAGGCAGTGTAATAATCACAGTTCCCCGTTTCTAGGCCCTGGTGCTTCGATTTCGGCTCTTACTTGCGGGGGTTCGCATATCTCCCCTAAAATTATTCAATTTCTCCCAAATCTGAGTCCACTTGGTGGGGCACCCCCTGGCTTCATATATGGTCTTTTCTGTAATCATACACCAGTCCATATCCTTACTCCAATCAGCTAAACGCGGAGGGGCTCCCGCTTTCCAATTGGCACTATATTGCGCTTCGCTACCATCAGGCCCAGAGTCACCCATATTTGCTCCTTGGAACTCAAGTCAGTTGGCCCCCAGTCATTTAGAATACATAGCTCGATGTTGCAGTCAATCTTTTGTCCCAACACTTCTTCAATGCAGCCCATAACCCCCGACCAGTAACGTTGGATAGTCATACATTCCCAGAGCATATGGATGAAAGTGCCCTCTTGCCCACAGCTCCTGGGGCAACCTCCCTTGGCGCTATAACCCATTCGCACCAGCAACGGGCCGGCTAGGTAGGACCTGTGCAGTATTTTCAATTGCACCAAACGGAGCCTGTAGGAAATGGCCACTTCTCTAGGAGAGGCCACCACCGCGGTCCATTCTTCATCGTCAAGCCCTGTCACGTCATAGTCCCATTTTGCCCGCAGCTGGATCAGGGGGTCCGCCGTGTTATTGATTAGTTTTTTTATAAATAAGTGATATGGCTTTTTCCGGCAGTTCCCCGTCTAAAACCCTATCCTCAAGCGGGGAGGATTCAGGCACCGATTCCCCCCTGGACAGCACGACTAACAAAGTGTGCCTAATTTGCATAAATCTAAAATACTCAGTATCCGCCAATTCGTGCTCCATTTGTAGATGGGCAAAGGGAACCACGTCACCCGCCTTCCACAAGTCTCCCACTCTTGTGATACCTATCAGGTCCCACCGATCAAAGCCCTTTGTGTGAATCAACTTGCCCAGTTGTTCGGTGTACCAGAGTGGTGTGGCCTGTGTAATCTTGTCCTCCCATCTCAGGCTCCTCGTGGCCACCCTCCACACCTGCACCGCGTGTTCCGTAGGTCCCGTCAGTTTTGGTTTTACAGAACGTGAATATAGTGCCTCTTCGAAACTACCCCCCGGTAGGAGCCACCTGTCAATATGGAATGCGGGGTCTCCATGCGGTTTGTATGTGCACTGGTTGATAGCTGCGAGGTGGGACGCCCAATAATATTTTTTAATGTCAGGGAGGCCGATGCCCCCATCATACCACCCAAGTGTGAGCTTGTGAGTGGCTATACGAGGTGGCTTGCCCTCCCAGAGTAGGTCACGAACCGTACTATTGATTTCCCTAAAGTATGCTGACTCAACCTGGTATGGGGCATTTTGCAAGGTGTATGAGAACCTAGGGAGGGACATCATTTTGAATAGGGCTGCGCGCCCCAGAAGGGACAAAGGGAGTGATTGCCAATGCTGAACGTCACTCTTGAGCCGTTGCAGGGGGGCAGGAGATTGCACTCCGAAAAACAGACTGGATCCATCGAGACCCAGATTTCCAGATACTTAAAGCTATCTGTCGCTTCCGTAATCTGGAATCCCCGGGGAAGCGTGGGCGCCGTTCCATGAGGGACATAGAGCACTGACTTGGTCCAATTTATTTTGTAGCCGGAAAATCTGCCAAATACCAAGAATATGTGCAAGATTCTATTTAGGGAGGCCGCCGGTGACGCTAAATAGAGCAAAATATCGTCAGCGTATAACGAAATGTGATCCTCCCAACCCTGTGTCCACTTAAGGCCTCTGATAACGGGATCTCTCTGAACCCACATCGCTAGTGGCTCGAGGGTCAGAGCGAAGAGCAGCGGGGACAATGGACAGCCCTGTCTAGTGCCTCTACTGAGTGTGAACATGCAAGATTTTCTATTATTGACAACTACCTGGGCTAGCGGTTGCTGGTAGAGGAGCCTAACCCAACCGATAAATCCCTCGCCCAGTCCAAGTTTGCTGAGCACTGCAAAAAGATAGGGCCATTCAATAGTATCGAATGCCATGGCAGCGTCAAGAGAGACCACCACCGCGTCTTCACTAAGCGACGTGGCCCGGCTCAATACTCCATGAAGTCTGTGCAGGTTAAGGGAGGTGTTCCTGGCTGGCATAAATCCCGACTGGACCGGGTGGACCAAGTTGGTAATGACCCCAAGTAAACGAGAGGCCAGGACTTTCGCCAACACCTTGGCCTCCCCGTTGAGCATTGAAATCGGCCGATAGGAGGAGCATCTATCTTTAACTTGCCGTCTTTGTGGATAACCATGATCGTAGCCAGTCTCTGGTCTGCTGGAAGCAGCCCCGCCACCTTACTCTCCTGGAACATTTTAATGAGATAGAGCGCTGTCTTGCACGCCGTGAGTTTAAACAACTCAATGGGTAAACTATTGGGGCCCGTTGCCTTTCCTCCGTGTAAGTCGTGAATAGCTTTTTCTACTTCCGTGCTGGTTATCTCCTGATCTAGCTCGGAGCGTTCCTCATCTGTGAGTACCGGGAGAGAGATGTCTCTCAGGAAGGAGGATGCCTCTTCCTCTGTGTGTGGAGATTGAGACATATAGACAGTTTGATAGTATTTCCCAAAGGCATCCGCAATTTCCTGCGGAGCAGTGAGTCGGTTCCCTGATTCAGTATCTATCTTCACCACGACGCGGCTAGCTTGGTCCCTCCGGTCCAACCAGGCCAGCAATTTGCCGGCCTTGTCGCCGACATCGTAGATTCTGCTAAGCGTGGCTCTATGTTGTGTCTTGGCTGCTTCAGTGGCTAAATTAGTAAATTCCTTGATTTTAATACGCAGAGCCTGCTGTACCTCATCCAAGTCATGTGCCCGGAGTTGCCCCTCCAACTGCAATATCTCACCTTCGAGGCGGAACATGGCCGCTCGTCGTTCCTTTCTTGACCCCGCAATCTGAGCCAATGCTACCCCCCGGATCACCACCTTGTAGGCCTCCCATAGTGTTACCGCCGATTCTACCGACCCCTCATTCTCTTGGAAGTAGAATTCCGATTCGCGCGTAATTTTGTCCCTAATCTGGGGGACCTTAAAGTACCATGGATTAATCCAAGCCGTTCTGCCCACTGCGGGCTCCCCCACCTCCAGTCGGCACAGGATAGGCGAATGGTCTGATATACCCCTGGCCAAATGGTGTACTTCCTTAATACTGTCTACCTGGTGTTCCAGAGTCAGTATATTGTCAATCCTGAACATACTACGGTGAGCGCCAGAATAGAAAGTATATTGCAGTTCAACTGGATGAAGCTTTCGCCAAGTGCCTACCAGGCCCATTGCTCCCAAGAAACTATGAATCTGCTGTCGGGAGTGAGGCAGGACCCTCTGGGGCAAACGGTCTAGGGAATCAGAGACAATGGAGTTAAAGTTGCCTCCGATCAACAATCTGCCCTCTGGCAGCTCCAAGAGGAGACTTCTGAGGTCTTTAAATGCTTGGGCGTGGAGACCTGGCGGTACATATACAGAGATCTAATTGAGAGTACGCCCCTCCCATGTCCCTGAGGACGCTACAAATCTGTCCAGGCTGTCTGTTCAAATGTGGTCAATCGTCATGGGGAAGGACTTCCGCATCATTATTCCCACTCCTCTAGACCCAGACCCAAATGCGGAATGTGCCACATGTTTAAACCCCCACCTCAACATTGCTTTACAGGCATTTCCGAGTAGGTGCGTTTCCTGAAACAAAATCACGTCCGGGGAGTGTCGTTTTATAAATTGGAGTACTACTCCCCTCTTGATTTTGTCCCCCAAACCATTCACATTCCAAGACAGCAATTTGAGCCCTTGCTTAACTGCAGTCCCCATCCATGCCCTGAGTGCGTGCCTTAGGCCGTGGGAGGACCCCCCACCTATGCCACTGGTATACGCTGTGGTCGCTACACCCCCGCCTCAATAGACATCAGGGGATCATCACTAAGCATGTAAAGCAATGTGTCACTGACAACAACCGCATTGTCAATCCTGTCTAAAACGTGTAAATACTGGCTTAAACTTCCCTTGCCCCCCGCTTGGCACAGTGTTGAAATGGTTCCTTAAACACATTATGGCCATATCTTAAAACGGAGAGTTTGCGTGCACCGGCCCCGACCCCCTTGAACTTAAACAACAAAACCCCCCTCCCTGCCTCCCTGCATGGCGGTTCCGGAACCTCCCGCCACCCCAAACTTGCAGAGTGCCTATCGCCCACCCAAAAAACTGTAAGGTGTGTGTGTCCAACCTAGCACCCGTTCGAGACTGTACCGGCAAGTGTTAGAACTACTATTCAATATGCCCATAATTGCTTCACAATAATGCAACAGGCAGTCCCCCATCAGCAGTCAATAACCCAGTTCGAGTTCTAGCCGCTGGCTTGTCGATTAAAGGAATTCAGCCACCACTCAGCCTTGAAGAAACGCGGCCGTGGGGCCGCCCCAGTTAATACAGCTTATACAGACCAGCTCTCATTCTTCTCCTGTCGATGCGGCCCGCTCGCCCGGTGGGGCTCTCGCTTCTGGATCTCTGTGCACTTCCTCACGACCATGACGTTGGCCTTGGCTACCCTTCCGTCCTGCCAGGCGCCAGCCCTCAAGCCAGTCCCAAGCTTCCTCGGGAGTGGCGAAGAACCAGACCTTTCCCTCCGATTCCAATCTCAACTTGGCAGTAAAGTGCATCGCATACTGAACATTCTTGTCTTGTCCGGGAAGAAAGTCACTTTACTGTTCTGGAATTCAATTGGGGGTGCAGATCGAGCTGTCTGTAGGATGATGTCCCTGTCCCTATAGTTAAATATTCTTGCAACTATAGGTCTCGGGGGGGCCCCGGGATTCGGCCTGCCCCCTGGCACCCTGTGCGCTCTCTCAACCGTGAAAAGTTTTAGAGCCTAGTCGGTTTTAGATAGGTAATAACCAGGTCCTCAACAAACAGGTCCATTGACGGCTCTTCTGCACGCTCCGGGACCCCCAAGATACGAACGTTGTTGCACCTGGAGCGTCCCTCGTACTCGTCCAGTTGCGCCTCTAGCCTCACGCTCAGGGTCTGAAGATCGTCAGCCCTCCGCTGAAGGGCAGTCGTATCGGTAACCAGGGAGGAGGCAGTCGTTTCAACATCCTTGAGTCTAGTATTCATGGAGCGCATGTCTGCTCTGATCAAGGAGACTTCCGAAGACATGGACTCAATCCTGTACTCCAACGAAGTTTTGACCGACGTTATGGCCGTAAGGATATCTTGCAGTGTTGGTTCTTTTGCCCCCTCTGCTGTCTGCTGCTTCTCTGACGCACCTGCCCCCCCCTTGTGGTTTGGGCCAGGTCCCTCATCCCAGGCAAATTTGTCAAGCTTAGCCTGCACGGAGGCCTTGGAGTTGCAACCCCTGGCCATGGCTAGTCCCCGCAGGTCCAGGTGGAGGTTTGGAGTAAGTCAGTCAAATGGGCCCCTGCGGCGTGCGGGAGAACACCGTTGGAGTATGGCCGCCGATTGAAGTTGGGCGTGGTGCAGGCAAGGCAATGAATTATGCACCAGATTTATAGGTAGCGTAGTCGTACTTGGGGCGTGCAGGCTGTGATCCTGCCCCCGCCTCCGGGGCGCATGCCCCAGCACCGGGCATGCTACCAAGACTTTAGCAAGCGCCACAGCCTCCAGATCGATTAGACCAGTTCCTCTCTCACCATGCACCGCCACATCTGGGTTCACCAGTCCGAAACGCGCTCACATTGAGACCTCCAGAGGGCCGTGCAGCCGCATACGCTGCAGGCCCGTGGTAGTGGGGAGGCAAGACGGCCTGAGACTTTCCCCTTTGTTACTGCCCCCACAATTGTTTTAGGAGCCCCCTGCCTCCTCTAGGTCGATTCCAAGCCACTGTGCACGACGTGGATATGGGAGCAGGGTGAGCAAAATCGGGTCTGCAATGGTCGCTTCCCGCGTTCTGGAGAGGCCTGTGACGCAGCCTGAATTCTTCTTTGTTTACCGCTACACCCACTCGCACCGGAAGGCTACGGCCCCCCTCCACTTCTCAGCCCACCGGTTCCAGGAGTGCGAGCAAGAGCCAGCGGCTTTATTTTATGTCCTCCCCCAGCCGGCAGCCAGGCCCAGTCTCCAGTGGCCCCCGCACTCCCCACCCCCTCGGGGCTCTGCACTCTCGGGCCACTCACATACCCGGTGTCTCGGCGGTCGATGGCCACAGCTTGATGGGGATCTCTCCTGGGACGGCGGGACCCTCGCTCCAATCCTCCGGTGAGCTGGGCAACTCAGGGCTCAATCTGCCATGTAGGTGCTCCTCTCAGGGGGAATAGTGGCAGGTGTAGACCGAGGCCCACACGCCCCTCCCCCACCGTTGCGGCCACCGTCACAGGCTACACGCGCCTTCCGCTCTATCTTGGTCAGTTCGTGCTGGAGCCCGCCGTGCCATGGTTCAAAAAGCACACACTGGTTTCCTGCACATGAAGCTTCGTTTATTACTCGCCTTGGTCGGATATATGTTCGGATTTATCCCTGAACGGGTGCGCTTGGACGGAGCCACCTCAAAGTGCTCGGCCCTAAAGATGTATTCTTGGCAAAGAGTGATCTTGCAGTAGTATCTTGATCCCAAGGTTCCATGAACAACAAGCTGGATTTTAAAATTTGGGAAATTTAATTTTAGGTTGAATTTGAGGGTAGATGAAGATGACCTTGCTACAACCAGTAAATACATAAGGGTAGAAATAAATTTTTTGGCAAACTTTATTATGAGAACCCCTGTTAAAAACTATAAAATATTTCCTCAACGAATTAGCCAATGCATTTCAGCAGTTAAACATCAGATGCAGGGGTCAAACTTTGAAGATGCTAGAAAAAGCATACCAGCCCAGGTTTACATAGTATTAATAATATATGTAGCTGGCCTGGCTATTAGTAGACCAATAGATAGCCTGGGCTCATCCATTGAAAGAAGGCTGTTACGGATTAGAAAAATAAAACTGCCTCTCCCATCAAGCTGGTTAGGACAGATCTGGGTTTAATCTCCAGCTGGACATTCTAGACATGCTCACTGAAGATTTCTTTTTAAATGTCAGGTTTACTTGCTGTTTTGAGCAGATGATTGTAATTATAAAGATTTGGAGCTGATCAATATTTTCCATTGTGTGGATCAAGGAATTTAGTTTGTAACCACTTTTGGGGATCTCTGACAGAATATCGGTTCCAATTATGTCGAGGGACATAAATATTAGGTCAAAAATATTATTACAAAAATATCGTTTGTTTCCCTATACTTCTAATGGTAAGTACAAAAATATATATTTTTTTAATAGTTTTGCACTAATGTCATTTAAAAACATACAAAAATATTGTTTTATATATATATAATATTCACTGAAAAAACCATAGGTTTTAGGGACAGTTATAGTTAGTTGGACATTTCACTCGTACAAAACCATAGAAATTCCCCGTTATAGTTAGTTCAGCTAACTATAACTCGCGCCCCGCAATGCACTGCTGATGACGTCACATATTACATCACTCATGACATGGTCAGTGACATCACTGATGACATCACTGATGACATCTCAAATGACATCACTGATGACATCACTGATGACATCATCCAGTGACTGTGTGTTTCTGTAAAGTTTAAATATGTTTAATATATATAGGGAAAGGCGTATTGAAGAATGAGTGGGTGTATAAGTGTCTGAATGGATGATTTAGTACGTGAGTGACTGACTCTACAAGTGAGTGATTAAATGTATCTTACTGAATGCATGGGTTAGTGACTAAACTGTGTGAATGTCTGTATCCGTCTGTCTGTTGGTTTGTAAGCGGCTGCATGGCTTTCTGAATAGCTACATGAGTGTCTACATGGGTTATTGATTGATTGTCTGAGTATCTGTATGGGTGCCTGAGTTTGTGTGGGTGGGGTGTGTGTGACTCTGTGCATAGATGTGTGAGTTGGTGATTCACTGGGTGCATGGTTTCAAGAGTGCATCTGTGATGGACTGTATGGGTGGGTGAGTCTGTGTATGGGTGTGTTAGTGATTGAATGTATATCTCAGTGGTACATGTGTGAGTAACTACATATGTGAAAGGCAGTATATATGTGTGTTGGAGTATATAAATGGCTATAAGTGAGAGTGTGTGATTGTGAGAGTGGCTGTATGGATGAGTGTGTACTTGTATCAGTGATTGTATAAGAGCGTAAGAATATGCTAGTATTTGTATGAGTAAGTGAGCTGGTGTGTGTATAACTGTATAGGTGAGTAAATGGGTGTGTGATTAAGTTTTTTGCATGACTGACTAGGTGTGTGAGTACCTCTATGGATGAGTGGCGGTGTGTGAGTGTTTATATAGGTGTATGAGTGCATATGATAGTCCTGTACTGAGTGACTAAGTATGAGTGACTGTACGGGTGAGTGAGTGGATGTGTGTGTAGACCTAAGAATCAGTGAGTGGGTATGTAGTTTTTGGTGTTGGAGTGTCTATGGTTTTGAGAATGGCAGTCTGTAATTTAGAGTGGGTGTATCAAAAGTTATATTAGGGTGTGAGAAGATGCATGAAATTATCACATGGATGATGTCATCAGTGATGTCATTTGAGATGTCATCAGTGATGTCATCAGTGATGTCACTGACCATGTCATGAGTGATGTAATATGTGACGTCATCAGCAGTGCATTGCGGGGCGCGAGTTATAGTTAGCTGAACTAACTATAACGGGGGAATTTCTATGGTTTTGTACGAGTGAAATGTCCAACTAACTATAACTGTCCCTAAAACCTATGGTTTTTTCAGTGAATTTCAAAGGTTTTTTAAATGCTAATTTCTAACTATAACGTGTCTGAAACCTATGGTTTTTTCAGTGAATTTCAAAGGTTTTTTAAATGCTAGTTTCTAACTATGCCTACAGAGGTAGGACATGTGAAGAAAGAAGAAAAACGCACAGAAAGAAGCAAAAGATGTGCAGAAAGAACCAACAGAGGAGCAGAAAGAGGCCTTGTTGCAAAATCATCCTGTGCCCACAACTTTTTCAGACGGGTACTGGTGGTAACTGACTCTGACTAACCAGAGCCAGTGCTATGCTAAAAGACACTTAGAATACAGTGAAAACACTTACATACACTAGGGAACACTATGCGTTGGGGTACCCCTGTGATTAGCATGACCTCCTCTGCAAGTCCCTAGTACATAATAGGGCAGGGGGATTAAAACTACCTCTTAAAACGCGCTACAGGGCGCGTTTGCACAGTGGTGAAGGGAGGGGGCCTGAGGTGACATGTGTGCAAACGCACCCCGTGGCGCGTTTTAAGTTGCGGGATTAAGTCCCCTTGAATTCTGAGGGTCCCTGGGGCCCAACTAGCCCCCAGGTACCTACAGTTAGGACCACAGAGCTGAGTTGCAGAGAGGCGTTCCGAGGCCACGCACCTTTTTCACCTCTCTGCAACGCAACTCTGTTGTGCTTACTGAAGGTACCTGGTGGGCTAGTTGGCCCCCAGGGTCCCTCAGGATTCAAAGGGAATTAATTCCCCAACTTAAAACGCACCACAGGGCGTGTTTGCGCACATGTCACCTGAGGCCCCGCCCCCTCCCTTCACCACTGTGCAAACGCGCCCCGTGGTGCGTTTTAAGTTGGGGGATTAGGTCACCTTGAATCCTGAGGGTCCCTGGGGCCCAACTAGCCCACTAGGTACTTCCAGTAAGCACCACAGGCCTGCGTTGCAACGCCTGTAACAAATTGTGCAGTTGTGTTTAGGTAGTGAAGAGGGTCGTGCTGGGGGTAGTGTTTTAGGGTTCAGGGTAGTGCAGTGGTGTTTGTGTAGTGTAGGGGGTCATGATGGGGGTAGATTTAGGGTTTAGGGTAGTGCAGTGGTGTTTGGGTAGTGTAGGGAGTCGTGCTGGGGGAGTGTTTTAGGGTTTAGGGTAGTGCAGTGGTGTTTGGGTAGTGTAGGGGGTTGTGCTGGGGGTAGTGTTTTAGGGTTTAGGGTAGTGCAGTGGTGTTTGGGTAGTGTAGGGGGTCGTGCTGGGGGTAGGGATTTAGGGTAGTGCAGTGGTGTTTGGGTAGTGTAGGGGTACTGCTGGGGGTAGTGTTTTAGGGTTTAGGTTAGTGCAGTGGTGTTTGGGTAGTGTAGGGGTACTGCTGGGGGTAGTGTTTTAGGGTTTAGGGTAGTGCAGTGGTGTTTGTGTAGTGTAGGGGGTAGTGTTTTAGGGTTTAGGGTAGTGCAGTGGTGTTTGTGTAGTGTAGGAGGTCGTGTTTTAGGGTTTAGGGTAGTGTAGGGGGTCATGCGGGGGTAGTGTTTTAGGGATTAGGGTAGTGCATTGGTGTTTGGGTAGTGTAGGGGGTCATGCGGGGGTAGTGTTTTAGGGTTTAGGGCAGTGCAGTGGTGTTTGGGTAGTGTAGGGGGTCGTGCTGGGGGAGTGTTTTAGGGTTTAGGGCAGTGCAGTGGTGTTCGGGTAGTGTAGGGGGTCGTGCTGGGGGAGTGTTTAAGGGTTTAGGGCAGTGCAGTGGTGTTCGGGTAGTGTAGGGGGTCGTGCTGGGGGAGTGTTTTAGGGTTTAGGGCAGTGCAGTCGTGTTCGGGTAGTGTAGGGGGTTGTGCTGGGGGTGGTGTTTCAGGGTTTAGGGCAGTGGTGTTCGGGCAGTGTAGGGGGTCTTGCTGGGGATGGTGTTTCAGGGTTTAGGGCAGTGCAGTAGTGTTCGGGCAGTGTAGGGGGTCGTGCAGTGGGTGGTGTTTCAGGGTTTAGGGCAGTGTAGTGGTGTTCGGGCAGTGTAGGGGGTCGTACTGGGGGTGGTGTTTCAGGGTTTAGGGCAGTGCAGTGGTGTTCGGGCAGTGTAGGGGGTCGTGCTGGGGGTGGTGTTTCAGGGTTTAGGGCAGTGGTGTTCGGGCAGTGTAGGGGGTCTTGCTGGGGGTGATGTTTCAGGGTTTAGGGCAGTGCAGTGGTGTTCGGGCAGTGTAGGAGGTCTTGCTGGGGGTAGTGTTTCAGGGTATAGGGCAGTGCAGTGGTGTTCGGGCAGTGTAGGGGTCATGCTGGGGGTGGTGTTTCAGGGTTTAGGGCAGTGCAGTGGTGTTCGGGCAGTGTACGGGGTCGTGAAGGGGGTGGTGTTTCAGGGTTTAGGGCAGTGCAGTGGTGTTCAGGCAGTGTAGGGGGTCGTGCTAGGGTATGTGTTTCAGGGTTTAGGGCAGTGCAGTGGTGTTCGGGCAGTGTAGGGGGTCGTGCAGGGGCTGGTGTTTCAGGGTTTAGGGTAGTGCAGTGGTGCTTTTGTAGTGTAGGGGGTAGTGCTGGGGGTAGTGTTTTAGGGTTTAGGGTAGTGCAGTGGTGTTTGTGTAGTGTAGGGGGTCATGTTTTAGGGTAGTGCAGTGGTGTTTGGGTAGTGTAGGGGGTCGTGCTGGGGGTAGTGTTTTAGGGTTTAAGGTAGTGCAGTGGTGTTTGTGTAGTGTAGGGGGTCGTGCTGGGGGTAGTGTTTTAGGTTTTAGGGTAGTGCAGTGGTGCTTGTGTAGTGTAGGGGGTCGTGCTGGGGGTAGTGTTTTAGGGTTTAGGGTAGTGCAGTGGTGTTTGTGTAGTGTAGGGGGTCATGTTTTAGGGTAGTGCAGTGGTGTTTGGGTAGTGTAGGGGGTCGTGCTGGGGGTAGTGTTTTAGGATTTAGGTTAGTGCAGTGGTGTTGGGGTAGTGTTTTAGGGTTTAGGGCAGTGCAGTGGTGTTTGTGTAGTGTAGGGGGTCATGCTGGGGGTAGTGTTTTAGGGTTTAGGATAGTGCAGTGGTGTTTTTGTAGTGTAGGGGGTCATGTTTTAAGATGCAACGCTCCAATACCTGACCAGTCTGCACTACATAAAACTGCAAAAAAACTAAAAATAAAAAGTGTTTTGCACACTTTTGTCATTGGGCTATATGTGGGCTACATCTGGGAAATATTTGTGCTACATTTGGGCTCTTTTTTCACTGGTGGCCATCTTGGAAGACTTCTTTGTTATGAAGTTTCCTAATTTCCTCATTTACTGCAGTCTCCTCAGTAGGAAATGCTTTCAGTTTTTTACTTTGATTCCATCAAGAAGGCATTCAGATGTGTCACACATTTGCCATAAATTCAGAATGTTATTACTCTAGTTGTTCATTAGATCACTGTAGTTAAGCTACTGCTCACCAAGGAGTTAACTGGAAGTCTACTGCTGGTATTGAAAGTGATTGTTTCAGTCTGCATGTCAGAATTTTCTAATGAAATAGAAGAGGATTTGAGATCTCACTTAAAACATGCACTAAATTTTCTTTTTGCAGCACTAACCATAATTTCTATGGCAAAATGAACCCCCTCATTTTGTTCCTTTTTAAATTAAATGTTTTAAGTGTTACCAGTTTATTCCAATCAAGATGGCTTCAGGTGTGCCATACTTTTGTCATAAGTAAGGCTGTTAGCACTCTAGTTGTTCTTTAGAACACTCTGGGAAGCTGCAGTAGAACACAAAGGCATCAACTGACAGGCTGCTCCTGTTGAAATATAACAGGAAGATATTTGAGATCTCACTTAAAACATGTCCTAATTTTTCTTTCTACAGCACTAACCATAATTTCTATGGCAAAATGAACCCCCTCATTTTGTTCCTTTTTAAATTAAATGTTTTAAGTGTTACCAGTTTATTCCAATCAAGATGGCTTCAGGTGTGCCATACTTTTGTCATAAGTAAGACTGTTAGCGCTCTAGTTGTTCTTTAGAACACTCTGGGAAGCTGCAGTAGAACACAAAGGCATCAACTGACAGGCTGCTCCTGTTGAAATATAACAGGAAGATATTTGAGATCACACTTGAAACATGTCCTAATTTTTCTTTCCAGAGCACTAACCATAATTTCTATGACAAGATGAACCCCATCATTTTGTTCCTTTTTAAATTAAATGTTTTAAGTGTTACCAGTTTATTCCAATCAAGATGGCTTCAGGTGTGCCATACTTTTGTCATAAGTAAGGCTGTTAGCACTCTAGTTGTTCTTTAGAACACTCTGGGAAGCTGCAGTAGAACACAAAGGAATCAACAGACAGTCTCTGCCCTTGTTGGATGTACATGTTTTACTGAGAATGTCAGACTTCATTCTCACATGACTGAGAAAGATAATGTGAATTTACAGAAAATATGCTCTCATTTTAGCTTCTGGGGCACCTTCCAAAACTGTATGGGACAAGCATGTGAAAATAGTTTTCTCTCAAACATGATTCATGATATCCCAGCAGAAGGTTTTTCACAGGGTAAAATCACCTTAGAACACACCACAATTCCTGAAATTAGTATGGTACCATCAACAAATGAATTCTAATGTAACTAAAGTCTGTTATCACCCTTTATAGTTCTCCTTTTGGTAACCCTCAAAATCTTCGATTCACTACAATGCATTTCAATGGGGTACTATCATTTATATTGGTCCCAAGATGGCTGCCAGCAATTCCAGGATGAAGTGCTGACAGCCAATCAGATCTCACGATGACATGTGTGGTTAGGCTCCGCCCAGATATATATGTGTTTTTACTTTTGATTTTCTCAGCAACTACTGAACGTATTTACACCATTTAACAAAAAGGGTTCTTTTGAACCAAGAACTACCTCTTTGCCAAATTTGGTGTAATTCCGTTCAGCAGATCGGGCTGTAGCCTTGCATAAAGTTTCCTATGGGAAATTGATTTTTTGACTCTTATTTTTTAATTTCTCCGCAACTACTGAACGGATTTACACCATTTAACAAAAAGGGTTCTTTCTGAACCAAGAACTACCTCTTTGCCAAATTTGGTGTAATCCCGTTCAGCAGTTCGGGCTGTAGCCGTGTCTAAAGTTTCCTATGGGAAAATGAATGGGGAAAACACGTTTTGGGACCCCCCTTTTTTCTCGGCCCCCGCTTGACGAATCACCCTGAGACTTTCAGGGTAGGAGCGAACCGGAGCGGGCCATAAAGTTTGAAAATTTCGCGAAGATTTGTCAACCGACGCAAGAGTTATTTCAAATAGAATGTCGCGGATTTCCTATGGAAAATAGGTCCTAACTATAACTATCTACTGGCGACCGCCAGTAGATAATATATATATATATATATAGTTTACAATAGTAAATCTTAAATATTGTAATATTTTACATTAATATAATGCAAATTAGATCCATTTAAATATATAAATATATAAACATACACACAAATATGTGTGTGTATATTTATATAGACATATATATAATATAACACTATTATTAAAAACATATTTTAAATTAGATTGTATTTTTCATTTACTGCTATAAAAAGAATATATATATATATATATATATATATATATATATATATATATATATGTATATATATATATATTATCTACTGGCGGTCGCCAGTAGATAGTTTTAGTTGGGACCTATTTTCCATAGGAAATCCGCAACATTCTATTTGAAATAACTTTGGCGCTGGTTGACGAATCTTCGCGAAAGTTTCCAACTTGTTGGAGCGCTCCGGTCCGCTCCTATCCTGAAAGTCTCGGGGTGATTCGTCAAGTGGGGGCCGACAAAAAAGGGGGGTCCCAAAACGCGTTTTCCCCATTCATTTTTCCATAGGGACCTTTCATCGCGGCTACAGCCCGAACTGCTGAACGGAATTACACCAAATTTGGCAAAGAGGTAGCCCTTGGTTCAGTGTCGTGCCTTTTGCTTAAATGGTGTAAATCCGTTCAGTAGTTCCTGAGAAAATCAAAAGTAAAGTCACATATATATCTATGGCCGAGTAGGGTCCGCGTACCCTCCCGATCACGAGCTGCATGCTAATTGGCTGTCAAGTGGCTGTCAACACTCCAAATCAGGAAGTGTTGGCAGCCATTTTGTCCCTCGGTAGAACCGAGGGACAGAAACAAGTGCGCAAAGTGCAAAAGGGGGCAGGGTAGAAACACCCTGACCCCTAGGTCTGCTCAGGGGGTCCCACAAGGACCCCTGGGCAGAAAAAGCATTTTTTTTAAAACAAATCGGCGGGATGCGCTTAGGGTGCGCGGATCCCGCCGGAAAAATCGAAGCGCGGTCTCCCGCGCTCGATGCAATTTGCCCCGGGTGGCCCAAGTCCCGGGGGCATGCGGGGGGTAGGTTTATGTTTTATATGGGGGGCCTCTAAGGCCCCCCAAGCCCCGGGGACCGCCACCCCCGGGGCTTTAAATAAAACTTGGTGCGGGAGGGCTCTCCGCCCTCCCGCAGCCCCGAGGACCGCCACCCCCTGGGGCTTCTTTTTTAAAGTTAATCACCTGTGTGGGGGCTCCAGCCCCCACATGCCCCGGGGACCACCACCTCCCCGGGGCACTTAGAAAACAAATGTGGGGGTCCGTTTCGGACCCCCGAAGCCCCAGGGACCACCACCTCCCCGGGGCTGTGCAATTGAAGGGAGGGGGGCAGCGCGGCCCCCCTCCTGGAGCCTGTGGTGGCCCTGGGGACCGCCACCCCCCAGGGCCGGCTCCTGCAGTGTCCCGGGATGCCTACCCCCGGGACACTGTAGTTTGCTATGACAGGACGGGAGCCTCGCGGCTCCCGTCCTGTCATAGCAAACTGCTTTGGATATAGGAAGCGAGAGCAGGAAACCTGCTCTCGCTTCCAATATCCAAAGCACATTGCTTTTACACATGGGGAGCTGCATGTTAGCAGCTCCCCATGTGGAAAAGCAATGCCGTCTCCCGCAGGACGCTGGGAGCCAGCATGGTCCGTGGGGGAGTTGGGGTCCCCCCACGGACCCCAAAGGATAGGGCCGGCCTCGGGGATGGGGTCCCCGGGGCAAGTAGTGGCCCGGGAGGGGGGCCACGCAACCCCCCTCCCCAAATTAGGAAAAACAAAATTAAAAAATTAAAAAAGGCCGGCCCCGGGGGATGGGGTCCCCGGGGCCTAAGGAGGCCTGAGGAGGGGGGCAACGCAGCCCCCCTCCATGAAAAAAAAAGAAAAAAAAAGGTGGCAATGACCCGGGGGATGGGGTCCCCGGGCCGAAATTGGCCACGGGAGGGGGGCCCATGCGGTCCCCTTCCCGTTCACATTTAAAAAAAAAAAAAAAGAAGGGGGGTCAGGCCCTGGGGGATGGGGTCCCCAGGGCCCAAAATAATTAAAAAGAAAGGGGGCCACACAGCCCCCTTTAAAAAAAAAAAAAAATCCGGCATCGTGCCGGAGGCCACGCCCCCTCCTTGCCAGCACTCTGCAAACGCGCCCCCTGGCGCGTTTGCAGAGGGGGAACGAATTCCCCTTGAATACTGGGGGTCCCTGGGGGCCAACTAGCCAACGTTGCAGAGAGGTGTTCTGAGGCCACGCCCCTTTTTACACCTCTCTGCAACGCAGCTCTGTGGCGCTTAATGGAGGTAGCTGGTGGGCTAGTTGCACCCCAGGGACCCTCAGGATTCTACGGGAGTTAATCCCCCAACTTAAAACGCACCACAGGGCGCGTTTGCATAGTGGTGAAGGGAGGGGGCGGGGCCTGAGGTGACATGTGTGCAAACAGGCCCCATGGCGCATTTTAAAATAGGGAATTAAATCCCCTTCAATCCTGAGGGTCCCTGGGGGCCAACTAGTCCACCAGGTACCTCCAGTAAGCGCCACGGAGCTGCGTTGCAGAGTGTTGTAAAAAGGGGCGTGGCCTCTGAACACCTCTCTGCAACGCAGCTCTCTGGCGCATACTGGAGGTATCTGGTGGGCTAGTTGGCCCATAGGGACCCTCGGGATTGAGGAGGAATTAATTCTCCAACTTAAAACGCGCCACAGGGCGTGTTTGCAGACATGTCACCTCAGGCCCCACCCCCTTCCTTCACCATTGTGCAAATATTCCTCTAAAATCAGCCGAAATACGAATTCCGATTTACGCACCTGTTATCAGGAGAGACCACAGTGCTGCATCTTTGAGCCCAGTACTGATACTGAAAAGTAATTTTAACCGTACTTAACAGTAACTTGAATTTCCTTCCATAGGCTAACATTGACTGGTTTCCCTTGGAAATTCTTCTAAATGTGGAGTTTTGGAACTTTATAATATTCCTCTAAAATCAGCCGAACTACGAATTCCGATTTACTCACCTGTTATCAGGAGAGACCTCAGTGCTGCATCTTTGAGCCCAGTGCTGATCCTGAAAAGTAATTTTAACCGTACTTATCAGTAACTTGAATTTCCTTCCATAGGATATCATTGCCTGCTATTTGCTGAAAACGTTTCTAAGTGTCGATTTTTGAAACATACAAATATTCCTCTAAAATCAGCAGAACTACGAATTCCGATTTACTCACCTGTTATCAGGAGAGACCTCAGTGCTGCATCTTTGAGCCCAGTACTGATCCTGAAAAGTAATTTTAACCGTACTTACCAGTAACTTGAATTTCCTTCCATAGGCTAACATTGACTGGTTTCACTTGGAAATTCTTCTAAGTGTGGAGTTTTGGAACTTTATAATATTCCTCTTAAATCAGCCGAACTACGAATTCCGATTTACTCACCTGTTATCAGGAGAGACCTCAGTGCTGCATCTTTGAGTACTGCAGGGAGGGGGGCGGGGCCTCCGGCACGATGCCGGTCGTTTTTTTTTTTTTGAATTTTTTAATGGGAGGGGGCTGCGTGGCCCCCTTCCCTTGGCCACTTTGGCCCCGGGGACCCCATCCCGGGGCCTGAGCATTTTTTTTTTTTTTTTAAAGAAAAAAAATGGGAAGGGAGCCGCGTGGCCCCCTTCCCTGGGCCTGTATTGGCCCCGGGACCCCATCCCCGGGGCATGCCCTCGATTTTTTTATTATTTTGGAGGGGGCTGCGTGGCCCCCTCCTCAGGCCATTTAAGGCCCCGGGGACCCCATCCCCCGGGGCCGGCCTTGCCCTTTTAAAAAAAAAAAAAAAAATTATTTGAGGAAGGGGGCTGCGTGGCACCCCTCCCTGGCCACTTATGGCCCCGGGGACCCCATCCCCCGGGGCCTGGCCTCTGGTTGGGGACTGTGGGGGTCCCCAATCCCCCACAGTCCCAGCCGGCTCCCCGCCTCCTGCGCGAGCCGGCATTGCTTTCCACATGGGGAGCAGCTAACATGCTGCTCCCCATGTGGAAAGCTAGTTGGTTTGCATTTTGAAAGAGAGAGCAGGTTTCCTGCTCTCTCTTTCAAATGCAAACTAAGTTTACTATGACAGGACGGGAGCCGCGAGGCTCCCGTCCTGTCATAGCAAACTACAGTGTCCCGGGGTAGGCACCCCGGGACACTGCAGGAGCCGGCCCTGGGGGTGGCGGTCCCCAGGGCCATCAAGGGCTCCAGGAGGGGGGCCGCGCGGCCCCCTCCCTTGAATTGCACAGCCCCGGGAGGTGGTGGTCCCCGGGGCTCTGGGGTCCGTAACGGACCCCCACATTTATTTTCTATGTGCCCCGGGGAGGTGGTGGTCCCCGGGGCGTGTGGGGGGGCTGGAGCCCCCCCACATATTATTTAAAATTTTAAAAAGAAACCCCGGGGTGGCGGTCCCCGGGGCTGCGGGAGGGCAGGAGAGCCCTCCCGCACCATTTTTTATTAAGCCCCGGGGGTGGCGGTCCTCGGGCTTGGGGGCCTTAGAGGCCCCCATATAAACAATAAACCCACCTCCGCATGCCCCCGGGACTTGGGCCACCCGGGGGCAAATTTGCATCGAAGTGCGGGAGACCGCGCTTCGATTTTTTTTTTACTCGGCGGGATTCGCGCACGCTGAGCGCATCCCGCCGATTTTTTTTTTTTTTAAATGCTTTTTTCTGCCCAGGCGGTCCTTGTAGGATTCCCTGAGCAGACCTAGGGGGTCAGGGTGTTTCTACCCTGCCCCCTTTGTGCGTTTTGCGCACTTGTTTCTTCTGTTTTTTTTTCTAATCGGCAGGATCCGCGCACCCTGAGCGCATCCTGCCGATTTAAAAAAAAAAATGCTTTTCTGCCCAGGGGTCCTTGTCGGACCCCTGAGCAGACCTAGGGGTCAGGGTGTTTCTACCCTGCCCCCTTTGCGCTTTGCGCACTTGTTTCTGTCCCTCGGTTCTACCGAGGGACAAAACGGCTGCCAACACTTCCTGATTTGGAGTGTTGAGAGCCACTTGACAGCCAATTAGCATGCAGCTCGTGGTCGGGAGGGTACGCGGACCCTACTCGGCCATAGATATATATGTGACTTAACTTTTTATTTTCTCAGGAACTACTGAACGGATTTACACCATTTAACAAAAGGGTTCTTTCTGAACCAAGAACTACCTCTTTGCCAAATTTGGTGTAATTCCGTTCAGCAGTTCGGGCTGTAGCCGTGTCTAAAGTTTCCTATGGGAAAATGAATGGGAAAACACGTTTTGGGACCCCCTTTTTCTCGGCCCCCGCTTGACGAATCACCCTGAGACTTTCAGGGTAGGAGCGGACCGGAGCGGGCCATAAAGATTGAAAATTTCGCGAAGATTCGTCAACCGACGCAAGAGTTATTTCAAATAGAATGTCGCGGATTTCCTATGGAAAATAGGTCCTAACTATAACTATCTACTGGCGACCGCCAGTAGATAATAAATATTCATATACACTTATATATATACATATATTTTAAATTAGATTATTATTTTCCATTTACTACTATAAAAAGAATATACACATATATATATAATTATAAAAAACATAAATAATGCTAATTATTAAATGAAATGCAAAATAAAATAAATGTTAAAAAGTTATTTACTAAAAATATTACAAAACAAAATTATACATAACAAAATATATATATATATTTATATATATATTTATATACAAATATTATAAAATGAAACATATACAAATAATAATATTAGATATATTTTAACAATATTAAAAAAATATATATCTGGGAATAATACATGTACTATACCCACTCCAGTCTGTGCAACGGTAGGGAAAGCTTGGACGTCAGAGGGGTAATGTTTACTATTCCCACTCCACTCTTTGCAACAGTAGGGAAAGCGTTGGACTCCAGAGGAATAAAATTTACTATTCCCACTCTAGTCTGTGCAACAGTAGGGAAATCATTGTACTCCAGAGGGGTGGAATTTACTATTTCCATTCCAGTCTGTGCAACAGTAGAGAAAGTGCTGGGCTTTGGATGGGTAAAATTTACTATTCTCACTCCAGTCTGTGCAAGAGTAGGGAAAGCGTTGGATTCTAAAGGGGTAAAATATTCTAGTCCCACTCTAGTCTGTGCAACAGTAGAGAAAGTGTTGGACTTTAGAGGGGTAAAATTTACTATTCTCACCCCAGTCAGTGCAACAGTAGGGAAAGTGTTGGACTGTAAAGGGGTAAAATATACTATTCCTTCTCTAGTCTGTGTGACAGTAGGGAAAGTGTTGGACTCCGGAGTGATAACATATACTACTCCCACTCCTGTCTGTGCAACAGTAGGGAAGTGTTGGACGTCAGAGGGGTAACAATTACTATTACCACTCCAGTTGGTGTAGAAGTAGGGAAAGTACTTCACTTCAAACACATAACATATATCAAACATAACCCTATTATTTTAAAACAAATATAACTCTTAAAATGAAGTTTATTAATTAACCAAAAAAATATATAAAAGTGAAAAACAATTAAACAATTAATATGATTAGTAAACAAATGAATTTATATAATTAATAGTTTATATAATTAGTAAACAAATGAATTTATATAATTAAGAATAGTTAATTAATTAATAATACATTATTAATTAATTGTTAATTAGTTATTACTTATTAACTTCCCTCCCTATACTATTATAAACCCAGCAGCCTCCTCTGAATATTTAACGTAATTACACAATGCAAATAATTAATAGTCAATTAAATAATTAACAATACATTAATAATTAATGATTAATTATAATAATTAACTTCCCATCCTACACCAAGCAACCTGCTACAACAATATAAATTACTATTAACAATTAACTTATAAATCACTTTAAATTACAAATTATATTTAAAAATATTATTAACAATTATACAAGCAATAATAACACTGCATTAATATATGAACTAACACACATAAAGATAATTAAAAAAACAATATTTTACAACTATATTATTGAAAAGTATATTAACAGCGATGATATTATTGAAAAGGACATTACTTACCTGTAAAATCGATATTCTTGACAACGTCATAATATTTTTGTACCACAATATTTTTTTCCTATATTTCTGTAACTCAATATTTCAAATCAGATATTTTGTCCAAACACCCATTTTTTTATCCAGTAGAAGTCCCATTCTACAGCATTTCAACCAGAAGATGAAGTTTTGGAATGTGTGGAACTCTTTGTTTGGCTCAAGCTAGGTATACAGGTTCTTTCTTTAGACAATATGTTGTCTGTTAAGATTCTTATAGGTTTTTTACATACAGTACACGTGGGAAAAAATAACGTAGTCGTTATCAAACACGTTTAAAAAATATTTTTAATGCCTTTAGTGGTTCACGAATGCCACAAATTTCATATTTAAACTGGATATGGCTTTGTAAAACGCAAATTATAACAGCAATAAAATAGCAAAATGTGAAGATAAAACATTCCCAGGCCAGCACTGAAATAAGTAAATGCACTTTTTATGCTTGGCTACAGACAGCTATAGCGGTTTGGAGGTCCTCAAGCCTCAAGTCATCAGTTCTTCAAAAAAAGTTCAATACGAAGTACAGAGAGGTAGCGGGCTCCGAATCAGCCACCTTAAGCAATTTGTTTTCACTATGTTGTTCATGGTGTGCCATTGCTTGGATGGGCTGTCTCTCGATGCCATAATAGATTAATGGATGGTTACATTCTCCCCTTTATGTTCCCATTAGCTTTTGGCAATGTAGGCCCAATTAGCCCTTTTGTTAGATTGGTGACAGAGTTTGCTCTTTGATGCACTTACTTTACTGCTACAATTTCATAATAATTGCTGGTTTGTCGATTTTTGGTTTAGGAAAATCTTGAAGTTGTGATGCTTTGCCTGTTTTAAAGACTCCATGCTACTCGCTAATCTCCCTTGCATGATCCTATTCTTCGGTCTCGGTATATACAGCCTCAGCTATCTCTCACAGACAGCATTGCATATAATGCTACACCCAGACAGCCCTTGCTTTTGATTAGATTGCTTTGATGATGACTCAGTTCCTCACTTTCGGCACGACTTCTTTACTCCTTACCCTGGCCTTTGATTGGTTGGGGAATAGTCTCCAAGTGCTGGCACCATGGAACTCCTTTTTTTCTATCAATGTTTGTTTCCACTCTGTGCAAGTGAGGGGGATATTCTCAAGAACGCGTGTTAACTATCGCCAAAATCGCTTAACGCAACTTCTCACATCGCAGTCCATCACGGGAAAATAACACTGTGTTAACGCAGCATTCACAACCCGGCGGCACCATGCGATAGCCTCACGATAACGCGACAAATGCCCGCATTAAAATAAACGCAACGCCGAAAAAATGCGAAACCCCAATGCGAAAAAAGTTGCGACGTCCCAAATCGCGAAACAAAACCAGCGATAACCAGCGACAGGCCTGCGATTCCCACGCGACATGCGGGAAAATGCACCATAAAAGCAGAGAAAAAAAAAGATTAAAAAATGTAACTGCGTACCACCATGGACGTACCCGGACCGAGTGCACAGGACAACGCGAACCCCACAAGCCCCACAGATGACCAGCCAGGAACCCCGGGGAAGGGCAAGGAGAAGAGGAAGAAGGAGACGGGGTTCAGTCCGCAGGAAAACCAGATCATCGTCACGGAGGAGAAAGAACACAACCAACAACTGTACGTCACCTCCACTGTGTCATCGTCAACACAAACGGAAACATGGCAGTACATCGTGAACAACGTGAATGCAGTCGAAGTGTCGAGGAGGACAATGGAAGACGTCAAGAGGCGCTGGAATGATGAGAAGGGCAAAACCAAGAAGAAACACCATGCCAACTTGAAAGCAGCAACGCAGATTGGAGGTGGGGGACCAGCGGCACACCAGTAGCTGGATGACAGTGAGAAAATGGTGGCCACAGTCATCAGTCGGGATACGGTGCCAGGAGTTGGGGATCGGGACACTGCTCAACATGACTTGACACAACATCAGCAGGGTGAGTACCGACCAGGGACTGGGGGGACGGGGGGAGATGGGCAAAATGGCACACATGCACAATTAAGTAGAGCACACTGCACACCCACAATGACTCTGGAACATGTCCCTGATCCCCGTGCCACACAGCAGCACACATACAGAAACTCCGGGAATGTGTTTTGCATTGAATTTATTTTCACATGCTGTGCCTGTGGTCATTTTGCACTGTCTCATGATTGCCAAGCACTGACACAATGTGACGTCCTCATGCGAAGAAAGTGTCAATGATTTTGTTCCTACGGGCTATTCCTGCTACAGCTGCAGTGGGGTGTGGTCCACCTGCCTCATCTTCCTCATCATCGTCCGGTGCATCTGGCACTCGTAACCATGGGGCATTGGTGTGTACACATATGTTGTGCAACACACAACATGCAACGATCATCTTGCACACGATGACTTGGCTGTATAGGAGCCTCCCACCTGTGATGTCCAGGCACCTGAAACGTGACTTCAACATGCCAAATGTGTGTTCCACGATGCCCCTGGTGCGTTTCTGTGCCGCATTGTACTGCCTCTGGGCCTGTGTGTTCGGGGCTCGGAGGGGTGTCATCATCCAAGGGCAGAGTGCATATCCTTGATCACCTGTGACAGTGCAGAGAGACATGAGTCAATAGTTGGTTCTGCATGATGTGTTGGCAGGCTCACTAGATCATTGGCATGTGATATGTGTGTCATAGTGATTCCGGTTTGACATGTACTGCTAGTAGCAAATGAGCGCCATCAATGTGTATTACGTAGCCTCACTGCTGCTCCTCCGTCCCCCTGAGCCTATTTCCTCATGTGCGCTACGCGCTTGCATCACCTGCACTCCTACGGCACACCATTGTCATGCCTGTCTGCGCATGTCCACAAGCCTGACAACGACACTGTGATGTTGTGCGTTGAAGGCGGGCGGCCACGTGTGTGTAGGCCTATGGTAAGGATAGGGTGGACAGAGATGTGGAGTTCATGGCTGGCCGAAGTCACGATGCGGTCGAGGCAAGACCTTTGGCTCATGCTGCGGTAATAGCGATACACACACAACAGTTGGCATGTATGATCCCGGACCCCCAGCGGGCTTGCGCTCATTCATTAATCCCTTCGTCCGAGCCCGCACTCGGGGGCATGTTACATTGCAACTTTGTCCATTGCGGGACGGGTGGCGCCGAAACCACAACAAAGACACACACATTAGGTACTAAATTGGCAAGCCCAACACTTAACCACGCCCAGAGCCCCGGGGTGATCATCCACACCCCTACGCTGGACTGCCGTACGCCAGCCCACTCCGGCAACGCCTACAGGGGGGTACGACACAGCTACATGTCCCAGGTCTACCCCACTGCCTGAGGTGACATGGTTGCGTCCGCTGTACACAGCACAATGCAATGTGGTAGGGCCCGGGGCCCTCCTGCACACACAATGACCACACGGACACACTTAGATAGTTTGTGGAACTGGCTACGGGCACGTGCGCCCGGAGCCTTTATTGCCAGAGTCACATGTCCAGTGACGCCTGTGCTGGATGGGTGCAGGGTGAGTGTAAGCCAGCCCTCAGGGAGTTGTTGGCGCTGGCAACAACTACAACAGTGATCAGACAATCAGAAGTTCACAGTTCAAACAGCAAGGGTCCACGACTTGAGCTGCACAGAGTCAGTGGCCACGGATGCACTGTGGCCAGCACAGGCACACCGCCACGGGACGGTGACTACCGGTGCACTGAGGTAGGGCCACGAGAGCTGAGCGGGTTCTCGTCGATGTCCAAGGTGAATGTCGCAGAGGGTTTTGGGGGACAGTGGAAGGTGTTCTTCCAGGGCATGATACAGAGGGCAGTACCAAGCAGACACATGCAATATGGAGGAGATGAATGCTACAGACTCATGTTTAACACCAAGTCATTACCAGCCACATGATGATGAAGACAACCCCCAGGCCATTGACTGAGATGCCACCAAAGTTCAACCAGAGGGTGTCCATGAATTTCGGGGCACAGAGTTAGTGGCACCAGAGCTGAAAGGGGATGCAGTCTGCGATGAGGCCTGTACAATGGTATAAACTCTGCCATAAATAGATCAAGGCTCAGTTCCAAATGTGTGACCTACTTGACCGCAGTGTAGGCCTGAGGCAGCGGTCAGCGCGAAGCAACGGCTGTTCAGGCAGCTCCTCCTGGTACTCTCACACACGACGTTGGAATGCCATGTGGCGATGATTTGGGGTTGACGGAGGTAGTGGCACCAGAGCTGTGCATGTGTGCAGCCTGCGACGATGCCGTGTCCTGCCTGGTACGGATTGTATTGAATTTGTGTGAGGCCTGCTGGACCGCAGTGTAGGCAGTAAACAGGTGACCCCGCGGTGCTGGCCGCAATGTAGGCCGAAGGCAGTACTCAGCATGGGCCCACAGACACGTGTTGTTGGAATGCTATGCACAGAGTCGGTGGCACCACATCGTAGGAAGTACGGTGATATAAACCCTGCAATAAACGTATGTACTCTGAAATTGAATAATCAAGACTCAGTTCCAAATGTGTGACCTACTGGACCGCAGTGTAGGCCGGAGGCAGCGGTGGAGTACGTCAATGAGAAAGGAGTAATGGGGGGCCTGTGTCGCTGAGGCCGTGATGGTCCGAGGAGGCTGCCATGGTCGCGGGCCTCGGGCTTGGAGCTTGCACCGGCACGTGGTAGGCCCTCTTTGACACACACTGGTGTCGGCAGGTGAGCAGTGTGGCCTGGCTGCGCTGGGGCGGGCATGACACATTTTGGGACCAGCGGCCTGGGGTGCAGCAGGCGCACAGGATCGCAGGCACCGCCGTTCACGGCGTCAGCCTCGTGGCGGGGTGAGAGGCGCAGCCCTGGCAGACACGTTGGCCATTGCAGAAGAGAACCACGCCCAGAGTAACGGGCTTTTTATTCACACCCATATGCTGACCTGGCGTACGCCGGGCCAGCCCACTCCGCGCACGCTTACAGGGGGGGACGTAACAAGCTACATTTCTGCATTGTTCCCCGCTGGCTGCGGTTACATGGTTGCGTCCACTGTCCAGTACACTCCAGACACCAGCAGTGTATGTTGACATGGAAGTGTCTGTGGTCTGCATACTGTGGTCTGTCCAGCACATCCACGCCACACTTGGCATTGTGTGCATTCTTATTCATGGGTCACTTGCCTTCTTCGCACATGCCGGGTTCCCACCTCTCCCCACATTCTGCTATTGTGTGGCTGAGGTGCCATGCCGTTGATGGCTTGTGTAGATGGCTAGCCCAGGTTGCCACAGTAAGTAGTGTTGTCGTGTTTGGAATGTGGGGATGTTGGTTGTCATGTTGTATGTGATTTTGTGACATGTGCATTCCCAGAGTTGTGAGTTGTCTGAATGTGGTGTTGAGGTGTGTGGTGTGTTCCATTGTACTTACCGACGAGCAGTGCATTCCCATAGGTGGCATCCTGAAAGCGCTGGTTGTTGATGGACTATCGGAAGATGAAGGAATCATGCATACTGCCTGGGTAGTTGGCCAGCTATGGCGTAGAAGCCTTGCTTGATCTCCAGCTGTTTCTGCACAGTGTGTGGGAAGTAAAGTTGCTGGGGTACCAAGCTGATGATGGCATCCAGGACAGGTGTGAGGAACTTTGACAGGGCTGGCTGTGAGACTCCTCCGACTCTGGCAGTTGTTGGTTGGAAGGTCCCAGAGGCCAACAGGTGCAGCACGGCCAGCAGCTTTGTCTGCGGAGGGATGTTGGTTGTCCGCTGTGTTGGTACCGTCAGCCTGTGGGCAATGATGGTCAGGATGCGTAGGATGGTTGTCCTTTTGAGCCTGTAGTGGGCAATGACTTCCTCTGGTGTTAAGTCTCCCAGGCTGGTGCGAATTCGGAAGGTCCGGTGTCTTTGTCTGCGCTGCCTCTGTGGTAGTCCGGGGGGTCCTAGGGGGGTGGGGGTCCTGGGTGTGGTGGCGGTGGGTGTTGTGGCCCTCTTGGCGCTCCGAGCTGCATGATCAGTAGCTCCATGGCATCTGTTGTTCTTCTGTGTGACTGTGGGCTGGGCTCCCTTTTATGGTGCAGATTGTCGTCCGACTTAACACCAGGTAGGAGCAGGTGTTCAATCCATGCTGCTAACGCACCTTATCGCATGTTTTTGATTCTTATCGCCGTTCTGGCTGGCCGTTGGGAATGTTGCGAAGTGGTGTTTCCGCGGGTTTTTGCACGGGAACGCCTACTCTGCATCTCATTAGCGTTAGTTGCCGGTGTCATCCGCGGCGATGTTTTTTGCGGCTGCTATCGTAGGAATACTGGTGATATCGGCTGTTAGCACCAGCTTGTGAATGGTGCGATGAATTTATCACCACTTTGGCTGCGATAAAGTGCCGCTAACTCGGCGATAAGTCCTTGAGAATATGCCCCTGAGTGTTTTGATCTTCAGACAGTGCTCACGGTGCTAATTTTGCTCCTCCCTGTTCACCCAACCCTCCCTCTGCTCATCGGCATCCCCCCAAGCTTGAGTGGTGGTCTTGGACATGTCCTGGATGTTTACTTAACCATGCTATCCTTAACAACCATCCCTCTTGATGATCCTCTGAGACGCACCAGGCTCTGAATGGTGGGCTTGGTTATTCCCTGGATTTTATAATGCTACATTATCCAGTTCTACCTCTCTCAGTGATGGTAGATGCTAATGTCCAGTAAATGTAAATGTCCAGTATTTGTAAAGCGCAAACAATTACCCGAGGGTGTCAAGGCGCTGGGGGCCGTCGAGAAGATTAAGCAAGCTATTGCCCAGAGTCCAGTGCTTAATTTGTGCCGGTGCTTTCCGGTGCTTAGCACCGGCATTTATTTCTCAGGGCCGGGTCTACACTTTAGTCTCTACTCTACACGCAATATGGGCAAAAAATGGCTGCACGCTGCTCACTAAGCTCAGAGTAGGGTCCCAACCTCCCCAGTGAAGAGCTGATATTCCACGTGACTGCGTGCAGGTAAAATATGTCAAATTGGATGCAGCTGCCTGGCGCCCGCCTTTTTACAAGCCACATATTACCGCCCAGAAAATCAAACTTCCTGGGTCCCTGCATCGACGTAGGTCACTGTCACACTGCATTTTGCAATCGTTCATATGCTACCAATGAACGATTGCAAAATATATTATTTGCCCGCCCCGTACCTCCTTGGCGAATCTTCAAGTGTGTGCCCAGATTCAGACCAATAAGCATTATTTTTGACCATGGCCCGCCCAGAACTGCGCAGCTGCAGGGTTAATCATCAGCCGACGACAGAAGGAAGCAACGTGTTGCGCAGCAGGCCCCCCTCGCAGATTAATTAAGGTTGTCCAGGTAAGTAATTACTTTCACTTTGTATCATGATTCTAATAATCATGACGGTGTATATTTGTCAAAAGCATTGACATGGCTCATTATGCTAAATAATATTTTATAGTGTGGGGCCCACAGCTGCAGCTCTACCTCCGCTGCTCCTGGCTATTCACTTTTGCAGCAAAATAAATCGTTTTTAAAGTTAAAAGCCAGCAGCAGTGGAGGAAGAGCTGCAGCCGTGGGCCCCACACTATAAAACGTTATTTAGCATAATGAGCCATGTCAATGCTTTAGACAAATATAACTCTGAACACTGGTACACGGCTGATGGCAGAGAAACAAGAATACCTATACGTGCCACTCGAGGCAAAATTCACGTTCAGGTAGTCTTGTTTCTCTGCCATCAGCTGTGTTCCAGTGTTCCGTGTTATATTTGTAAATTCACCCCAAGACTGTTTCTTTCCACCCTAGCCAGGTGGAGTGGGACCCGTTTTCTATGCTTGCATTTCAGCCTTTGGCAGCCTACCTACGCCAACGTTGAATTCAATTGATTTTAAACATTTTTGGAGGGTGAGGATGTTTTTCTGGGCGGGAGATCCCATTGTAGTCTCTGAAAGGTATTTTGCCTGTTCGGAGAGTGAGGATGAGACCACAGAAGGTGGTAGCTCGAAATGATGGCGAGCTTCCTGAAGAGACTGCTAAAAGAGAGAGCGGGAAATACCTACCTTTGAAAGGCAGAGAGATTGATGGCCCAGTAGTAAAGGAAAACAAAAGTCACCTCGACATCATGGGCCACCATTTGGGGACAGAAAAGAAGAACATTTCGAACAGAAAGTGAGCCAACCTAATTTTGCCATTAACTTGCACTCAATTGGAGGAAATAAAACTGCTTTCTTGATTATAAAAATTGCCCTCCTACCTAAATAGGAAGCTCTGATCCATAATATCTAAGCCGTTCATTTTGACATCTTAAGTGCAGCGATTTCTCCTCTTTTCACTGTACTTTCCCATCGCAGACTCCCCTTTAAGGGCCGGACTGGCCGATAGGGCAATCAGGTCATGCCTGATGGGCTAGTGTGTATGGGCCAATTTATTGGCTCTTTGTTGGCCTGTTTTATGGTCTGCTGGGCCGGTTATATTCGGGCCCAGTCCAATCCTGCCCCCTTTGCCTGCACAGACGCACTCAACGAAGTGTCAGTATTTAAAAAGCAGTTATAAAAATTAAACAGCAAGTATTACCTCTAGTAAGTTAATCTACCTAATGAACAAGTCAATGTAAGCAAAAAAACAACTAGTAGGTTTACTAAAGCATATTTAAGCTGTTAGCACAGATTGTGCATCTCACTGGCCCTTCAATAAGGAGTCTGATGGTGTTCGTGATCAAGTCACAGGTGGGCAAGGTATGCAAACTTCACACTCAAAATTGAGCATGTTGTACTTAGCTCAGTTCACACAGTATGATGACTTTACCAACTGTGCTTTACTTCGTTTGAGGAAGTTTTCCATGTAGAAAAAGGTTTTGTGAGCGAATTTTTAAAGTTAAAAGTGGGATTTTGTAGGTCAAATTTAGTGGACGTTTTCATCACTAGTTGCTTTAAAAAAAAAATTGTATACTTTGGGCCAGTATCTAAAATGTTCAAAGTTTTAAAAACAATGTAACATAGTTATGGAGGAAAAACCTTTGTGGCCTTGCACACAGGGAAGTAGCTTGTCAGTAATGGGGGCGGGGTGAGCTTCAGATTTTCACACAATCATGCTTGGATATCATGTTAATTATTATATAAGTAGCAGGCATGAGGAGGGCTTAAGAGCTGGTGGAAAGGTAGAGGAATGCAGATTGAGAGGGTATCAATGGCCCACTCGGCATCTCCAGCAGAAACCCCATTGACGAGATCCAGCTAGGACTTGCAATGTGTAGCCTGTTCTGGTGACTCTCACTAGTTCAGTCTGCAAATATGGGGCAGCCTGATGAGGTTCCTGCTGCAGAAGGCGTGACTCTCCGCTGGTGTTCAACCATGTTCATACAGACTGTGATACCTTCTGAAGTGTGGTGCTTTTGATATGGATGGTGGAGTGTGGTGCTCTTGATATTGACCCTGCTCCTAGTCTGCAGGCCTCTCTTACTGAATGGGACTCTTCTGTAGTCTCTAAGGTGCAGATTCTGACTGTGATACTCTCCTCTCTGTGGAATCTGATACTGACTTTGATACCCTCCTTGCCTGCAAGCCTTTCATAGAGACTGTGTGTGATGATACCCTCATACTCTGCAGGGACTCTGATAGGGACTGTGATCACATACCAGTCTGCTGTACTTCAGTTCCATGACCATCCTCATGTAAGGGGCGCAGGTTTGGACTCCCAGACTCTTCTATTGTGAGGTGCACCCACCATAGCATGGAGGATGTCTGATAGTAGCAAAGCACTGTACTTCACTTACTTCACAGCACACCGACACCCCTAAACCGATTATCTCTAAATAGTGTGAAATTCCTTTAGGACTGTTGAACATATTTAACAGATTAGTACCTTTAGCTTGCAAGCACATGTTTGCTGCCTTCAGAATATTTCATTTTGTACTTTTTGTTAAAATCAATTAAATTGAAGAGGTGTGCATTTTGCTGTGAAAATGATGAATATATTTACACAATTTCTATTATCCTTATCTTAGCTGTCTCATGTATAGATTGCTCTGACAAATGATCATTTTCTACAGCATGTCAAATAAAAAGTAGACAGTAGAGGAGCTTGCAATAAACATGTAAAACAACCCTTTAAAGTTTGCTCAAGGTTCCCTCTTCCCTTTACAAAGTGTGCATGTCACATTCACTTGAGAGGTTTGGAATGCCACAATACCTGCAACGAGCACACATTTAAAAGGTACGCATCTGTGGTGTATGTATTGAGTTCATGAATCTTATATAGTTTTGATATGCTCCTGATCATTACTGACTCTGGGAGAGTGCCAGTAACATAAATACGCTCCTTGCTGCAGTGGCACTTGGACCCGGGTGAAGGGGCAACTGATAGACGCCCATTTGCCATACTTGCACTGGTGACCTTTGCAGCATTGTAATGCAACTGATAGATTCTCCACTTGTTAGCTGCCATAGTGGGGTTGTCAATACACTGTTAGCTGTCTTTATATATTTCATCTGTATTTCTCAAGGAAAGTAGGTTTCAATACAGTCTGTTGTTTAACTCCTCATCTATTCTGTGAGAAGTATCTGTGTGTGTGTTGAATGACATTATAAGTTGCCTCTTCCAGATTTCATACAATGCTCAATCCGCCATGCACTTACGCAAAGCTTTAAGCTGTGTTCCACAGATTTAGTTATAAGAGTAAGCTAGATACTTCCTGTTCACCTTCTTTACCTTTTATTTCAAGAAATGCTTTGCTGGGTCTGGTTCATCAGTGGGCTAATATATCCACTCCAGGAATCTGTGTTTGATCTTGGTCATAAATTTAAATAATGGTTTGGCACTCGGTCTTTCATCTTTCTGAGGTCGATAAAATTAGTGCCATTTAGTTGGATAACAACATTTTTAATTTGGTGTTAAGGCCCCCTCTGGTGAGTATGTGCTTTACAAACATACATAGTGTGATAAGGACACAGAAATGTATTTTAATCTTTTGTTTTTCAATTTCTTTGAAATATTACATTGTCATTATTCCCTCTGCCCCACCTTGACCCAGTACTATTCATACTCGTATCCATTCCCATGACCTCCTTTCTTTCCTTCGTCCCGCCTTTTGACTTTCCTTTTTCTCTCCCTCAGCACCTCCAGCCATGCCTTCTTTCCTCGTTCCATTCTTGCTTCCCTACACCCTCATTCATTCCCCATCCTTCCTTCCTCCCTTGGTGCATTACTTCCATCTTCCTCCATTCGTTCCTTACTTTCTTTTTTTCCTGCTCCTTCCTTCATCCCTTCTTTATTTTCTTACTTTCTTATCCTCAACCCTTTTTTCAGCTTTTCATCCTCCTTTCCTTTCTTCTTTCGATTCATCCATCACACATCATTCACTTCCTTTCTCCCTCTATTCCTTCATTTCTTCCTTTCACATTCTTTTCTTATTTCCTTCTTCTTTCATCCATTACTTATTTATTTCCTCACACCAGTACTCCTTTTCCTGCCTGCATTGTTGCTGCTTTCTGTAACATATACCTTCCTTCATCCCTTCCTATCTTTTAAACAGCACAGTGCAAGCACATTCTCTTTAGTTTGTAAAGCTGCCTCAAGTACTCAAATGACCATTCCTAAAGCTGCATTTTGAGATCTACACACATTCCCTAATTTGAGTTCACTTTTAAGTTATTGTCATAGGCGTTCCATATTTTATATTGTTATGTTATACTGATTTGTATAGCGCACTAATGACCCGAGAGGGTATCCACGCACTTGGGCAGATATGTAGATGTGAAGCGTCAAGGTGCTTATGTGAAGAGCCAGGTCTTCAGCTTCTTGTGGAACTCAAGGAGTAAGGAAGTGACTCTGACTTGTTGAGGCTTGTGGGTGTGGGTGGAGTCAATAAAGGACGTGGGTGGGGCCACAGGACGAAGTGGGCGGGCCAGGGAAGTGGGTGTGTCCTCCTAAAAATATTAGAGCACCTGCACTTAATATTTTACAAATTAAGCACTGACACATGGTGCTGGGCTGGTCTGCGGCTGGTGCCAGGGATCGAACCGTGAGCCCCCGGGTTCTGGAGTCAGTCGCCCTGGCCGCTGCACCACACCTCTTCCCAATGGCTTTGTCAGTACTGGATGGCTTTGTCAGTACTGGATGCTTTTAAACTATGCAACGTTGGCTGAACCAGTAGCACTGCTCCCTCTTAAGTATAGAAAACAATCAAAATGTTGTTTTCTATACTTTCAAAATGGTCGCTCTATTGCTTGCTTTAGCATGTGATGCGTCGTCACGTCACCGTAACGCCCGTCACATCACCGTAACGCCCGTATCGGCTCAGATGCGCGTGACGAAACACATTGTGGCAATATTGAAAGTACAGACAGCAATGTTTTGATTGCTTTCTATGTTTTTAATATGGCCGGTCGGTCATTTGTAAAGCTTCGTTTTTTGATTTTCATTCTAGGACAGCTGGGGGCAATATGCACAAATTGCGTCAACTATTACCGGACACTTTCCACAACAAAAGCCAGATTTATTGGCTTTGCTTGTGCTTCTTTACATTTGTAATTTCTGTGGAGTTGGAATACAAATTTAAGGCCCCTGCACTAGCTGGAATTATGGACCAGCTAGTGCAGGGGCTGCATTGATATTGTCATGATGCTCTAACCTGCCTTAGGGATGGCGTAGGTCAGGCAGAAGGCCTGTGTAAACTACAGCCAATTTAAACACCAAGAGAAACAATGTTAAAGAGATATGTTTAGATTTCCTGTACTGTGTTATGTAAGAAATAGACCAAATGTTCTCCACAGATCCCCTTGTCATTCCATATCGGGATGTCCTAATGTTTTGTACTTAGTAAAAGTACATCTAAAAATAATTGTGAAACTAGCCCAGAGCGCAGTCCAGCATTTTTTCTGGACTGTCATACATGATTTATTTGTGTGTGTTCTCAAGTGTAGGTTATCTCAATCAAACATTCGCCAGATGGTCAAACAGTGACACAAGACTTTCAAACTCGATGACACTGATCCAGCGCTATATTAGCCAACTGCATTCATACACCACATACTCACTTGGGCCCATACGTTCACACTACACTAATACTTACGCTGGGTGTCAGATGTACTCTTTATCAAAGTCCCTGCTACCAATTACCTTCTGATTGAAGAGTAATGACTTACCAATGGATCCTTTGCTAATTGGGAAGTTTAAAATGAGTGACATTCATTATAGTACATTATCCTGAAATAATCACTGAGTCAGGAAGTTTTAAAATGTTTATCTAAAGTTTTAGCAGAGTAAAATACAGAAAACACGGTACTTGATTGAAATACCCAAGAAAAAGCATAGAAATGATTTTGCTAATAAATGATGGTGTTTAAGAAAGAGGAGAAGATAGAGACAGCAGCGCAACTAAAGGTTGCAGTATAATTACCTAAAATGCGAGAACCAAGCCCCTTAGCCAAGGAGTTGGAAAAGATAGGACCCAGGAAGGATGAAGAGTAAAGACTTCTTCCAGGATCAGGACAGGACCGGTGACCTCTCTATAACGACGCCTGCGCCGTTCCCCTCTCTGATACTAGACTTCTCTCGATTCTCCCGTCTAATGGACTCCGCCGCCCCCTCCTCAGGACCTCTTCCGGACAGGAATTCAGTCAGCAACTGATCAGCTGGGCAGTCTGGAGTTGAGAGCGCTCTGGCAATATGGACGCCTGTTCTTCGTGAACGCATGCTCTCCTGACTAATTACTAATGCTATATTCTATTATACCCTTCTACGCCCATATACTTCCCCTTAATGTTGCTAAAATATGGGACCACTACTTCTGATTGGACAGGGACAGGGGGTGGATTCTCGCACCATATCAATTTGGCCTAAATTTGAAAGCCTATTGTCTTTACGTTCCCTCCCCTTCAAATTAATACATTCGCTTTATTTCCCACCCGTCTCACGACAAATGTTATACATTTTACAGGAGAAAAGTAACAATTTGTTCCGCCGGAAACATTGGGTACATCATCTTCGGCCAATAGGTCGTGGCCTTGGGAGATGTCCAAGTTGACTTCACTTGGCATGCATACAGGACACATGCGCAGAACCCTCTGTCTCTCGAGTTTCAAGACACCAACCCAGGCCCAAGTTTACGAATTACTAAAAGTGCAAGAAGAAAATATTAAAATCACAAATAAAATGTTTCACTGTATACCCACTTTTCCTACTCTATTCCCATTTAATCATAATACTATCCTGCATTAGTAG
Source organism: Calotriton arnoldi (assembly GCA_963921515.1). Taxonomy (NCBI): domain Eukaryota; kingdom Metazoa; phylum Chordata; class Amphibia; order Caudata; family Salamandridae; genus Calotriton; species Calotriton arnoldi. Next base: position 666,574 of record CAWUFW010006740.1, read on the forward strand.
CGTTAAGAAAACGACAATTTAATAATGACATGAGAGCAAGCTTAAGCATGTGAAAACATTTAGCGGCCATTTTAATGCACACTGCGCAGAAGCAGAAGTTTCCCACCAAGCAAAGAAAGACGTCACACCATGTGATCAGGTTGCGACATGCGCATTGAGGTTCCCGCGCTTTAGCGGCCATCTTGGTTTATAGACAAGCGTTATTCATTAGTAAAACACATAGGCAAGCGTCTATCCCTTCTGTGTTTGTGAATGCAAAAATTAGTATGGACAGTACGAATTTAATAAATTAATACTATGAGGAGAATTGCATACAAGCAAGTTTCATTTTTGAAACCTTGCTCCATCAATCCCGTCTCTGATGGCGTTTCTGAGCCATCAAAAATACTACCCTCAATCAGATGCCAACTTCTAGCAATTCGTTTCATTCTCATTTTTACTTTTTCTATTCTTACAGTCTCCTTTTAATTTCTTGTATAAATCACTTCTCCATTCTTCTAGTTCGATTTCATCAAGTTTTCTCTTCTTTCCTTTTCCTGTCACTTTATATGTTCCATTCTTTCTACAATATTTGCACCATATTGTTATTGCTAAAATTATTATTGATATCCCTGCTAAGGGTACTAGTATTTGACCTATAAGTCCTTTCCCTATATTAGCAAACCAGGTTCCAATTGACGAGATACTATTTGTCAATCTTTCCCATACACTATGAACTTCCAGTGGTTTTAGTTCTTTCTCAAGTTTAGTTATGTTCTGAATATATGTTCCAATTTCTACACTCTTATCAGGAATATAAGTGCAACAATGTTTCGTCTTCAATAATTTACAGACTCCTCCCTCTTTTGCCAATAGAATGTCAAGAGCAAGTCTATTTTGCATTACCATAGATCTAATCGCAACCATCTCCGTATTAATCATTAGAAAACCTCCAGCAGGATCCGTTGATAAACGATCAACCACTGTAGACAATTTGCATATTTTCCTTGAGTTCAGAATTATTCCCACTGAAGGTATCAATGCACCAAATATATCACCTACAATTTCTGAAAAACTAGCTCTTTTACTACGTATTAATTCATTATTGTTTTCATTGCTTCCAGTGTTTCTTTTTACGTGGTTTATCTTTGGAAAAACTATTCCAAAATAACAACTTCCATACCACCTTGCAGGAAGCCTAAAGTAAGCCTTATTCCCACACACATAATAGATTCCAGGAAAAACTGAATCTGTTCGTCCTTTGAGTCCCCAACCTCCAAGAATTAAAAAATTGTGTTCACATTCACTGGTACCGATGAAAACATTGTTATAATCAGTCTTTAACCTATGAAGACAAATTTTCCCTTTCTTTACGAAATCCAGAGCCATTGCAGCTTGAGCTTTACCAGGTGTATAACTCCCTTCCTTCTCCGCCCAAGGTGGCAACTGAGCCTTATGCTCTGAAGCTTTCTTTTGAAAATCATGTCTTCTATCTTCTACTAAATTCAAAAATATCTTTTCTTCTTCTAGTAAAGAACATGTTAGATTGTGTCTATGTGCATGTGTTATGTCTATCGATTTCATTGTTAAGAAAAACTCTCCCATAAACTGTGCATCTTGACTAGTAAGCACTGGGTTCATATTCTTGCGAATCGGAACCTCAGAAAATATCACATCTAAGTTTGAATAAATATACTGAAGTTTCCCTGTTCTATAAAATAAACTAGACAAAACACTACACGATATGCCATATGTCAGTGGTAAGTGATGGTATGTTAATCCTTCCGCTACTGACTCAGGTAACTTCATACAGACATAACAATTACTAACTTCCATTGTGTCTACATACTGAAACAATAACTTTGTGAAAACATTTAAACTAGTGTCGTTATCAGCTATTTCATGATGAATTTCTGCCTCATCTTCTGCCATTAATTCTACTCTACTGCCCTTCATGTTTGCTGTCCTCCCTTTAGTTTCATTATTTATCTTCTTATCTATTATCATAAGGTAAGGAATTGCTACAATCAGGACTAACCATACTATAAGCACCAATACTAGACTACATATGCAGATTGCACAGCATCTCCTACAACAATTTCGTTTTGGTCTCCCAGTAACTCTATCATCAGGCATTTTTCGACAAGGAAGATTTCTCTTCTTATCTCTTCTTCTTTTCTTTAGATGATTCTTTTGTTTAGTCAGGGTGGTCTTGTTTCTTCTTCGTATGTTAGTTCTGCACTTGTTCCTTCGCCACCACTGTCACTTGACTCTGAGCTTTCAAAATCTTCAAGAATGATATAAGTCCAGTCAGGACCCTTGAATTTGTTATTCACAAGTCTCAGTCTTTTACTTTTTCTTTTTCCTGACTTTTTCTCTTGTTCAGTTTGGCTTGTCACTTCAGGTACTTGTTCTGGATCTTCACTTCTGGTTGTTATGTGGTATTTTACTCTTTTAATGACACTTGGCCAATGATCTCCTTTTCTTGTTTTCTTTGTTGGCACTGTTTCTCTGTTTACGTCTTCAAAGATCTCGTTATTTTCACTGCTCAATACTGTTTTGTTTTCTTTGATTACTGCTTCTTTTGTTTGTTCTTTTTCAGGTCTGATTGGTTTCTCTTCAGTAGCTCCACAATAACTTTCAAGATGTTGGCTTTGTTCCTTTTTATTTCTTTATGTTCATTTGTATTTACCCCTTTTTCTTTAGTGAATTCTTCTTGATCTAACTGCTTCTGATCAGGGCTTATTGCACTGTGAACTTCTGCAGCCTGACCTGATTCTTCTAAACCTGTCTTTCCCTGTGTAAAGTCAATTACATTTTCACTGTTTTTAGTCCATTTTTCTTTCCCTATCTGATTTAGTTCAGGATCTTTTACTATCTTTTCTTCTTGATCCTGAACTTCTTCTTCTTCACCTTCCTGATCTTCTTCAATTTCCTCCAATTTCGCTTGACTTCTTGTTCTGTGGTATACTTCAGGAACTTCTACCACTGGTATCCAATCCTGACTTGTGCTCGGTTGTTCTCCTCAGCTTCTCTCGAACCTCTAGCCTGAGATTCCTCAGCTGGGCAACCTTCAGCTTCTTCAGTGATTGGCGTTGTCTGTAGATTCTCTTCTTCAGGTTCTGGTTCTCTCTTTGTGTGGCTTACATGAATCCAATTAGGAAATCTTGCACACTTCACTGCTGTATTGGTGGTCAATATAACTTGACAAGGTCTGCTCCACCTGGGTGATAGACACGTTTCTCTGGTGTGATTCTTCACTACCACCCAATCACCAGGATTCAGATCATGTTCCAGTTCAGGCTGCCTGGAAACTGCGTCTTCTCCAACCTGATGAGAGACAGAACGCACTAGGTCAGCCAATCCTTTGCAATAATCCAGAACCATATCATCAGATATATTTACTAATTTGTTTGTGGGAACATGTGTTTGTCTCATTGCTCTTCCCATCATTATTTCATGGGGGCTCAATCCTGTTGTTCTGTCAGGTATGCTTCTGATTCCCATCAAGACAAGTGGCAATGCGTCTGGCCACTCTAATGATGTTGATGCACACATTTTTCCCAATCTTGACTTTATAGTGCCATTTAATTGTTCAACCACTCCAGAAGCCTCTGGGCGATATGCACAGTGCAATTTCTGTTTGATTTGAAATGCTTCACAAATCAGTTTGATTACTTCACTGTTAAAATGTTTTCCACTATCTGATTCCAAAGATACTGGGAAACCAAACCTAGGTATGAGTTGACGTAACAACAGTTTTGCAACTGTAATACTGTCATTTCTCCTAGTAGGGTAAGCCTCCACCCACTTTGAAAACAGACACACTATGACTAGTACATATTTTAGTCCTCTGCATGGTGGTAACTGTATGAAGTCGAACAGGAGTCTTATAAATGGGCCCTCTGCCTTTCCAATCTTTCCAAACCCAATTATTGTTTTCCTGCCTGGATTATGCATTTGGCAAGTTAGACATCTCTGGCAAAGACTCTCTGCAACAGCCCTGAATTTGGGATTGTACCAATTTTGTCTGAACAGCCTAATCATTGCATCTCTCCCTATGTGTGTATCTCCATGATGCATTCTGGCCATTTGTGAGAGTAAACAGTCTGGCATGACTGGTCTGCCATCTGCACTGATCCACACTTCATCTTCTCCTTTTTGGGAGCAACCCACTTTGATCCACAAATTTTTCTCACTTTCATCAACCTCATCTTGAAATTTCTTCACCTCATTCCAAGTTTCAGGTGGCATATACATCATAAGTTGGCAGCTGATTCCCATTCTTTCCACCCTCTTATTGACTGATGTTCTGGTTTTGGCACAATGTTGAGCCACCAAGTCTGCATATCTGTTGCCGACTACCACCCAGTCATCTCCTGACTGGTGTGCGGCACATTTCACCACAGCCAATTCTTTTGGTGATTGTATTGCTTCTAGCAATTCCCTTACAAATTGTCCATTTTTAATGGGGGATCCTGAAGAAGTCATGAAATCCCGCTGCATCCACAGTTGGCCAAAATCATGCACGACCCCATAACCATATTGACTATCTGTAAATATGGTCACTCTCTGATTTCTCCCAATTTTGCATGCTTTTATCAAAGCAATCAATTCAGCTACTTGTGCAGATTTGACTCCTGGTAAATAGGATGCTTCGACTATTCCAGTTAATTCACATACCGCATAGGCAGCAGTTAGTTTACCATCTTCATGTCTTTGACATGAACCATCAACAAATAGCTCCCTGACTGGCCTTTTAAGAGGCTGTTCCTCTCTGTCTGGGCATGGTTTTGTACATAATTCTGTAATTTGTACACAATCATGTTCATCTTCTTCGTCATCTTTATTTGTTTCATGTTATGGGTCCGGCAATAAAGTTGCTTGATTTATTATTGTACACCTTACCATAGTCACATTTTCAGCACCCATTATTATCCTTTCATATTTAGTCAGCCGACTAGGAGTAAGATGCTGAGTTCGGGTTCTTGTCAATAGAATCACAACTGCATGTGGAACATACACTTTTACAGGATGTCCCATCACAATTGACTCGCTTTGTTCAATGCTCAAACAAGTCGCTGCCACTGCTTTTAAACATCCTGGCAACGCAGCTGCTACTGGGTCCAATGTAGCAGAAAAGTACGCTATAGGACGTCTGCCTAGTCCATGTCTCTGAGTTAGGACAGAAAGTGCACAATTTTCTCTTTCTTGACAGAATAATGCGAATTCTCTTTTATAATCAGGCATGCCTAAGGCAGGTGCTGAACAAAGTGCGTTTCTCAATTTTACAAAAGCTTCTACACTTTCATCCTCCCACTCAACAGGGTCCTTTGCTTTCTTTTTCGTCATGTTAATTAAGGGCTTAGCTAACATGGAGAAATTTGGTATCCATTGTCAACAGTATCCTACTATTCCTAGGAACATTCGCACTTGTCTTTGTGTTACAGGCATTTGCATTCTCTTTATTAATTCTACTCTTTCAGAGGTTATTCTTCTTTTTCCCCTCTCAATTTGATGTCCCAGATATTTAACAGCTGTCCTGCAAGACTGTAACTTTTCAGGTGAGACTTTATGCCCTTCCTCAGCCAAAAGATTTAATAATGCTATGGAGTCAACAACACTGGTGGTCGACGCTACTAATAAGTCGTCGATATATTGGACTAAGACTGAGCTTCCTGGCATCACTAGTTTTTCCAGGAACTTTTTCAGTATCTGGTTGAAGATGGAAGGACTTTCTGTGTACCCCTGAGGAACACGATTCCACACATAGACCTTGTTCTCAAATTTAAATGAGAAAAGATACTGGCTGTCTGGATGCAATGGTATTGAAAAGAATGCTTGACACAAATCAATTACTGTGAACCATCCTGCATTCCAAGGGATCTGGTATAGAATTACTGCAGGATTTGGTACTATGGGACAACAAGGTTCCACAATCTTGTTTATTTTACGCAGGTCCTGAACAATCCTATATTTTCCACTAGGTTTCTTTAGTCCCATGATTGGTGAATTACATGGGCTACTCATTACTTCTTTTAGAATGTTTTGTTTTACCATTCGATTGATTTCTTCAATGACTCCTGCTTTTACTTCTGCACTCATTTTGTATTGTTTAGTATTTGGGAAAATCGCACCTTCTTTTACAGTAATTTGAACTGGATCTATTTTTGCCATAAGTCCTACTTCTTTTCCGGTGAAATCCCATACTATTTGGTTTACTGTACCTTTTAATTCTTCTGGCAACTCATCTTTTGTTATTAACGAAAACATTTCATCTATTTCTATAGCTTGTTTTGCAACCATAATTTTATATACATGGTCCTCATCTGGTGTCTGAACTGCCACACCATCTGGCGTGCAGAAAATTGTACAGTTCATTTTGCACAATAAATCTCTACCTAATAAATTCACTGGGCTAGAATCGCACACTACAAATTGGTGCATTTCTCTGAAGTTTCCTATTTTGACTTCCATTGGTTCTGTAAGAGGTGTTCTAATTCTTTGATTAGCTACCCCTACTACTTGGATATCTTCACCAGAGAGAGGAAGGTCTGGGATGTCTGCTGATCTCACAGTAGACCTGGTAGCACCAGTGTCCAAAAGGAAAGTAATATCATTACCTTTCACATTTCCTTCAACATATGGACCAGACTGATCTACCTGTAAGGATGCGCCAAGTATGCACTCCTTCTTCCCCTCTCCTAGGCACCGTCATGAGTCGAATTTACAGTAATTGTCCTGCAAAAGAAATTGTGATGTCATATAATCATTCTTACCACTCCCTCCTGGGTATCCAATGTCTGTACCATGCTTTGCTCTGCTTACATTGCCCTGAACAGGTGGAGGTGGTAATTGACTCTGGGGATTTACACCCTGCTGTGAGTCATTCTGCATCTGTGGATTTAAGTTTTGATTTGGGCCATTATTATTCCGAATCTTTTTACATTCGTCCTTCCAATGCCCCAATTTTCCGCATCCATGACAAGGAAACTTCTTTTAGCTTCTTCTCTACTCATTCGTCCTCTAAATTTTCCACCATTTCCCGTATCACCACTCGTTCCAGAATCTTTTCCTTGATTTTCACTCGGATTTTCTAAATTAATTCCCTGCTTCTCTGCCATTTTCACCTGTGCCCACATCACTTTTTCTTGTAATTTCTTGTGTCTATCCTCAATATCGTCTCCACAATATTTTGCATACTTCAGAATCTCATCTATGGGCTTTTCCTGCCAACACAGCATATGCTGTTTAATCATCTGGCAAATCTCTGGCTTCAAACCGTAAACAAACCGATACACAAACTGACTCATGTTTTTGTCTCCAATGTCCTCGAATCCACTATACTGTTTAAACACCTGCAATAAACGCTCATAATAGGAATGCACTGTTTGACTGGCTTCTTGGGTTGTTCGATCTATTTTCACCCAATCTGTTTCTTTCGGGGGTATTTTCCCTTTCAGGTATGCTATCACCTGCTGATACTTTTTCATCACGTCATTTGACGGGGCACCTGTTTTCGGATCTCTGGGATATTCATCACTAGGCCAATCGACTGTAATTTTGCAATCTGTCCACAAATCGGCAGGTACCACTATGTCAAACAGACCATCCAAATCTTTCAACAATACCTTTGACACCTTCACAAACCTTTCAACCTGCTTGTACCATTCAATTGGCTTTTCCCTCAGTTTTGGAAAATCATTCGTAAATGATAAAATATCCTGTCTGCTCCATGGGACATGTACATATCCTCCTCCCGCAACTTCTCGCATTGGATACATCTGGTCTGCTTTTCCTGCTTCCTTCATCACATATTCTGATGCTGTTCTACTTGTTCGTGCTTCTTCCTTTTTCTTGGCCCACCTAGATCTCCATTTATCTAGATCTCCCCATTTTTGTAAAACTAACATTAATTCTCTTATTTGCAGTCTTCTTCCAGATGCATTCATATTTTCTAAATCTTTGTCCGCAAATTCTGCTCTATATGGTTTCTGTAATACTTTTGATCTCCCTATTTCGATTCCCATCTGTAATGCTAAATTGGACAATTTTTCATGGAATATCTTTACATTTCTAGTGATACTCCTGCACAAGAATAATAATTCTTCTTCATCATAGGTATTCAAGCGTTCTACTCCTACATTTCCTTCTATTATTTCTTCTAATTCAACTTTTAATTTATGGATATCCAATACTTTTGGAGGTGTGCACTGTTTGACTGACCCTTGTACCCATCTTTCTAAATCTTCAGGTGTTACTATGGTAGCACTTTTCGTTCCTGATGAAGTTACTAAACTTACATCTTTTGAACCTCCAGGTACATCTTTTCTGGGAGTCCTATTTACAGAACCTCGAATAGGTAAATCCATGAGTGATATTGTAGATTCACAGTCACTAAATTGATCCTCAATTATAACTGGAGCTTCAGGTTTGGGGTTATTCACAGGAGTAGGTGCAAGTATGGGTTGAGGACAATTTCCTGAGTACCATATAATGGAACTACTGGACCAATTGTTACAGGTATGGTCAACGAATCAGGATGTACTTTTATCTGAGTTATTTTCTGTATTAATTCTGCTCTGTTCTTTTCTAGGGCTTCTTTTTCTTTGTCATGAAGTATTCTAGTCGGGGTAAATTCATGCATTACTTGTGGTACCATTGGAGTTTTCGATGGTGCACTTGGGGTGCATCCACTTGTCCCTTCCTGATATGGTGGGGGATTTCTTAACATTTCCTCCATAAATTCGTCTTCAGACTCCTCATTTCTCATTAAATGTTTTGTCTTTTCTGTACATTTGCTTCCTGATTTCTCTCCTTCTGTGAATAATGGATACAGTCCCTCTGTAATCATTGCCCTTCTCCATTGTTTCATCTGACCCTCTCTTGACTCACGTAAATATCTGGGGTAAAATCCTGGGTAACTCCTATTACTTCTAGATCTATCCTGCTCAAATGTCTCGGTTTCCCATTCTTCTAGAGCTTCGTACTGGGTTAATCTAGGTCTGGGTTCTAAATCATTCATCCTCAATCTCAAGTTTTGAAGAATCTTTCCATTGAAGGTACCATTCTGGGGAAATACTAATACTCCATCATTTTTGGTGTATTCTATCCAATTCTCCATCCATACACAAGTATGATAACCTCTCTCCATCATCATAAATGATGCTGGCGTTTTAGCTGGTGGAATAATAATTCCTTCTCTAGTTTTGATTGGTTTGTCCTTTTTAAAATAATTCTTAATCTTTTGTAAGAATGACATTTTTCTCTTTTCTCCGCACATTCTATCTAATCTTCTGTGTACAAAATTATATTCTGCAAAACCTAGGAATCTCCTATCCGGACGAGTTCCTGTTAAAGTCGGATCACGTTTTAACATGCAATCCTTATCCACTAAGAATTTTGCTTCTATACTTTCGACCAATCAAATGTCTGCTATCTTTTATTTCCGAGCCAATCCTTGCGCTGCTTTTTGGTGACGTTTCTCTGTCAACCGCTCCTTTACAATCTGCTCTTTTCTCTCCTCGCTGGTTTAACCAATCCCAGCGCGGCACCTGTGACGTCAATACTACTCCTGACTACTGACCCCTCCTTTATAAGGGTTTTTCCACTCACGCTGTTTCAACCTACCACAGCGCGGCGTTTTGTGATGTCAGCTCCCTCTCCGGCAACTGACCCTCCCTTTACAAAAATTTACGCAAACTTATTTTCTCTATAAATCTTAATTAAATTTCAGTAACAACATAAAACATTCGCTATCGTGCCAGTTTCCACTAATTTCGAAAAAGATAGTTTCTTCCACACTTTAGTAAAACCTTTCCGTTTACTAATACATACACTATAAGTAAAACTCTTCCGTCTACTCTTCACACAAGCTCCAGAAGTACCTGTTACTTCTCCAATGTTACCCTTACTAGGTGATATAACATCACATTTTTATCAGCGTACCCTTTTTGCTATTACTCACACGCATAGAGTCCCTAACGAGTACTTGAAGTCCTGCTTAACTTCTCAGTACTATTTCTGCCTGACAGATAACCTCACTGCAGTATGGCTTCCACTTGCCACCCACTATTCTTTTTCCCTACCCCGGGGTATTCTGGACAACATGTAACAAAAACTCAAAAATCAAGCGGATGTTAGTTCATAAAAAAATACAAATAAAATTCTCATTACCCAATTAACAAAGAGTAACAACAGCCATCCTCTGCTACCAGAAAACTGATCCAGCGCTATATTAGCCAACTGCATTCATACACCACATACTCACTTGGGCCCATACATTCACACTACACTAATACTTACGCTGGGTGTCAGATGTACTCTTTTATCAAAGTCCCTGCTACCAATTACCTTCTGATTGAAGAGTAATGACTTACCAATGGATCCTTTGCTAATTGGGAAGTTTAAAATGAGTGACATTCATTATAGTACATTATCCTGAAATAATCACTGAGTCAGGAAGTTTTAAAATGTTTATCTAAAGTTTTAGCAGAGTAAAATACAGAAAACACGGTACTTGATTGAAATACCCAAGAAAAAGCATAGAAATGATTTTGCTAATAAATGACGTTGTTTAAGAAAGAGGAGAAGATAGAGACAGCAGCTCAACTAAAGGTTGCAGTATAATTACCTAAAATGCGAGAACCAAACCCCTTAGCCAAGGAGTTGGAAAAGATAGGACCCAGGAAGGATGAAGAGTAAAGACTTCTTCCAGGATCAGGACAGGACCGGTGACCTCTCTATAACGACGCCTGCGCCGTTCCCCTCTCTGATACTCGACTTCTCTCGATTCTCCCGTCTAATGGACTCCGCCGTCCCCTTCTCAGGACCTCTTCCGGACAGGAATTCAGTCAGCAACCGATCAGCTGGGCAGTCTGGAGTTGAGAGCGCTCTGGCAGTATGGACGCCTGTTCTTCGTGAACGCATGCTCTCCTGACTAATTACTAATGCTATATTCTATTATACCCTTCTACGCCCATATACTTCCCCTTAATGTTGCTAAAATATGGGACCACTACTTCTGATTGGACAGGGACAGGGGTGGATTCTCGCACCATATCGATTTGGCCTAAATTGTAAAGCCTATTGTCTTTACGTTCCCTCCCCTTCAAATTAATACATTCGCTTTATTTCCCACCCGTCTCACGACAAATGTTATACATTTTACAGGAGAAAAGTAACAATTTGTTCCGCCGGAAACATTGGGTACATCATCTTCAGCCAATAGGTCGTGGCCTTGGGAGACGTCCAAGTTGACTTCACTTGGCAGGCATACAGGACACATGCGCAGAACCCTCTGTCTCTCGAGTTTCAAGACACCAACCCAGGCCCAAGTTTACAAATTACTAAAAGTGCAAGAAGAAAATATTAAAATCACAAATAAAATGTTTCACTGTATACCCACTTTTTCTACTCTATTCCCATTTAATCATAATACTATCCTGCATTAGTAGCGTTAAGAAAACGACAATTTAATAATGACATGAGAGCAAGCTTAAGCATGTGAAAACATTTAGCGGCCATTTTAATGCACACTGCGCAGAAGCAGAAGTTTCCCACCAAGCAAAGAAAGACGTCACACCATGTGATCAGGTTGCGAGATGCGCATTGAGGTTCCCGCGCTTTAGCGGCCATCTTGGTTTATAGACAAGCGTTATTCATTAGTAAAACACATAGGCAAGCGTCTATCCCTTCTGTGTTTGTGAATGCAAAAATTAGTATTGACAGTACGAATTTAATAAATTAATACTATGAGGAGAATTGCATACAAGCAAATTTCATTTTTGAAACCTTGCTCCATCAACACCAATACGAAAATACAACGCATTTCTCATTCCAGGCAGTGTTTTCATGAAATTATCATAATTATAATGCTGGAGCCAAACATGACTAATACTAAACAAGCATTGGAAAAGACTAACATGGGTTTAACGTACTAACACGTGTACCATAAGCACAATAAAGTCAGACAGCAAACGAAAGGCTGTTTCAACATTGCGATGTAGCACCCACTACAATGGTTACAAAAGCGAATACACCTTATTACATATTTCACTGTGATCACAATTCTGGTGCAAATGTGAGTGTGCGCCCAAATCAGGACTGCAGGTTGTACAGAGAAAATGCGCATCTGGAAATTTCCCCCGTCACTTTTTTCACCAAGAAAAATATGGCAAAATGTAAACATGAAAAACAGCTCGGAAAGAGCCAAAGCATGTGTAATGCCAAAGCATTTGCACTGTGTCAAATTTCGAAGAGGAACAGTAAAACTACACCAGGTAAATACCGCATGCTGAGGTATTCGCATATATTGGGTGTGGTGATTTCTCCCATTTACCCTTTTACACTTAATGAGAAAGTTATTCAGTAGAGGTTTAGATTTGTCATGGATTCCCCGAAGAATCGGACCTTAGCCAATGAGAGAGCCTCCCACAACTGAAGGCTCTAGTAGAGCTCAGGAAATTATAACGAGCAAACGTTTTATTTATTTACTTGTTTATCTTTGTAACGATAGAGAGATAGTATCTACGCAAAAAACCTTGTACAGAGAATCAGGAGGTAGCCCTCCATAATAACTCTGATAATGCTTCCATATTTTCTCATGTGTCCTTTCATTCAGCATTCTTGCCATTTCTATGGGCCCGTCTACGACATCTGGCAGTGCAAGGGTGAATGGCTAACCAGCACCAGGCCCCCGCACTGCTAAGAGTTGCCGCCGCCGCCCGCCAGATTACTAGTTTTTTGTAGTCTGGTGGGTGGGCGACGTGGCGATCCTGCGGCGGTGCTGTTAAAAAGGCTCATTGCGAGCCTGAAACAGCAACCCCGCGGGACCGCCAGTGCACGTTCCTGCACAGGTAGAAATGCACCATGTTGTGCATTTCTTCCTGTGCAGGAACTGGGGATGCAGAAATACAGGGGGCACAACATGTGCACCCCCTGCTTGCACCCCCATGCACAGGGCAGGAGATGGCCTTTTCCTCACTGCTAGCCTTTTCAAGGATGAAGAACCTCCATGACAGCGCTGGCGGTGAGGAAAGTCATATTATGCTTGGCGGTGCCTCAGGGCACCACCAAGTATATTGAGGCCCTCAGACGGCCAGGAACAGCTGCTCCCTGGCAGCTGTAAGCTGTAACATTTCAATGGCGGACTGCAGGTGTGGCATTGGCTGGATCGCCGTACCCCGGCGTATCTAGCAGTCCTCGGACGACCAGACTCGTAGTTAGGGCCTAAGTGTTGCAAATGACAGGTGTTACCATTCCGCCATTTAACGTACCAATGTATCAGTCTAAAAAGGATAAAAGGGTGAGTTGGCCTTGCATTACAGTCAGTTCCTATATTAGATGTAAGCGGCTTGTGCTCAACCCACTGAGTCATCTTGCACGCCTAGCAGTGATGGCAGACAAAATGGCTGCTGCTCGGCGACTGTGATGAGGTCATTGACCCTCAAGTGAACAGTACACTTTTGGCAAAGGATCATCAATGGACCGTGAGACAATAGATATGGTCCGTCAATCGGCCAGATCTGCCTTAAAAGCCCTCCATTGGCTTCCGATCAGGGAAAGGGTCCACTTCAAAGCCCTGTGTATTTTCCACAGGGTGCTGAAAGGGAGGGGACCAGCCATTATTTCCTCTTTGGCCCATCCTTACCGAGCCAATAGGCGGCTCCGTTCGGATGATCTTTATTTAGCTTCAGTTCCCAGAATCCGCAGGGCCAGAAGTGGTGGCCGACTGTTTTCATATAATGCGGCCAAACTCTGGAATGCCCTCCCTTTGCGGCTTCATGGGGAATCTAGTAATAATATCTTTAGGAAGGACCTGAAGATCTGGCTTTTTCCCATCTAACCCGCTGTGGCTAATTTGGTGTCCGTCAGCGCTGGGATGCCTCCGGGTAGCTATGCGCTCTAGAAATGTTACATCATTCATTCAAAGTTCCTTAGGAAAAGAGAATTACTTTAATGTAAAAAAAGTACTTACCCCTGGTACTTTACTAGGGGTAAGAGAGAAATGCTCCCCTGCACCTACCAGAGAGCTGAGCTCCTGGAGATTGGTGACAATCTTGAAAGGACCGCGTGTAATGGAAAGATATCCCTGGCTAGTGGGCTGGATTTTGGGCAATGCTCTGAATGTAAACAGCTCCCTGCCAATCCCCCCTAACAGGTATGCAATTGACCCTCAAACCCGCGAATTCACCAGGTACAAGCAAGAACTCCCCAAGGACGAAATGCATGTGGAAGCGGAGGGCGACCATATGACTTGCAGGGCCTTTACCTCAACACACGTTCCATCCCAAAGCACGCAGCAGAAGTCTGGGACCTCTTAGACACTACTAAACCAGACATCTGTGTCTTCACAGAAACATGGCTGCACAAGGATGCCTCCCCTCTCTGACAATCACATTTCCAGAAGAATATAGATTCATAAGACTGGATAGATTGAAGAAAAAGGGAGGAGGAATAGCCATCGCAATTCGCTTACCCCTAAGCATCAAACTCTTGGACACAGTTTCCACCCCTAGCTTAGAAATGATGGTATTCAGGTTGGAAGTAGCACATAAATTTAACTGGATGGGAGCAGTGGTCTATCGGCCACCCGGGGACAAAAAAGACTTTAGCTCATCACTGATGGAAGCCCTAGCCCCCTTCACTCTTCAAGCAGAAAACTTTCTACTAGTAGGGGATTTTAATCACCACTTGGACATCACTTCAGACCCAGACTCCAGCCGTCTGACGGTGGCTATGGAATCTCTCGGTGTCTTTCCAAAAGTATTTAGCCCCACACATATAGCCGGACATACATTGGAAACCATTTTCTCCAATATACCGAACATAACAGTGGAATCCCCCATAGCCTTGACCTGGACAGACCATTTCACCTTAAAACTTTCCTTGAAACTTCCAAATGTTAGTGATAAATGTCAGGTCGCCCTGAAATCTTCAAAACCCTGGAGGAAGGTGACTCTCACCTCGTTCACCCCCTCCTTCAACCCACCAGACATGCTGGACTGTGCAGAAAGCGAGTCAGCTCTAGTAGCGCTGGAGGACTCACTTGCAAAGGCCTTTGACACTATTGCCCCACATAAAGTAGGAAAGACCCAGAAAAAGAAGGCCCCAGCACCGTGGTATACCAAAATCCTCAAGAAAGAAAAAGCCACCTGTAGGAAATGGGAAAGGAAATGGAGGAAATCGAAGCTGGAAGAAGATAAACTAGTCTATAAAACCGCCTTCAGAGAATATTTAAAAAATTGCATAACTGCTAGAAGATCCCATCTAGGGGACAGAATCAGTGAAGCGAATAACTCCTCCAAAGACCTGTTTAAGATTCTTAAAGAATTCACTAACCATAGGGTAAACAGTCCATCTACTCCCTCTACCCAAAAGCTCTGTGATGATCTTGCAGATCAGTTCCAACAAAAGATTAACAAAATCTATAGCTCATTCAGTAATAAGGAGGGACCGAGCTCGGTTGCCATCAATGCAGACAATCTAGACTCAGCCCATTTTTCACTGGAAGCTTTTAAGGCAATTACTCCTGAGCAAGTTCAGGTCTTACGAAATAAAATTAAATCAGGCTCCCTTCTAGACCTGGCCCCCCCACATATTATCTCATCTTTGGCCCCGGCCCTAGCGGCACCTATAACAGATATCTGTAACCTATCATTAACTACAGCCACTCTCCCTCGGAAGTGGAAGACGGCCCGAATCAGACCTATACTGAAAAAACCCTTGGCCGACCCACAGGACTTGTAGAACTACCAACCTATATCATTACTTCCTTTCTTCTCCAAAATTATGGAAGCAGTAGTTAATAATCAACTAACGGAGTATCTAGAACTGAATAACTTACTAGACCCCTCTCTGTCAGGTTTCCGTGCGTCACACAGCACAGAATCAACATTAACAGAAGTAACTGATATTATAAAGCTAGCTTTAGATAAGGGGACCCCAACTATGCTGATCCTTTTAGACTTGTCAGCAGCATTTGACACCATCTCCCATCGAATCCTAGTTCAAAGGCTGAGAGAGTTTAGCGTCGGCGGAATGGCGCTAAAATGGTTTAAACATTTTCTCTCTGAAAGAACACATGTAGTGCAGCTGGACTCGCTTACATCACAGTCCATTATCCTTGCCAAAGGAGTACCTCAGGGGTCTATTCTTAGTCCCACTCTTTTTAACATCTATGTGTCCTCCCTGGCTAAGATTATTAGATCATG
The DNA here is from genome assembly GCA_963921515.1 of Calotriton arnoldi. Lineage (NCBI taxonomy): Eukaryota > Metazoa > Chordata > Amphibia > Caudata > Salamandridae > Calotriton > Calotriton arnoldi. The sequence continues at coordinate 682,767 of CAWUFW010006740.1, forward strand.
TGGCTTTGAGACCATCTCGTATGCGGATGACACTCAATTGATAATCACGATTGATCCTGACCCCTCTATCACTAAGGAAAAATGTAAAAACTGCATGTTAAAAATGGCAGTGTGGATGACTGCAAACTTTCTGCAGCTCAACACAAATAAAACAGAGATTCTCCTATTCGGAAAGGCAGATGAGATATGGTGTGCGGACTGGTGGCCTCCAGAACTGGGAATGTCTCCAACTCCCAAAAAATGGGGGGAAAATCTAGGAGTCATACTGGATAATTTATCCATGGAAGAACATGTGAAATGCGTCTCGGGCACATGTTTTGGCCTGATGTGAATGCTCAAGAAGGTGTTCCTGTGGATACCTCTCTCAGCCAGAAAGTCTCTAATTCAGGCACTATTAGTGATCAGATTAGACTATGGCAATTCCCTACTGGTTGGGATAAGGGAAGGACTTCTCTCAAGGCTACAGGTAGTGCAAAACACAGCAACTCACCTTGCTCTAAATCGGCCCCCCCAGTCACCATCTGAACCCCTCCTGCGCCTGCTTCCCTGGTTGCCCATAAAAAACGGGCAGTGTTTAAGCTCCTATGTATGGTCTTTAAAACACTGCAGGGGAAGGGACCAGTTTACCTAAAAAATAAGCTAAAACCTTATATCCCCACCCGACAACTCAATTCTAGCGACCAATTGTTACTATACCCCAAAAGGAGAAATAAAACCAGAGTGGGTGGTCGCTCTTTTTCCTACCTGGCTCCCGATCACTGGAACAAATTGCCGCTTCACATCCGCTCCTGCTCTAATCTCACTCAGTTCAGAAAACTCCTCAAGACCTGGCTATTCAATCTCTAACTGGACATAGTTCTGCCTCTGTTGCCTATTGCTGTGGCGCCGAGAGATCCCCCTGGGGATGATTCATTGCGCTTAACAAATAATAATAATAAATAATAATAATAATAATAATAATTTCACAGCAAAGTGGAATACTATGCACACAAATGGGGTTTAGTCCAAGGTTTGAAAATTCTTGACTATGTGTTCCCTTGATGCATCCTACCAGCAATAGTGAACTCTTCCTAGTTCCTAAGGCCTCCCTAGAAATGAAATGAAATGAACAGGATTTGTAAAGCGCACAAACGCCCCATGCCGTCTAGCACAGCTGCCGGGAATATAAATACATGTTAAGTACATAATCTAACCTTTTTAATACAGGGACCAGGGGGCAACAAATGAAGGGGGTGACGCCCTGGCACTCCCATAGAGAAACCGCCGCTGCCCTGTGGGCCGGACCCATTCGAGGCTGGTTTTGAAAGTTGAAAGCTCAGGGTTACTGCTAGTGCCTCTGTCATTTTCTGAAGCTTGCAGAGATTAATTGTAGCAAGGACAGGGTGCTTCGATAGTGAGAAAGAGAGTGTAGGGGGCCTGTCGTAGATTGGATCTAAACTAGTGATCAAGGACAACTTGTTATCAGCAAGGATAAGATAATCTTAGAAAAGGGGTTCAGTACACACAACAAAATACCTAAAATGTTGGAAAAAAAGAACAGGGCAGAATCTGTGGACTGGAACACTTTGGAACAGGCTGGGAATGGGACTGATATACTAAACTGCTAATACTTGCAGATACAAAACTATACAGACAGGATATATATTGAACAAAAAACAATAAGAAGGAAAGCTGATAGGGCAAACAGAAGTATGATAGACAAACTTTTATAAATCATAGTTTGTATGCTCCTTGGAAAGTGATCTCGCTGAAGATAAAAAGATGGTCCAAAAAGCAAGGAACAAGACCTCTCAGAAAGTCTGGGAACGCATCCAGCAGCTATGATGGTAGAAGAGTGATGGGTGAGACTCTGTGCAAAAGGCACCACGCCTCAGAATCTCACTGGCAGCCTCAGTAATGATAACCGAACTATCAACACAACCACAAGAGAGGACAAAAGAGCACAGAGTAAGAAACACTACAAACAGGAACTGGGCTCAGGGAAAAGTAGGTCTGTATTTAAAGACAGTGAAAGAATTGAATTCGAACTGCACAGCAATGAGAACACAGAAATTCAAGAAAGGAAAGATACTAACACATAGAGACAGGATGGGAGCAAAGTACACATGGTAAGGAATAAGAATCCAAGACTAACAATCTACACACCAAGAAGGACACTCCAGAAAGTGTACAGACAAAACTAGAACCACTGGCAAAAGGAGGGTTAGAAAGAAAACAACAACAAAGAATAGAAGTAGGAAAAACCAAGTAAAGAAGGGAGTAGGAAGCAAGAAATAAAAGGCAAAACAAGGTACAAAGAATCAAATAACAAGCCTGGAATCAAAGCAGTCAGACAGTTCAAGAACAGGGAGGGCCTCAGCAAAAAAAGAATGTTGAAAACCGCAGCACACTGAACTCATAGGGAATAATTCATTGAACGTTACCAGAGGAGCTCAGGTGCAGAGAGTGAGCCAGGTGTGAGTCATCAAACAGATGCAGGGAATCAGGGAACTCAGTGAAGGGAAAGCTACACAGGAACTTGGAGAAGGGAACACGGTGGAAGCAAGCAGGTAGAAGGAGTGGAACAGAGAAACCATACAATCATAATGGAGTTGGGAGTCTGACAAGTTGAGAAAGCAAGTCTGAATAAGTCAGTGTACCTGTACGAGTCAGGAAGCATGATGCTAAACTGAATACCACCACCAAGACATGATCGGGACAAGGTTTGGCAATTGAAGAGACCACATTTACCACAATGCACCAGGATGGTTAAGTGGAAACCAGGACTGGAACAAAACGTGGGGCAAAGTGTGCCATGTGCTGGAGAGTGTATAGACATGGTCAGTACTAAAGGCAGGACCTCACAGGGCCTACATGAGCACCACCTAGTGGCCGGATGATGCAATACTGACAGAGAGAGAAAAGGAGGAAGGAAAAGAGAAAACACCCAGAAAGGGAGATCAGTGAGTACAGAAGAAGCAAGGGAAAATGGATGCATGGAATTAAAGAGACAGAGTGAGGAGAGGAAGAGAACGGGATTCGACTAAGTATTTTAACCAGGCAAAGCACGCCAGTGCGGTTTCTAGTACTACCAGTATCTATTGTTTTCTACATTTATTGAATGCCATCAAAGTGTGTTACAAAAACAACACTAATGGCATAATGATGTTGTTCGTTAATTTATCAACTACATGCATTAGTTCTCATTTTATTTATAAGGTTTCTTTAAAGGCTTTTTCCAGAGGGAATTGAACTTAGGAACTACATTTTCGGAATGCTCTCCGAATGTAAAGGATAGTCAAAGGATAGTCGGTCGAACACACTTGAATAGTTGGCAGGATGCTCCTAAAGTTGAATGAACCATGAAAGAATGTATTGTCTCTCTCTAAATCGCTCATGGGGTTGTCGGGTTATCCTGCCTGTGTGCATGTGGTATTTAAAAACCTCACTGTAGTTCTAAGCTTGAATCCAGTTGTTTCGAATCAAGCCACGATGGATGGTGTTTCACTGACTTTAATCACTTTCTGCTGAACCTCAAGTTGGGAACAACCAAGATTGCTGTCTTAGGAACCCCATGTGTAGTTTAATATTGCTTAGGACGAAGACATTAAGGGGAATTTGATTATTAGATGAATGCAGCTGTTCAAAAGTTATTCACCCGGGCATTTTACCTGCTCAAAGCAAGTGGAATGCCCACCTAAAAACTACTGTCCAATGAGGTATAATATGTGGGAATCATTGCAGAAATACAGATTAGCCTCATGTTATTCCCAATTCTCAGGAGCAATACTGCAACCCAGAAGTACCTATACCATACCCATGGTAACAGTACAATTGGGTGTGGGATTAACAATGCGATGTACTTGCTATGCAGACTGAGGAGAATAGATTTTGTCGTAGAGTTTTAGGAGTTCCCCCCTCATCGCCGCACTTTTCCCTCCATCTGGAGTTAGGTCTTGATTATTTCCAAGATACTATAAATGCAGCACCTTTAGCCACCTGGTGTTCTACCTGGGCAAATGAAGAAGCTGATTTTAATCGGGCAATTATTAGAGACTGTTTAAGTTGTTCCCGAGGCCTTTCTATTCCTTGGCTCCAATATATTAAAACCTGCCTCACGGAACTTGGTTGTGTCTCATTGTTTGAGCACCCAGAATCAATCGGCAAAGGGGACCGACAGAGGGTTTTGGATAGCTTCCGAAAGTACAAAGAATCCTCTAGGGAATTGTCTGAAGTGTCCAAACCCACTGTCAGAGATTATTGGCTTATTCAAGTACCTCCCTCTATCGCTCCATATCTTTTATATGTAAATAATGTCTACGAAAGGAATTTGCTGACCAGATTTAGGCTGGGGTCATTTCACTGGTTGATATGCTTTCTTTCGGGCCAGTATTCTCCTGAAACTATTACCACTTGCCCTTGTGATGAATATTCGAGCCAAACTATTTTACATTTTGTTTTTTTCTGTCAATTTTATCTTCCATTTACTAGGAAATTTTTATTACCGCTTCTGCGAAGGTATACATTTTCTAAGTGTAAAGCGGCCTTGTATTTTCTCTTGCAACTTAATGATTGTGACGTTTGCTTTGCTGTTGCAAGTTTTTTGAAGTGCACTTTAGCAAAGAGAAGGAGTATGTTGTTTTAATATCAATGCACCTTAACAGCTCCCGTATTTATTGTATTTGTATTGCTCCTAAAATGCTTAATGTTGCTGCTAACTCTTTTATAAGACTGATTTTAATACTTAATGCTATTGGATAATACTTGCTGCTATTTACAGATCCAGTTTATTTGCACTGCCACTTTAGTTACATTCAAATTATTGTCTTTGCCTGCGGTCTTTCTTATTTTAAATGGAAATTGTGATTGTAATTTTCTTAAATGAGTTTGATTTTAATGTTGTTTGTCATTATGTGTACCTTTTATGACCTGGCTTCGGAAGGTTGAATAAAGAAAGAATTGAATTGAATTGAACAGTGTGATATTCCAACATAAACGAGGCCATAATACAAATTCAAGGGTATTTTCTGTTGTGTGGCAGTCAGTGCTTTTGCGTGGCAGCATGGGCTCTGGGTGCTGGAATTTACTATTGGTGTACCAGGGTCTTGGGAATTATTGCACTCCATTTCGATAACCAAGTTATTCCCTTTATTTGCATGGTAGCTATATCTAACAGTGAAGGCTTTCTCTAGGAGGTGAGGAGGTGATAGTAAGTTTAGATCAATGATACATTATGATACAGTAATCTCTCACAATAATCTTTACTGTGCTGTTTAACTAGACCGTGGGCCAGATTACAAAACAGTTTTGACCGGTGTTATTTCATGTTCTCGGTGGACATGCTTGCTTCAAATGGCTTTTACCACGGTATTATGAAAATAGGGTTCTGGATGGGGTAATGTGTGCTGTGCATAATTGTTTTGTGGCATGTCTTTTTGGTGGCAATGAGTTCTGTGTTTTTTTGTACTGCTGAGTATTTGTGCTGCATTATTGCAATGTGAATGTGTTGTGTCGTACTGAGGTGGTAGAAGTGCAATGAATTTTGGCTGTTTTGTTGTGATGAGCAAACATGCTTTAATTGTGATTTTATGTTGCTTTATGTATACCATGTTGTTATGATCTGTTGATTACTTGACACATGCTGGTACATTTCCAGCCAAAAGCAGCACACACTTTGAAAGATTCTGTGACAAGCAACCATTTAGCACTGTCTAAGGCGATGAAACAATGCTCCTCAAGCTCTTCAACTTCTTAAGACACCAGACAGCCCAAACCTGTGACAGAGATTGTGCCTTAAGATAGCATTCCCAGTGCTCACTTCATGTTATACAGCCTCAGGTCTTCATGTATGCATAGGAAATTTAGGGCAAGTAAAGAGCAAACCAAAATGGAGGGTTCTAGCACCTTCTGGGCCTGGTCCATGACCCCAGACATTTGTATAGCTCCTATATGGTAGGGTAGTTTAATCATAATAACTTTAGGAACTATCTAAAACATTTTAATTTAGGCTATAGAACACGGTTACTCATAGTACGGCCCGCGGGCCGCCAGCGGCCCGGCAAGCCTTCCTTGGCGGCCCGCGGACCTTGCAGACATTGTACCTGTTTTTTTAAATTATATTTTTAAAGTGTCAGCAAACACCGCCGCAGCAGCGCGGACTCCGAGACACTCTGCTCTATGGGGGCCGGGCGAGTCCAGCAATAGTCAGAGTGGAGATTCAGGGGCGCTAAGAAGAGGTGAAATACAACAAAGCCTCATTAACAAATAAATGGTCTTTTAAAGACCTGTGAAGTACTCGGTGCGGCTGTGTGTGTGCCCGGGAAGCTGTCTCAGCCCGGGCTGCCACACGCGCGGGGTGAGATGACAGAGGGTGACAGAGGGAGGGAGACAGAAGGAGGGAGACAGAGGGAGACAGAGGGAGAGGGAGACAGAGAGAGAGGGAGACAGAGAGAGAGGGAGACAGAGGGAGAGGGAGAGACAGAGGGAGAGGGAGAGAGAGAGAGGGAGGGAGAGGGAGGGAGACAGACAGAGGAAGGGAGACAGACAGAGGGCGACAGACAGAGGGAGACAGAGGAAGGGAGACAGACAGAGGGAGACAGAGGGAGGAGGGCGACAGAGGGAGACAGACAGAGGGAGGGAGAAGATAGAGGGAAACAGAGGGAGGGAGACAGACGGAGGGAGACAGACGGAGGGAAACCGAGAGAGAGGGAGACAGAGGGAGAGGGAGACAGGGAGACAGAGAGAGAGAGGGAGAGAGGGAGGGAGAAGATAGAGGGAAACAGAGGGAGGGAGACAGACGGAGGGAGACAGATGGAGACAGACGGAGGGAGACAGAGAGAGGGAGGGAAACAGAGACAGAGGGAGGCAGAGGGAGGGAGACAGAGGGAGGGAGAGGGAGACAAAGGGGGATAGAGAGGGAGACAGAGAGAGGGAGTCAGAGAGAGGGAGACAGACAGAGGGAGACAGAGGGGGACAGACAGAGGGAGACAGAGGGAGGGAGACAGAGGGAGGGAGACAGACAGAGGGAGACAGAGAGAGAGGGAGACAGACAGAGTGAGTGAGACAGAGGGAGACAGAGAGAGAGGGAGGGAGATAGAGAGAGAGGGAGGGAGACAGAGAGAGAGAGAGGGAGGGAGACAGAGACAGACAGAGATAGAGACAGACACAGACAGGGACAGACAGAGACAGATAGAGGCAGGGACAGGGGCAGACAGATAGAGGCAGAGACAGACAGAGACAGAGAGACGGAAAGGGAGACGGAGGGAGACAGGGACAGAGACAGGGACAGACAGAGACAGGGACAGACAGACAGATAGAGGCAGAGACAGGGACAGACAGATAGAGGCAGAGACTGAGACAGACAGAGACAAAGAGGCAGAGACTGAGACAGACAGAGACAAAGAGGCAGAGAGACAGAGAGACAGAGAGGGAGAGGGAGACGGAGAGGGAGACGGAGGGAGACAGAGGGAGGGAGACAGAGGGAGGGAGACAGAGAGAGACAGAGGGATGGAGACAGGGAGACAGAGACAGAGAGAGAGGGAGACAGGGAGACAGGGAGACAGAGAGAGAGGGAGACAGGGAGACAGAGAGAGAGGGAGACAGGGAGACAGAGAGAGAGGGAGACAGAGAGAGAGGGAGACAGGGAGACAGAGAGAGAGAGGGAGGCAGAGAGAGGGAGACACCGAGGGACAGAGACACAGAGAGACGGAGACACAGAGGGACGGAGACACAGAGGGACGGAGACAGAGGGACGGAGACAGAGGGATGGAGACAGAGGGACGGAGACAGAGGGCGACAGACAGAGGGAGGCGACAGAGGGACGGAGACAGAGGGCGACAGACAGAGGGAGGGTGACAGACAGAGGGAGGGCGAGAGACAGAGGGAGACAGACAGAGGGAGACAGAGGGAGGGAGACAGAGGGAGACAGACAGAGGGAGACAGACAGAGGGAGACAGACAGAGGGAGGAGGGTGACAGAGGGAGACAGACAGAGGGAGGGAGACAGAGGGAGGGAGACAGAGGGAGAGAGAGGGAGAGAGAGAGAGAGAGAGAGGGAGGGAGAGAGAGGGAGAGAGAGGGAGAGAGAGAGGGAGGGAGAGAGAGAGGGAGACAGAGAGAGAGGGAGACAGAGAGAGGGAGACAGAGAGAGAGGGAGACACAGAGGGACGGAGACACAGAGGGACGGAGACATAGAGGGACGGAGACACAGAGGGACGGAGACACAGAGGGACGGAGACACAGAGGGACGGAGACACAGAGGGACGGAGACAGAGGGCGACAGACAGAGGGCGACAGAGGGAGGGCGACAGACAGAGGGCGACAGAGGGAGGGCGACAGACAGAGGGAGACAGACAGAGGGAGGAGAGCGACAGAGGGAGGGAGACAGAGGGAGGGAGACAGAGGGAGAGAGGGAGGCAGGGAGAGATAGAGAGAGGGAGGGAGACAGAGAGAGAGATAGGGCGAGAGAGAGAAAGATGTGTGTATGCCGGGTCTTGTGGCTCAGTGGATGAAGGCGTCCGCTGCAGGGGCCTGTGTTCAACCTCATGGTCACAGTTTTTTTTTTTTTCTAGCCCCGCCCCCCTCCCCCACTGACCCCGCCCCCACCGGTGCAGCCCTCGGCCACAAACCACACTGTAAATTTGGCCCCCGAGAGAAAGTTTGTGAGTACCCATGCTATAGAATGATGGCCTAATTCAGAGTCAATTTTCCCAAGTAAATTTGTCTTAGAAATGCAAATAACTGGATTTATGATTACACGTTTTTCAGTAACCTTGCATAAGTGAATCTTTTATTCATAAACAAAAGTACCCCACGAATGCAAAATGTTGAGCACAAGTAAATCCCTCTCAGTGTGGAAGAAGTCAGCGATCCAGGGAGTGGTTTCCTTAAAAGGTTTGAGGGCATCCAGCGATTCATCGGTTTGTGGGTATTATAATCTCCGATAACTCCTCACACTGTAAAGGGTAGGAAAATTACTTTTGCCGACTACAGGGTAAAATCCCTTTGAAATTGGGAAGAGGAAGGGAATACTCACAAAATTTGTGGAATTGTTTCTCCCTAAAAAAATTGCTATTGCATAAAGGCGCTCACCTTCCATCTGCCTATTGTACAATGCATAAACCACAGAGTCGAGAAATGACTCTGCCAAAGCAAAAAAGTAACTTACAACATCTTCCCAGGTTTGCACTGAGAAGCTGCACCTGGTATGTTTCTAGGAACAATTAGGAAAGCTTCTCTGACATCTAGAAGGTCATACATTTGCACTCAAGTGAGGCTTTAGTCCTCCAGATGGCCATTTATGTCACTCACTGTGAAATGGACCTTGGTGTCCTTGACAGTCTAGAAAAACCTTTAGGTATTGATTTTTTTTCTTTTTTTATCACAGAGAATATTTTTTATTGCCTCAAAGAATAGGCTCAGTGTCTTTTGAAAGTTTTCTCTCTCTCTCATCTTTCCTCTCCCCTTCGCTCTCACATTGTCTCAATCACATTTGAATTTTTCCACTAATCCACAGTCGGATGGAAACTCCGCCTTTTCAAACAGTTTAATGAGAAAATGGGAAATATTTCTCATTCATAGTAGATAGAAAGAGAACTTAGACTTCATTTCGAATGAATGGGTGACAAATCTGCACCTTTTGTTCAGCCATTAACTTTCACAATGTAACCTATCTTATATTTCTGTTTTCTATGAGAATTGCTACAGGAGGAAAATTAAAACTTACATCCTCTATTTGCGGAGTTTGCTAATTCAATTTCTAACTAAGTCCTACCTGGTCGGAAACTTATTTTAATTATTTCTATTGGTGAAAATTTCCACATACAAAATCACAATGCTGCATGGCATGATGTAATATGAAGAGAAGGATTGCGTGGCTATTATTAAAGAGAGCTGTCTGTAAGAAAACCTATCATCTAATAGAAAAAAGGTGATAGAAAGATAAGACAAGGATCAGGAAAAATAGAAAAGAATTAACCTCCAATTACAAAAGGTGTGGGGATTCAGGATTAGCATTCTTGCACCCAGAATTACGAATATTACTAGTATCAATACATCTGGGTTATAGGAAAGCTGAACCATAACAAGACTGCCCCTGAGAAATGGGCAGTAATACATGGGCCTCTATACTTCTGCACCAATTCTCTCATTTAATAGAGGATATACTGTCCTTTTTAACCCACACATGTCAATATTTAATTATTTTTGAATACTTTTATATTTCGCCAACATTTCTATATTATATGGTGCCACGCTCCTACGCACCCAGCCCACTTCTCTTTTGAGATATTTTTTATCATGTTTGGTCTTTTCTTAGGGACAGGCATCAGTGTTAGATGTTTTTGAAATTAATCAGTTGTTACATGCCTTTTCAGATCTATACCACTTTGAAATTCCAGAAATCCCCAGTGATATGCGTTATTCTCTACAAAAAGTTTATACTCTGTACAAATTGAGTTGAACCCTGTTATAGTGAATATTTTCTTGAAAACAAGAGTAACCATGGAGCACCCTATTTACCCGGTGCAGTAATACTGTATCATTCAGAGTCCCGCATCTAAAAGTGGGGGATATTGTGGTAATACTGCATGTTTTGCCTCATTACAGGCCATACATCTCAGCATAGGAGGTATTTTCCCCATACAAATTGAGTCAGAAATTACGTGACAATGCGTGCTGGAAAAAGGGAGATATTATCAGACCAATTGCAATCCCATCTAATTATCATTGCAAGTTTTAATATCCTCACAATAGGCAGGAGTGAGGGGCAAAATCTTCTTGTTCCACTTTTTATTTAGCGAAGATAGGAACCTTTACAGGTTTTTATTGTAGTCACATTGGAGTAAACAATTGATCTACGTGCAGTATGATAAGTAATCCAAAGGGTGTCAACACGAGAGGGAGAAACATTTTCTTATAAAGGTTTACATGATAGTCATTCACTTGGAACACATTTTTCACTTAGACAAGAGCCAAGGTATGTAGCAATGTGCAAAGAATATCAGTAAATGGTAGAGGGTTTTATGTCAAAATCGAAGGTCCATAATATTCATGTGCACTTATACTGACTCCAGAATTAACGACCAACTTGCCATCAAGTGGAAAACTAGGGGGGATATTACCAAGGACTTGCGATAATTATTGCAAAGCGCGCTTAGCGCTGTTTTTTTTATCGCCGTCTATCGCTGGATTTCATCGCGGAGATAACGCGTTATTATCAACGCGTATCTCCAAGGCGATAAAAAATCCAGCGATAGCGGCGAAACCCAGCAATAGCGCGAGAAATCCAGCGATAAATTCACTGCGCTAATGAAAAGCTTGCTAATAGGCAGGTGAGGACTTAACCTTACAATCCACCTCCCGTTGACTAGAATGGTTAAGTCAGGTTTTTAGCAGGTGTTAAATTCCAGCGATAATCGCGGTTAGCGCGAATTTTTTTATCGCTTCGCGGGCATTGGTAATAGGGGGAAGTTGTGTTTGCGACTGTTTGCAGTCGCTTTTAGTTGGGAACGCCTACTTTGCATGTCATTAGCGATAAATATCGCTGACATGCAAAGCGGCACCAAAACGGTCGCTTTCGCCATGAAGCTGTCGCTAACAACTCTTAGCGACAGCTTGCTAATAGGGCGATAGAAATATCGCCGCTTTAGCGGCAAAAAGTGCTGCTAAAGTGGCGATAACGCCCTTGCTAATATGCCCCCAGTTTTTTTTTTAAAGAATACCTCTTCTGGAGCTGTTTTTTGTAAAACAATCATCAGTTTACCTCTTTACCTGCAAACAACTCGAAGCAGTTGTCTGCGCTCTTCGCAATAATAAAAGTAGCATCAACATTAAAGTTAATAATATTATTCTTCCAAGTATTGTAAGTTATGGAAAAGTTATGTTTAAGCGCAGAGGACGCTCCATTATCTGAAGAGCTTGTTGTGTAATCTACGATGCTGGAAGGACACTGCTTTTGCTCCGAGAAAGGTCAGCTCAGCTTTGATCATTGAGAGGAAAAGAAGTACGTTCTGGCTGTAATTGGTTTGTAATGAAATATGTGATGTATTTGTCAGGCACTTGTGCAAGAGGGATGCGGCTGATGTCAGGGCTACGCTCTTGCCTACATTTTTAAAAGCAACAGTCAGTTCCCAGGCAAGGCCTGACACCGAAGATTGTTAGATTTACTGGTCCTGACATATAAAACCATTACAAGCAGACATCGCTCTTCATATACCTGCACCTGTAATTTTAGGCAGTTCCTGACTTTTCATAGTATTTATGCATAGAATTCTATGCAGATCTCGATTCATACTTCAGTTTCCCTAGACTTCAGCATATTGCACGGAGGGCAGAAAATTGACTGGAGCAAGTAGAGTAGTTTTGTGCATTTTGTTTTATTTTGGTTTGCTCCACCAAGAAAATATTTTTCCTGGTAGATCAACCTCTTCTCTTACACCCCTCTAAATTCTAGAGGAGTTCCCTAATTTAATTCTCATTGGAAACACAGTTAAACGTTTTGATGTACATCTGTGTGTTGCCAAGATGCTGATATCCATTCAAAATATTTTTATGTATCCATAAATGGATATTTGTAACAATATGGTGGTTTTAATATTGACCTGCCATAATTTCGTACCTATGTTATCAAATACCCACATATCATCCACATAAATACAGATCAGTTATTCTAAATTCAACATTTCCTTAACATGTTGATATGTTCGTAGTCATCATCATCATTGACTTTATTTCAGTTTTTTTAAAAACCATAAAAGTGCACACAGCAGCATAGGTATAAAAACATAGCAGAATAAAAACGTTTCAATTCAATATACAGCATTAAAAGTAAAGATTCTCATTCCAATAATCAAGCAACTTAGTAGAGTTGTTGGACAAAACCTTATTATCTAGCAGCTGTTCTTGAACAAAAGCTAAAATAAATCACTTAAAATCCCTTAAAAGGAGCCATAAACCCAATTAAACTTAAAGTGCATGGTGCATTAGGGTAATGTTCCCTCTTTGATGATGCCATATAGTTTTTAAGTAGCTAGCAACCAAGTAAACAGCTCAGCTCCCAGTATCTACCTTGCATATTCTCAAGGCATTATGCCTGTGGTCAAGCCCAAGAAGGCGGCACAGAGGGATAATTCAGCAAGCACACTGCTTGGTGTATGTTCCACAGAAAAACAGTAGGTGCTCGTCATTTTCCACTGCCCGACAACCCTGGGGCCAAGATTTGAAGGAGTTGACATTACTCCTCCAGGAGGAGGTAAAAGAAGATCCCCAATCTAAATTGAATATAAAGAGACCTTGACATTGGCATACTCACAAAGTCCATAAAATCGTCAAAGTAAGGACCACATTGAAATGACTGATCCGTTACAGCAGAAATTTTGGAACCAAGGACAACATTCCAGTAGTGTTCTTTAATGAGGCCTCGGGAGCTGCTGGTCACTGATGTTGCCTGAAGCCAAAATTTGGATAATCCTAGCTTAACCAACCTTAATTTACCATGGGCTATTCACGGAATCCTAAGGGCCAATTGATAAGCTAAAATTTCGTCAAGGCACTCTCTGTATGCAAAAGTTGCTCGGATGTCCATATCCTTGCCCAGAATAAGATAGGCTTGAGATGGGCTGTGTCTAAAAATTGCCTACTATTTAGATCAAACCTTACAGGGCGTAGTGCTGTACCTTTTGGTAACTTCAGTAGCTATCTTAGGAAGGAGTTTTCACCTTTGTCTAACACATCAAGGTTACAATAGCCGCACAAGTCTGAACCATAGAGAGCGTCACTGCACGTTTGGGCCCTACATATTTCCAGTGCCAGAGAGATAGAATAGGAAGAGGCTTTGTTTGCAAATCTAACAATAGACCCAGCTTTATGCTTAATGGACAGAGAGCATTTTCCTGTTTGCAGTCAATATCAAAGATAGGCCATTTTGACAGGTAAATATTAAAACCGCTGTATTATGGCATACCACCACACAACGTTCCGACTTTGTTGGTAGGAAGAGGAAGGGAATTATTGCATTTATGTTATTTTCTCCATTCGATGTTGGGGCTTGGAGGAGGGTAGAAAAATTTGAGTTTGAGGTAGAAGCCCTCTTCAGGGTATTCAAGGATAGTCCTCGGCACCCAGGGCCAGACTGGGAATCGAAACCGGCCCTGGCAAGCTGCTCGGCCGCCCCCCCTGGGGGGCGGCAGAGCTGTATGCTAGGGCCGGTTTCAGACGATTTTGTTACAGGGGACTGATATTGCTGACCCCCGGTAACAAAAACGGCCCCCCAGGGGCCCAAAACCGGCCCCCACCCTGGCGGCCCACCGGGGAAACCCCCGGTGCCCGCTACGGCCTGTCCGGCCCTGTCGGCACCTCGGAGTCCTGCGGCAACCTAGTCTATGCTGCGTGAGCCCTAGGTCTCACTCTAGTCGACTAAGGTGTGTCTTCCATCATTTGTTCAAGCAACATCTGGGGCTGCAATTGGGTAATGGTTCGGATGCAGTGGCAGGGGCAGAGTATGGAACTCCGCCCATTTTTATTCATGTGGTCTTATGTGAATAGAATGGAAAGCAATGGGCAGTCTGAAAAAGTAGCTTCCAATAATTCCACACATATAACCATGCTCATGTTGGAGATCTCCAGGAGCTGGGTTTGGTGCATCTGAGTCCTGCTTTCAGGATACAAAGGGGATGCTACCAGAATATCATCTTCAGAATATCATCTGACATAAATACTGTTCCCTAAATACCATCCCCCAAAACATCGCCACATAGGAATTAATAATAGGAAATTTATACATCACAGGACTATATCTCTACAAATTATATTTGTGTCAGACAATAGTTCTGTATACAACCCCTGCAAAAAGAAGAAAAGAACATACCAAGAAAAGAGAGTGGCCTGGAAGGATTACTTTTCAGGAATCGTGAGAAGGTGTAGCCTTGAACTAGGTAATCCTGTAGATTTGAATAGTAATATTTATCACTGCCTGGATAAAAAGGGAAAGGCCGGAAAGGTAGGGGTGTCAATAGAAGTGTGTCATTGTCATAGTTCACTACATAGACAAGCAGCAGCACCGGGGATAGGTTTGAATGGATTTAGGGTATGAAGTGTTAAGAGATTTGAGGGGTATAAAAGTAAAAAAAGCTTTCAAATCATGATATTAAAAACATCTTGTTTGCAGGAAGATGTAAGAGGTAATACAAATCCCCTATTATATGCATGGATTATAGATATGTTAATTTGGAATATTTTTCAAAATTAATTGCAAGGTTTGAAAAACAATCAGCAAGACACACCGACACTGGCTGCTGCAAATAACCTCGGGGGGTGGGGGGCTGAGGATAGTGACAGAGGCACCAGGAGCAGCCTTGGGCTTTCAAAACCGGCCTCCATGAAATCTAGCTGACTGAGGAAATGGCTTGTGGAATAAAAGGCCTGTCAGGCCCTGCCAGTCGGCAAGAGAACAAGTAGAGCTTTTATTTTTTATTTTTTATAAACAACGTAAAAAACAGGGTGCGTTTATACAGAGAAGATACCTTTGGATTCGGCAAACCCATCTCTTCTAGAACATATTTTGTTTTATTGCTATTTTTGAAAAAAGGAAGTGTTTTTCATTCAGTTCTTGCTTGGGATATTGCATGTTTACTGCATCTGGATTTTTCCTCTCTTGATTTATCACCAACGTTTATTTAGGTGTTCTGAAGCATGTTTTTCTCAGTCCTAGGAAACAGTAGTTGAAAAGCTTTGAAGTGTTTTGAGACTAGTTATTTTTAGGGTGGCAATGGCATAACATTGATAAGATAAAGCAGAGCACTTGAAGGCTTAACTGGAGACCGCGCACCTCAGGGACATGCGCGTGCACGTGAAGTCACAGCAGGGCTTCTTGCCATGTTTAGGAAACTAGCACTCGGTGCTAAATGCAAAATTATCCGGCAAGGAAAAGGGAGGAAATGCAAGAAGTGAATCGATACTTGCCAACCCTACTAATTTAGGAGGTATAATACAGCTTTTCACAGCAAAATACAACCTACTAAATTTGGATTTTTGGTTTTGTGAATTGCACTTGTTAAGAGGTGAAATTATGGCTATCCCCTATAGGTAGCCACAGGTAACATCTCTTCTATTTCTGGCTTGCACTTTGCTATCCCCTAGCACCACCATTGCTACACCTGGCCCCAGGTACTACTAGCTGCAACGGAAAGCAAAAAGGGCTCAGGGAGACCAGTACACGTCTGGGGTGAGTGTAAAGGGGAGATCTGTAAAGCAGCAGGGAATTTAACCACAAACACATCACCAGAAGTGGTGTTGCCAGAAGTGTCCTTTTCAGCAGTGGCGTTGCCAGAACTTTTATTATTATGCGATAAAAAGGGAGCCGTAGGGGTGACTGAAAATGAGTTTTTATCGGCTTAGCTTCCTGTAATACAGTTCTGCAGCACCAACTCGACACAACAATTCACATTCATAAGAAACAACATGTCTTCTGCCTGGCTGCGCCTCTCTTTCGAATTACTCTTCTGTAGCATTTGGATTAAGCTGCCAAATCTGTTACCACAACTGGAATGGAACCTGTGATCTGTAGTATACACGTCACTCTAGCAGACACATCTGAACTATCTCAGTGGGTTTGGCGCATGTACCCTGCAAGTGTCACAGTTTGCGGCGTGTGCTTAAATCATCACTATTTATTGCCAGTTTATCCAGTTTCTGATACAACACACAGAACATTGACTGCATGGATACCAAGATGCTGCTCACAGAACAGCCTCCCCCCTCAGATTGTGTTCCTAATACTGCCAGCGTTTCCAAATAATGTCCTGAAATACTGAGTTCAATTGTACCACCAATCACATCCTACACCATTCAATTTACAATTTCATTTGCAAGGAGAGAACAGCTTGATTTTCCTGTTTCAGAGCGACATATGTAATTTAAAAGCCATTGATGAACCAAGTGTGAGTCACTGCTAGGGTTACCATAAAAGTCCATGCCATTAGGACATTTCATTTTGAGTGCTAGACTTTCCATTTAAAGATCATTGTCTTTAGGTGTGACGGTCTAGTGGGTTTGGCTAATGTGAACCAAGACTAAAAGTTCCTTAATGTCCTCACATAGTTAGTGAAGTCTAGGAATAGAAAGATTGTAGTATAAAAAACCGAGTACAGAAATATTGTGGAATTTTAAAATCATAGCCAAAATATCTAGCCCCAAACTATCAAAAAACACAAAAATGCAGTATATATTTGCTATTCTTAACTTCACATCTACATACCTTAAAAACATATATCGTCAAAGTACATATCTGTAGAAAATCTGTACATACTGACCTGCCGATATTTTTGTAGGCCTGGGCTGTGAACTCCGCTCCGTTCGCGGAGTTTGCAGAGTTTTCTGCACTCCGCACTCTGCTGAGCTCGCGGAGTGCAGAAAACTCCGCTTTGCGTAGTGCAGCGGGGTTTTTTCCCTGCTCGCGATCACAAACGGTAAGTTCGCTCACGCGAGCTGCCGCTCGGGTGGAATTTCTACCTGAGCAGCAGGAAGACCAGTGCGAACGGCAGTTCACACTGCGCTCCGCCACTTGCGGAACTCCGCAGAGTTTTTTTGTAACTTCGCGGAGTTCGGCTTAGCAAAACTCCATGAACTACGCCCAGGCCTGCATTTTTGTACTTAATATTTTGGCTACAATATTAAGACATAAAAAGATTCCCTACTCGATATTCAGGATTCACACTACTGGAACCAAGCTACTCTAGCAATATGGAGTTATATTTTAGAACTAGTCATTGCCTAAGACTAATGTGAACAATGTAGAAGAAAACAGACTGTAAACTATTATAACAAAAAGCTACTGCTTATTTTCCATGTGGAAGCACATTAATCAGGAGGATGAGTATAAACATAGTACTAACTTTAAAATAAAGGCATGCTTTGTGATGGAACTAAGAAACGATGCATTATTTAATGATAGCCATTGAATAAAAACAGTCCACTCATTCAATTGAATTTAGCTAAGATTACAGCTCCCAGAATGAATTTATTTTTTTGTATATAACATACTGCAACAACTTTGGTATTAGGCACTAAAGTTGGTGGAAAGGGTGTTTCCTTCTCCATTTGTTTGGTGCCTTTCAGAAACGGTGTTATTCAAATGGAAGAGGGTACTCTTGCCAACTTAATAAACACCATCTGTCTAGGTCACAACACAGTTGTTAGTGAATCTCTGTTCAACACATGGTAGCTACATCACAAGCAGCAGGCAATACCCAATAGAAATGTGTGGTAAGGTGATTAATACCAAACAACATTAAATTCAAGAACACATTGGAATACCATTCCTAATCCCCTTTTGAAAATAGAGAAAAAATAATGATCACAAAGACACAAAAAACTGTTAAAATCAGGTAGCCGGACAAGAAAATGGATTTTTAAATATTTAAGTCCACCAAGAAAACGCAAAGAGTTAAAAATGTTTGCAGTAGACAAGGATGATGCTTGCAGTTGACCATGACATGGGCACAATTTTAGGCTACCAGCAATGGAGTGGTGTCTGCTTTGCCTATTGGGCTACACCGGCCAACATTTTTCCACTGGGACATTGTTACTTTTCTGTTTCTCCAAACACTTCAGAGAGGCAGGTTACTGGAGATGGTGAAGATCCTTCAAATTCAGATAAGTTGTTTTGAAGCTCCTGCTGAAGCGTTCAGTTTTGGCACAAAAGGCTGTGATCATGGTGAAGCTGGAGTTGCTGATATCACTTTGCTCCTGGGTCGGATTCTTCTCATTTCCCTACCCCAAGTCTTAGGCTTGGATTGAGTCACTTTTTTGTACTCATTTTCCTTCAGTCAGGCAAGGAAAGCAGCTGTAGCCAATGAAGACTCCACAGGCTCAGATACATTTCCTCAGTAGTCCAGAGAAAACCTCTAATGTGAGAAGAAATATTTCTGAATGGAACAAAACCAGCAACCTATACCTGGCTAGGTCACACCTTCCTCAGGGAGCTGCAGGCCTTGTTCCAGTCCCCACAAGTCAAAAAAATGATCAAGTCCCAAATGTTGCTTGATGCTGAGAGAGTAACTCCTGGTCTCTCCTACAGCTGCCAGACGTTCAGATGCGAGGTCTCTTGCCTTCAAGGAATCTCACAGCACCCACTGCAGTCCACTCACAACTGGACAACTGGATCTTCTTCAGGGCAGGGAGCCCTTAAGCATTGTATGTCCCTGTAGCAATAAAATTGATGCCAGCCATATGACCTTTGCAGAGCAGTTTTAGTCCCAGTGGATCAATAGAGAACAGGCGTCTTACAGCCTTGTTTCCCAAGGGATTAGGCTGAATCCTTATTTATTTATTGATTTACTTATTTATGTTTCAATACTTTATTCAGCAAACAAGTTGCAGCAACAACTAATTACAGAGCAAGATGATACAAAATTGGCACACATCCTTAAAATTGTATTTATCGATCAGATATTATGAAACCATCTATTTATGGATCCCTTTTGAGTGGCATAACCAGAGTCATAACAGTTTCTCTAGCATAACACCTCCCTCTAGGGATGGTAACACCTCCAAACAACCCTCATGCACAGTATAATGCAATGGGCAGGCCAACATTATATCAATGGAGGATTCTATTTTTCATTCTGGTGTTTTTTCAGGTCCAGGAACATTCTGAGGAGGTGGTGATGAGGTATCTTTCTTTACCTGTGAACTAACGGGTGATTGGTTAATTCACTAACCCAAGTTCTTGCAATTTTTAAACAGAAAGCTAGCCTCCTTTTGAAACATTTCTCTCTCCATTTACTGTATATGTTTCAGAGTCCTTCATTTGAATGTCCCTAGACGTCTTCTCTTGTAGGAGACTGGTAACTTCTTTCTGATTTACCCATGTGGAAATGTCCTGGACACAGTTTCCCCTCCTGCTGTGGACATATGAGTGCCCAAAAGAGCTCCTGACTAATTGGATTTTGGTCACCTGGGTCCCGGTTTGGGATTTCCACTTGAAAGAGGAAACTGTTGTGGTTGTCCTCTGAGTTGCCATGTGTTCCTGTACCCACCCTGTTAACTCATCTCTGCTAAGTGCTCGAGTTCTACACCTCTTCAAACTTCATGCTCTCCAAGCAGCTAGCAGTTCACACCTAATTAGTAAAGTACACACTGTTACTGTTAGGAAGGCAGCCAGTCAAACTGGTGTTGTTTATAGTTTACTCTCAAGCAGCACAAAGCATATGTTTTAAGTCTAGCCTTGAGACAGCTTTAGCTTTCAAATTGCTTCAATTCACCACTGTTTACAACCCAGGTATTGGGTCAGTCAGTTTCAGCCATTGGGTCTCCTTCACAGTGAGTGATGTCATTTTGCCTGAAGACGTGCAAATTTAACTAGAAAGTAGAGCATTTCAGTGCCAGTTCTTTTGTACCAATTTCTCTTTTAATTTTTTCTATTAGTTTTACTTTTAAAAGTAATATTTTCTATGGCTTATGCTTATAAAAAAGAAAATGAAAAAAAAGGTGCACTCTTGGCTTTTCCAATGCTTGTTAGTAATTTAATGTCCTTTAGTCATATCAAAAATCGACTTTTATCATTGATTTAAAGTTTGACAAAAGTGAAAATAACTTTGATTTAAGTTTATAGACTTATTCCATGCAAAGTTCAAAAAGGGGGTTTTCAATTTAAAAGGACCTGCGCAGGGGAAACTGTAACATTGCTTACAGAGTGACAACTGTTCACTGTAGGGACATATTTTTCACTAATATGTAGTAGCCCCTCTTTTATACATTAATCACCTAGCCAAGTGAGCTTACCGGCCATGCTTTGTGGGGACTTACCACATTTATTAAAGTGTGGCTTCTACAAGGCAAAGCACTTTTCCTTGCCAGGGCCGGACTGGGAACTGAAACCGGCCCTGGCAAACTGCTCGGCTGCCCCCCCTGGGGGTAGGGGGGGTGCAGCCGAGCTGTTTGTGAGGGCCGGTTTTGGCCGATTTTGTTACAGGGGGCCGATATTGCCGACCCCCGGTAACAAAAACGGCCTCCAGGGGCCCAATACCGGCCCCCACCCTAGCGGCCCACCGGGGAAACGCCCGGTGCCTGCTACGGCCATTCCAGCCCTGTTCCTTGCCATTTGCTACTATACTGGGTTAAAACTACAGCCTAGTCAGTACACATTTGAGTTCTTTGGTGCCATACACTATTGTCATATATGTGAGTGGTATACATATACACTGCAATACACATATGACATTTACCTTCTGTGCCATTGAGGCATTTCCTCTGCCAATTTACCATGGCCTTAATGGAAACATAAAAAAGCCAATTGGAGATAACCAAATGTTTTTTCTCGCCGGTCCAGCCCCCATTGCATATTGATTTTTCCTGAGTGGGTCCTACTCCAAGGCTTTTTCAGATAGGACATGGAGACTTTGGACCCTCAAATTATGCACCTCTGACTATGGGTAGGTTAAAGGATTGACCCTTAAATGTTATCCAAGGCAAAGACTTTGTGATGACGCTACCACTCCTTCTAGTATTTTGGTGATTCAATATCATGAGTGAAACCCATCTCTCTGAATATGAGAATAAATGCCAATATCTCTCTCCCTGATGTCAAGCTTAAATTATTACTAAACAGTAGATTTGAATGTTGCAGCAGGAATGACTTCAATCCCACCAGTCTCCTTCTCTGTATAAACTGCTGAACACTCTAAGACTTTGCTTGACACTGATAGAGAAGAGGAGGAAAGGGGGATGAGCATATGAAAGGAGGCTCACAAGAGATGTCATTAGGTTATATTCACACAGCTTGTCTCATCAAAGGGAGGTTCTCTCTGATATTCTGCAGTCTCTCACAGGGGACAGCTCTTTAACACTCCAGTTGCTGTCAGCGCTTACATCAATTTCAGGCATTTCATTTTTTCTTTTACATGGATTTCACATGAATGATAACATTCTAAAGAAACTGAAAAATATACAAGAATGACTCTTGCAACAAGTGCATTATAGTAAATATGCAACCTATTAATGGCACAATACCTTTATCTTGCTACAGTCAAGGGAATCACCATGAGATTGGTCCTGTTCCAATGTACCATTCACATTTATTAAAACTCAACAATTTGAGGCACCGAACAGAAAAAAAGGTTCACTCAAGTTTTGTAAATAACTCTGCAAAGGCCCAAGAGAAAGCTGTTAAAGCACAACAGGTGAGGCAGAATTCCAGTAAATAGGTGCATGGAGTGAGTTCAAAAATTTAACAGGAGCTTCACCATCCCAACAAAAAAATCTAACCCTCCTTAGCTAACCACTAACATGAGGCTTCTGAAGAGAGCACTGGAAGAAATTGAAGAGTTCCAGGGATGTATGGAAATCTTTTGAAGAGTTCCAAATACGCAAGGAAATTCTTTGATTTGATGCTGCAGAAGAAGTTCCAAGATCCGCCAGAAGCTGAAAATTTTTGAGAGGTGAATGGCATCTGGCTTCAAGATTGTCTCAGATGGAGAGGAAGGAGCACCTAGACTCCGGGAATCCTGCTGCATGTCATTGAATGCCTAGATTCTCAAATCCTGCAATAGATCCTCAAATCATGGGATCCTCGAATCCTGCAGTAGATCCTCAAATCCCTCAATTGCCTGCCACTCAGATGGGGCATACTGTCAAGGCTTTTGGGGTTACCGCATGTGAACAGGATTTACTATGCTGTTGAAGGGGTGAGGTCACATCTAAACAGCACACATGTGGCACCCACAATCCTTGGTGGCATGACTTCTTCCACACCAGCGCAGATGACATCCTGAGTGCCAATGCCCTGAGTAAGAAGTGGAAGGGGTGGCGAATAACACCCAGGAATAAAGATGGAAAGGAGTGATGGCGAGCACCTGTTGCAAGTCAAGACACTTCATATGCTTAAGATGTTCTGAAATTCATGCCATGCAGTTCCCTTTGGAGTTTACTATGAGCTCCACACAGTTGGGTATTCTGATGAAAAGATGTATTAAAAAGTTAATGTTGACCACACTGACCAAAAATTACACTCATTTGTGTTATGGCATTGATTTCTAAAGTCTACGTCAATGACAAGAGAGCATGGTGCAATATCAAGAGATAATTACCACAAAAGAGAGAGGAGGAGGAAACAAATGGCACCCATACATTCCTCCAATAAATACTCACAAATCACAAAAAGGTAGGGTGCCAGTAGGAACAGAGTAGGTACAGGGACGCTTGTCACAATCAATCAACTCCTACTGTATGCAGTGTGGGACCGTTTAAAGTGCGAACGCCATTCTTAATGGAAGAGGATGCCTCACACACATATAATAGTGTCATGCTTCATCATCAGCATCCTCTCCCCACCCCGGTAAGGTGGAACTACCAGGGCAGACTCAACCTCCTTGAAGACTCAGCGGTGGGAGGGAGTTCTTACATAAAACTACTGGATAGGAGCGGGATCCAGACAATCTAAAAATATTTTAGGGTTCCTCGGTTATCATCTTTATTTGTGAGGACTCTAGGTATATTAAAAACACTTCTTTTGACGGGTATCATAGAGTACAATGGCTCAGGCCCGTCTCTTATTCGCCAACATCTTTCTGCCCTCAATGATTAGCCTAATGGGTCTGGGGCATTCTTCAGGGTTAGTGGATCCCTATAGTGTTAGCCTAAGTGTCAAGTAGACCCTAGGTGGTGATGCGAGTGCATCCCACACTAAGTATACCCAGGTGAGTCCTAACTGGGCTTCTAACTTCCCAGATTCTGTTGGCAACCTATTTAGGGAGGAGATCACCCAACTGATGAGCCCTATTGAAGGCGAAACCAGTCTTCGGCTGCTTGTGTTACAGTTTAGGGGAGACCTGGCCTGGCATATTGCTGAGTCCACATTAAGGTGGCATGGTAGGCAAAAGAATGATGAGTTGGTGTGCTAACCTGAGTGATTTCCAGTGTTTAGACTTATTGCAATCATTCTCCAATCGACTTTCGTGGGTTTGATGTAATGCCCTAAGTGGCATGGATATGTCCAGATGTGGGTCCAATGCTTACTGTGCTATTAGGACCAAGCTACACCCTATTGATGAGACCCAATCATGGTGAAACAAGTCTTGGGTTGCTTGTGTTCCGGTTCAGGGAGGAACTGGTCTGGCAGTTTTGGCTGGCCTGTCCCTGTAGGAGCAGGGTCAAGACTGATTTGCATATGCAGGGGTCCAACTGAGGTGGCATGATGGGCAGAAAAGGGATGGGTTGCAATGCCACCCCAAGCGATTGCCAGGGGCTAGACGTATTGCATCATTCCTCCCATCACCTGTTGTGTCTTTGATGAAATTTAACACACAAGGGCCGATTACAATGTCGGGTGGATACTTTCTGCCCGACACCATCTCGGAATCGGGACCGAGCGACTCGCGGTCGACGGTTCCGCCCACTCGATTATGATGCGACCAAACACTGTTTGGTCGGAGTCCCATTTTTTCCTATGGGAGCTTGTGTTCTGCCCGACAACACAGGCTCCTATGGGGAAATAAAGTGTGTGTGTGTATAACCCTGCACCCTGTCGTGGGCACCACATGGTGCCTGCAACACTGTGCAGGGTTTTACAGGGAGGTCCCTTAGGTACCCCCTCGGCCCCCAACCGGAGGCCGCAGGATGAAGGAGGCCCTGCTAAGGGCTGCCAAAGTCACTTTCCAACAGCCTTTCCGTGTCAGACAGGCCAACACGGAAAGGCTGTTGGAAATCGGCATCGTAATCGCGAGGTCGGGAAACGCAGTCCATAGAGGAGTTTGATGCAGTTCCGACAGACACGAATTCTCCAAGAGCCAGTCGGAACCGATTCGGAATGACCGCGCGGTTTCCATTCTGACCGCTAACATCGTAATCGGTCGGGCAAATTGTAAATCGTCTGAGTCAGTCATAAGGGTTCCGACACAGTCGAGGACATTCTGACTGTCGGGGGAAGGTTTTCTGCCCGACATCGGAGTCGGCCACTCAATATTTAAGTCAAAAAGCATTCTGACAATGATATTCCAGTACCAGATTATTTAATCACATAGGAGGCCCTTGCAAAGGCCTATCTGCCCTTTTTGGATATCCCCCACCTGCCTGCTGGAGATGTATATACCTTCAGTGCGTTCATCTGTGTGCCAGGTGCCCTAAAGGCACAGATGAATGCTGAGTGGCCCCTTGTTTGTTTTTTTGCCAGTTCAGCATTAATGATTTTGCTCACTGGAAAAAACTCCCAAGGTGAGAGTTTATTTCAGTAAATCAAAAAACCAATGACTATATGTGCAGGGAGTTTTCTTCCTAGAAGTCAGGGCCATTATTTGTGTTCTAATATCAGTATTGACCAAACAAATTCAGTGATCATCACCCGCCCTAAATAGGGAATCATGAAAGTCACTGTAAAATTTCAGCTCAGTGGACAATATGCCACCAGGTCAAAGTTTCCCAAAGCAGAGTCAGCTGATGTTCCCTGGGCAGAAACTTTATTTTTACCCGAACTCTAAAAGGTACGAGGAATCTGCTAAGTTGGCAGACAGTTCATTTGTGGTCCGCGCAGTTCTATGTGAAAACATTAGCAAAGTTTGATTGGTGAAAATGTCAGTTAAAACATAACATTTTAGACTAACAAAAACACTGAAATTCTTAACACATGCCCTTAAGTAACTATAACTCGCACCCTCGCCATATATTAATACTAACAAACATACATTCACACATTTCTAACTAGAGTGGAAAGGTCAAATTCCACAGCACACCAAAAGTGGAATGAAAAAAACACTTCACTTTCTCACATATTGCGTGTAACCAATATTTGCACTTGGAAACAACACTCCTAAAAGTCATGAGATCTCTTTAGTATGCTTCTAAAATACTGCACAAATGTAACCCCTTTCCTTCTGCTTTTTTTAAGTACTTTTTGTTAAAACGAGTACACATGGAAAAAAAATGTCATAAATCATATATGCAGATGTGCAGAGCATAATATGGTGTTTATTACTTTTGTTGAGGGAGGGCAGGGGCATCATGACTCACTGGTGGCTTCACCTCTTGTTAGCCATGGCCCCTCCCCAAACGCAACAACAGTAATATATAGCATATTACACTCTGCACATCTGCATATAAATGCATATTTATAAATACGCACTACAAATTCAACATAAACTTCATATGCAAAAGCTGTAGTTGACATGGAAAAGATTGAACAGTTCTGTGAATTTATTCCTCGCTGTTTCGTTTGCACAAGACGTTCAGGACACGATGGCGCGGACTAGGCATTTTAGAGCACGTGGCGAGTCTGTTCTGGGAATTGTTGCAAACATTCCAGGACGACTCCAGAAACTATGACCTACTTAAGGAGATAGCTATGGCATGTGTTGCATATATGACCGAGTCACACCGAGCCACTGGTGACACATTCCATCCACAGTCCACATTCCTCAAACAAGCCGGGGCTCTGCGAATATTGAGCACGTGCAGAAATAAACTCATGTCACACAAAGGTCATTCATTGTTCAGGGCTATCATCAATCATGCTGGGCTACATATGAAGCAACTGCAGCAGACTTTGTAGGACACTATTCGAGATGATTCGCAATGGCAACAATCATTTAAAATATTATCGGACTTTAATGTACAGCATGCCAAAATGAGCACACAGGCATGTCAGCGGCTGATAAATGCTAGCCCGAGAACTACACTGCAATTATTTACTAATCTCCTTAATATTATGCAAGCCATTTGCTTCAGATTCATTCTTGTTTCGTTGCCCAAATCTTGCGATTCTAGACAAATCACATCTATGGTTTATTTTTATTTAACACTGCAGATGCCTCGAGCTATAATGTAAATGTGTCCCATAAACAATTGCCCACTGTAAGCTAGTATTGCTATTCCAGTTACACTCCAACCTGCCAACCTGCCCACCATGCTCTGGGTTCTGGTCTACTGACTCTGTCATGCCTCAACACCAAACTGTTCTGTGTTCAGCATACTCGCACAGACAGTTAAAAGCAGCTCTGGAAAATGTTTTATTACCATCCCTATATTGCACCGAATGAGCGTGTAATAAGCCCCACATGGATCAGGCAGCTGTACCAACCCTTAACTTCCAGCTGTTGGTCTAGAGCACCCAAACCTCCAGCTTTCCAACATGCCATAAATTCCATATACAGGGCCTCATCTACAAGTTAATGATGCAACGGGGAACCGCCAAACCTGCTGCCTGTTGTTTGGAGGACCCAGGGAGCGCCAGGAATCTCTGCGGGGCACAGCACAGCGCCCACGTCATCGCGCTAGCGCCAGGAGGCACTATAAATCCGCTTGCGGGCTCCCGCAGCACAGGAACCGCCAAACCTGCTGCCTGTTGTTTGGAGGACCGGGGGAGCGCCAGGAATCTTTGTGGCGCACAGCACAGCGCCCACGTCATCGCGCTAGCGCCAGGAGGTGCTACAAATCCGGCCGCGGACTCCCGCAGCGCGGGAACCGCCAAACCTGCTGCCTGTTGTTTGGAGGACCGGGGGAGCGTCAGGAATTTTCGCGGCGCACAGCACAGCGCACACATCATCGCGCTAGCGCCAGGAGGCGCTACATATCCGGCCGCGGGCTCCTGCAGTGCGGGACGCGCGCGGACGTGCCCGGGCCAAGGGCGGGCCCGTCTGTGCCCGTCAGCGGCCGACAGAGGCCGGGCTGGGCCACCCCTCTTTCTTGTTTGCCAACTGGGACGTTCACCGAGGTGAGTGCTATCAGTTGGAAAGTCATTGTTGCAACCAGCCTCCAAAATGGGGAAACGAATAGGGACACTACCCCCTCGACCAGTCATCACAAGTATAGATAGTATGCTAGAAAGGGCAGTGAACATAGTTGCTAGTGAAATTGAATTAACTGAGAGGCGACTGCCCATTGGTATTGAAGCATCACAGGGTGGCCTCATGTCAGGGGCGGCCCTAGTTGACACAGTTGTTCCCTTCTTGCCCTGCAATGTGCAGACCTCAAATCCAAGTAATACACCATGCCTGAGCCTCAGCCTTAGCAATGATGGCCTCTCTATTGCGACTTCTAATGTTGACATTATTGCCACACCTGCATCAAATGAGGATCCCTCTTCAATTACTGTAGCCTTAGGGGCTAAGCGCAAAAGGAAGACGACCAAACCTATCTCCACAAAGAGGAAACAACCGCCCGCACTAGCTCATCTTGCACTGTTATGAGCTCCTGGTTACAGGCATCTTCAAACACTCAGATTCCCGAGACTGTAGAACCTATTTCCTATGGGGAATCAAGGAGTTCCATCGGCACCCAGACTGGCGCTACACCTTCCTATTTTCCCTGCAGTAGCCTTGGAGATACCTTCATTGACACCCTAGTGGACACTGTCTTCGGTCGTATTAAAGATTTAATTGATATGAACTTTACTGCTTTGTGGAAACCGCTAGACAGATTGGACACCCTGTCAAATAGATTAAGTTCACAACTAAAAAGTGCCAAGCCTGTTACTTCTGAGGGGTCTGATATAAACTTGATTACTGATGGCACTTCCTGGCACCCACATGTTCCTGCCCCAACATCCCTCCCGACGCTCGGGGCCTGTAGTACCTGTGTTAAAGTTAAAGAATGTTTTTCATCAAACGATACCGCTGCTCAGGGAGATCCATCTAATGTTGGTGGTAATAGTGGCTTGCCTGTTACAGCCCCATGCATGCCTTTAAACACTAGCAGAATGACGCGTGATAACCCGGACAGACTAAATTCGGGGGTGGTAAAACATGTGTGGGGGCCTTTGATCATGAGAGAATTGGAACCCCTCAAGCTAGTAAAGATATACTGAGCCTACCACCGGCCTCTTGTCCCTTTGTCTTAGTCCTTGCAGGGGTACCTCCCCTCAGGAAAAACCAAACAGAGACATGGCACCAATTGCGCAATAAAAGCGTTGATTGGCTGTCAAAACACAAGGGGTTTAGGGTGGCAGACAAAAACAACATTATCATGGTTCGTAGGGTAAGCTGGGTAGGGCCATCCTCAAAAAATATTGAGGGGGATTGTATTGTCGTTAACTTTCGAAACCCCGCAATGGTTAGATCCTTATTGACGGTGCAGGAAGAAATATCCATTGGCTTAAGCAATATTTGGTCACTACCATTAGGATATTTTTATAAACCAGTTTTGGGATTAAAAAGAAACGACGTCCCATCTCTAACACTGCATAATAGGTTCCTACCACTGTCCTCCCTAGACACTCAAGATTGACTCGTACCAGCTCAGATTCCTAACGAGAGCATTCCTGCATTTAAGGAGTATACGTCTTGTGGGACTTACACCCCAACTAGGACTGACACTGACCGGAATTTAAACATATTAAGTTGGAATGTCGCCGGCCTGGCATCTAAAATAAATTTACCTGACTGGATTGAAATAGTCCAAAACCAGGACATCCTGATGATGCAGGAAACTTGGGCCACGCGGGACTTTTATTTGGAAGGGTTCCAATGCTTTAATATTGTGGTCCCGGCCCCTAAGGCAGGCCACCCTTCTGGTGGGCTCTCAATCTGGGTTAACATCTCGACAGTAGGCACTGTAAAGGTTCTTGATACAAAAAATGATAAGTTACGGGCCCTGATTTACACAAGGGGTGTTTCTATCTGTCTAATTCATTTTTACAATAATGATTTTCACACTGTACCTAATATTAATTTTATTAATTTGTTTAATTTTATCGCAACTCTACAAAACCTCAATGCTTTTGCTAATGTAGTCGGTATTTGCTCGGGGGGGATTTTAACGCTAGGATTTCTAGGGGGAACAAATTAACGACGTATTCATTTACCAACGCGCCCCGATGCGATAGGGGGATAGAATTGTTGGACCATTTATGTAACCACAACTTAGTTAACGCTATGGAAATTGCTGCAGCACCCAACGAGGACAATCGTATCAAACCGACATATAGAGGCAGGGGCTGCACCTCCACCATTGATTATGTTTTTATCTCCTCTATCTTAGAAGATTGTTTGTTAAAAGCTGAGGTTATGCAGACCGTTCACGGTGACCACAATCCTATCAAAATATCACTAAGAATCTAAGAATTGCCCCTAAGCCCACGTACACCAAGGAGTGTGGTGCAAGGAACTTATCACCCTCCACTGACAATTTAAGATTAACTTGGCGGGGTATTGATAATAATAATTTGTTTCTTAAAATGGTAAGCGAATATTCGCCACTTATTGATATTTGTCTGACACTAAAAGATCATAAACCTGAGGTAATTGGTGCCTTTGTTCAACTGGGTGAGGGTATCAAACACTTGCTATCTAGGCCCACGCTGGATGTTCAATCTGGACACCGATGGTTTAATAGAGATTGTTCCTTAGCCAATAGAGAGCTTCGTAAGGCACTTTCAATGACGCCCAGAGATTTGGTACTCATCAAATCTTGAGGCACCAATACACGACAGTCATTAGGCTAAGAAAGGACGAAATCTTAAAAGAGCGGTGGGATAACCTCGCATGTGCAGCTGCTTTAAAAAACGGGAATGGCTTCTGGGTAGCAGTTAAAAACATCAGGTCAATGGGACATTCATTGACCCCCATAAGCTGTAATATAACCAGCGACTCTTGGGAGGCACATTTCTCTAAAATCTATTCAGCCTCAACTGTAAATGAGGATTTTTATGAATATCATGCTCCCACCAGGATTGAAATAACCCTGTCAGACGTGGAGGGCGCAATTCAACAGAGCTTGGGAAACAAAGCTCCCAGTCCCGACGGGCTGCCCATTGACCTTATTAAAAATAAACCTGATTTTTGGGCGCCCCTTTTATTAAATATTTTTAATAATTTAACTATCACCACGATCCCAAGTACATGGTCTACTAGTGTCATTGTACCTATTTTTAAAAAGGGCGACCGATCTAACCCTAGTTGTTATAGACCAATCTTCCTGATTGATAACACACTGAAAATCTTAGGGAGGATTCTCTATAATAAGATAAGGTCATGGGCAGAGGAAGATCATATTTTACATCCTTCTCAATTAGGGTTCAGAAGCAAAGTAGGTACAGTTGAACAGTGCCTGAACCTTAATTTGATCATTGGCAAGTATACTGTAGCTCAAAAATCTCCTATTTATCTTGCCTTTATGGACCTCACCTCGGCCTTTGACTATGTCAACAGGTCACACTTATGGTCCATCCTTTTAAAATATGGCCTGGACGAGGTTTTAGTCTACTTCTTAGCTTATTTGCACAGGGATTTGCATGCCCGGGTGAGGATCAGTAAGGACGGGGAGGTATCTGGAGATATTAAAATTGAAAGAGGTGTTAGACAGGGGTGCGTTCTCGCACCCCTTCTTTTTATTTTATACATTAATGACCTACACATCTCACTAGCAAAACTTACTAATGATGTTCCTAGAATAAATAGTAACATACTCCCCGCCCTACTGTATGCCGATGATGCGGTTTTAATGGCCCGCACACCCAACGCACTACGCACTTTAGTACGAGGTTTTGTAGATTTTATGGCTGTTTTAGATATAAGGACTAACTTTAAAAAATTGTTTTTAATGGCCTGTGGCCCGCGAAAGTATTCTATTAATACTATCACTGTGAATTCTGAAAGTTTACATAGCACTTGCACTTTCCCCTATCTTGGGCTGGTATATGCAGCAAATGGCTCTTAGTCTGACCATGTGGCACATAGTAGAAGTATGTTTTCCAGAAGTATTAACACAATCCTTGGTCTACCTCAACCTAAACGGACAGAAGTCGTTTTAGCTATTAAGAAAATCTTTAAATTACAGTGTATCCCCGCCGCAACATATGGCGCTGAAGTTTGGGGCTTCACAAAATGTAATAGTATGCAGGGTGAAGAAAACAGATTTTGTAGGAAACTCTTGGGAGCCCCGATCTCTTCATCTGTGTATGTCTGTCACAAAGAATTGAAATTGCCCTATGTTGAAGACTATATTAGGCCTCGCCCAGCCCGATTCTGGATCGCTATCTGGAAAAACTCTGCAGCAACCCTTACTAGAGACATAATAATCGATTGCCTAAAATGCGAGAAGGGGGGGGATATACCGTGGCACGCTGCTGTAAGAGAGAGCTTAAAAAGCGTGAACCTTTTGTATATTTTCTTAAATCCAACCGACTCTGAGGCTATAAACAAAAAAGTGTTACAAGTGGCTCTGTACGAACAGTACAGTGACGCAAGACATGGGAAAGAGGCTTTGAAAACCTCAGTTGTTAGGTATATGTCTATTGAGGACACATCCCATCTGCCAGTCCGATATCTTTTAAAACCAATAGGACGCTGGGAGAGAGGATTGTTATTCCGCCTAAGGGCTGGCACTCTGAAATTTTTATTATATTTTCCTTTAGGATATAATGCTAATCTCGATGAATTGCCCTGCCCTTGCGATGAACGAAGCAATCAAACATCGCTACACTTTTTATTCTTTTGTAGTTTTTATTCTAAATTTACAAAAGGATTCTTGATGCCATTTTTAAAAAACGTGCTATTATTGATCACACAGTAGCCTACATGGAAATCCTTAAACTAGAAGACGATGAACTAATTTTCCGTGTCGGATCATTTTTTAAAGCAGCAGTATGCACACGCAGAACTATGTGTACTCCATGAAGGCCAATTGAATTGTATATTAATTGTATTGATGCTAACTGTTTTTAACATCCGTACCTTTGTTTTATCTTGGTCTATATCAGAAATTGTTCTTAAAGATATTGCACTATTTCTTATTGATCATGTATGTCTATGCTGCTACTGTTTGATCTTATCTGTGTTTTTATGGATATAACATATCCGAATAAAAGATTTTTGATATTTTGATAATGATGCAACGTGGTGCCTCAAGCCATTTAGCAGCGCCGTGCTGGGTCATTTTCAATGCACAGGCATGCGTCGTATTAACAACAATACAATGCATCCCTGTGCTTTCCCCTGTGCTGGTGCACAATTGGCTGCCATGCGCCAGCGCAGGCATCATTGCGTCATGTTGCAAGGGTGCCTGTGCTGTAGGGATGATTGTTTTAGTGTAGGAAGGGACACCTTCCTGTACAAAAACAATCATTAATGGAATTGTCCTCTTTCTTTGCGTGCTGCAGAAGGCAGCATGCATAGAAAGAGGAAAGAAACGAGGAGAAATAAAATTATGTCTTCTTGTTGCACCATTCCTATGCCTCCCCTGTGGAGGCATGCAATTCTGATGCATTCCCAGTTTTACAAAATGTTGTAAATCTGGGAATGCGCCATTTTCCATGGATGTTGCGTGGGAACACCCACAGCAATACCCATGGAACGCCCCTTTCACACAGAGTAATGCATAAAAAAGGCCATATTTACAAGTCCATGAAAAGTCATGCAGGGTGATTTACGTGGCCTTGTAAATATGAGCAAGCCCATTGCGCCGCTGGGGCGTGAAAACTGCTACAATGAGGAGATAACCGCAAACGCCAATTCCTACAAATATCCTGAGAGAAGAAATCTTTAACTCAATTATCCTAATAAATTGGATAATAGCTCTTAAGGTTGAAGGCGTGTCATATATCTTCAGTGGAAATTTAGAGATATGGGGAATGCACTGTCCTCCACATATCACTCCACTCAATCATAGAGACCAGTGACTTTCTATCAATGAGGGCTTGAACTGTTAGTCCACGGAACGGTGCTGGAACATTTTGGGGAGTCACAGTACAAACAGAGGCTAAGGGGTTCCAATTATGGTAACTGCTACCCTGAGACATGACTTCCTAACGGATCCCCAAATGTGGCCTTTTAGCATTTGACTCTCACAGTAGCAAAGCAGGTGTAGGCTTACTCAGATGAGATGGTGTCTGGTTGGAAAACTCAGCACATAGAGAAAACACATAATTATTCAATGTTCAATTTTATAAAAGAAAACTATTGTATTCTAGTCACAACGAAAAACTACACATAAACCAAATCGAAGCATATACACAAGACAATTGGAGCTGTTTAAAATCCATGGCTGACAATAATCCGTTAAGCCTGAAAGGTTACGGGAATCCTCCTGCCTCTGCCCTGGACAAATTCCACATCCAGAGTCAGCTTGAAGTTAGTCACTAAGTTTACGCAGTGCATCCAGAGACTCAAAGACTGTTGACTACGCTCTTCCTAGGATTGAGCTTTGCATCCCCGTGGTATTCCCTTTCCAGAAATTGGGCATCTATTCTCTGGGAGTCATAGTACGTCTAGTCAGTTATTCCAGATTTTCACAAGTCTCACCCTTCCATACAATTGTGCTATGAGCTTAAAGGTGCTCAGCCAATTTGTGGCATGTGCATGCAGGACGCTCAGGAGTTTTGTCGAGCAGTTCACGCAGGACTCAGGAAATGAGCATGGACCAGTAGTGGTGGTGGTATGCCAGTTATGGCACACCTCCTCAGCATGACTCCAGAGAAAGGAATTGGCTACTAATGACACCAGCTTGGAACACAGAAGTCTTTCTCTAGCACACAGCATGCATTTCCTGTACATCTTGTATTGCATTGTTGTGCTCTGGGGTGGAGAGTCCAGGGTTGACCTTCTCAGGGACTGCTCAGCCATAAACTCACTAACCAAGGCTTTGGTAGGGAGAAGGGTGGGCTCTGATTATGAGATAAAGAACAAAGGCACAAAAGAAGAGATGTTTTTCCCTACCTTGGTGCTACATGTCTCTCTTTCCACCCCAACTCTAATGAAAATGGAAAGCAGGAAAGTGGTGGAAACAATCTTACACATTAAAGGACAATTTGATTCCCATCAATCCTTCAGTGAAGGCTGGCCAACTTCAACTAAACATTGGGAATGTTCTGGGGGGCTTCTTTATTCACATCCTTGTCTTGAAAGGCTCAGTTCTAGTTTCCATTTTGTTGGCCACTTGCACGCGGAAATTGCAGTATGGATTTCTGTCTCTGTCTAGTGAAGCAGTCACAAATTCTCCATATTCATCATACTACACATATCCAATGTATACATGTACTCTTCATGTCCCATATGTCTGTAGCGAAGGATTCGGGTGAAAAGCACTGGCAGACCAATCCAAAGACAAGAGAGCCCAGAATGCACTCTTCCAATGGCGATAACAGGTAAAAGGCATGAGCTTTAGATATAATTCAACATGCTGCCACCACTGCCAAGCTATCCTACCCAGAGGCAGTCATTCTCAAAAAGAGGGATGCACGTTGGGTGCTATGATGGACCACAGAGCTAATTCATGATTGTTCGGTGCACATGCTACATTATAAGGATTTTACTGCTCACATTTGTGTAACTATCTCACACAGTTGGGGTAGGAGCATATTGTCTAGTTAGTACATTTCTGATAAGACACTCTTTGTTTATACATTATTCTACTCCTTTTTTGTTTTTTATGCCCATTATTCTGTATTGTTTGACTTCTTGTTTTGCATGTATATAAAAACAATCTCTCTGACTAAGGTATATATCTAAATGAATTGCCATTTTGAGCTTCCTGGCTCTTCTTTTTCTTCTTTAACTAATTACTTTTTTCTTTCTATTTACTAATTACTCTCAACAATAGCACATGCCTTTGTTGCAAACTATATGTGTGGAAAATGTTCAGTCGGAAGCATCTTGTTCTTTTTTTGGTATTTTGTCCCCCTTCCTTGGGTTTATTGGGCTGCCCTGTTGTTCAGTTAGCAGCGAAACATCAAAGCCTATAGAGACGCGCTGGAGAAAGGGGGGGGGGGTGGTGCACGCACATGCAGAGGGGACATTAGTCCAACCTCCCCTTCTTGTTCTTGTCACTGGCTGCTAGTTGATTCATAGTGCACATTTATTGAAAATTGTCCTCTACCAAAGTTTAAAATTAACAGTTCCAGTGCTTTCCATTTATGGGTTATTGTGAGTTGAGCTGCCAGAGAAGGTGAGCTATTTAGTCAATGGGTGTATTTTATCCTAATCTACAAAGCCCTTTCTTGTAGGCTGTTCTGAAGATAAACCCATAAATATAAAACATCAGGGTCTGGCACATTACCCAGAATAATTATTTCTCAACAGCCGAAATGTATGCGCGAGTCTGTAAAAAGTATTATGGTGCTTTCTCTGACTTGGTTTCATAACCGTATTGGTTGATGCTGTTTTTTTGCCCATAAGGCCCTGAAATCAGCTTCCAGCAGCTGTGGAGCTGTGGAGATTCCCGTGACCCCTAAGGGCAAACCAACATGAATGCACAGCCTCTCCTCCTTCGTCATTTACTGTATTCTCTGTCACATTTCTACTCTTTGATGGAGTGAGGTACACTATATATAAAATACCTACAAATGAATACAGAATTCTCGGTTTCTCAGTACTCTGCCATATAGTGAATATGTAAAACAATCAGCTCACGCATGCAAGGAAAACAAGTGGTAATTCCCCCTGTGCATGGCAGGGAGCTATTTGATGTGATTGATGTCATTGTTACCTCATGTTCTATGTTCTACTGTAATGTCCTATCTCTGACAGTCATAGAGTTGGAGTAAGAGATAAGCTGTGTTATAACTAGCTCCCTGTGAGGTACTAAGACTGCATTGTCTTATAATCCATAACTACAGATTGAAACAACAATTTGTATTAGGACAGTCTTCCTTGTCTCACTTCAGATGGTGATGAGGAGGAATTAGTAAAGGAAGAAGAGGGAACCAACAGGTGTTGGTTCCATTTGGTAGAGAAGTACTGAAAAATGACTACCGTGCATCTGGAAGGGAAGCTGTAAGCTAGCTGTACAAGTCCTGTGGAAAGATGAAGATCTAGGCTAAGAGGAAGTTCTGGAAAGATGTGAAGGAGTAGTTGTAAGGGAGGCTGCATCTGAAGAAATGTCTTTCACTCTCCTGAAGTGGTAGAAATCAGGGGTGACAGCGGAGGTACTGATTGAAACCCTGTTTAGGAGGGCTGAGGTGAATATCAAGAGGTCTGGGCAGTTTGTACAGAAAAAGCTGACATTGTCATAACTGAGGAGTTCCTCAAGAGGCAAATGTTTGCTAAACAGAGAAAGAGTGGCAGAGCCTGGCCAACTAGGCCAATGAATCTTTTAGGAATAGGGCACTTACATGTAAACTAAGGACCTCATTGCAAGTTTGGCGGTCCTCCTGTCATCTGCCACCACCGTACAGACAGGAAGACCACCAAGCCCATAGTGAACCCGCCCGCCAGATTATGAGTGTATTCCAGGTTGGGCAGGCAGTGTGGCGGCAGTCTCATGGCAGTGGTCTGTTAGGCTCATAGGAGTGCCTTACATGCAGTCCGCAGCCGTGAGTGCACTGACTGCACATTCCTGCACGGTGTGGCATGCACCATGTCGTGCATGCCACAACGTGCAGGAACAGTGGTGCAATTCCAGAGGGGCACAACATGTGCCCCCCTGCATGCACCCCCCAGGCCCAAGGGGGACAAGGAGCCCTGCTAGGGCCCATAGTTGCTTCTCTGCCACCCTTTTCATGGCAGGCTCACCGCCATGAAATGGCCGGTGGACAGGCAACTCAGAATATGCTAGGCAGTGCTGCAGCGGCACTGCCAGCATATTCGTGCTCCTGACCGCTGCGCCACCACTGTAGGATCCTGGATCCCGGCGAATGTGGCGGTCTTGTGGCAGTCCGACCACCACACTCAGAATACTGCGGGTGGGCCCGCAGTGTGTCGGTGGTTGGACTGCCACTGGGAGAAGGACCACAATACTCGTAATAATGCCTTAAGACTACAAATTCAATGTAGATACCAAGGAATCAACTTTCCTAGTACTGTGAAAATAGAGTGCAATGCTTAATGCACTTTGCCAGTCTCCAGTCATATTTTTCTGTGTTCTCACTGCACCTGGGTAGTGTTATTGAAAGAAAGAGATTAATTTAGATTGTTAAATTAACGGTGACTCACTATTTCATAGGTTGACTGTGATCAAAGTGATTAACCACTGCCAGATGGGCTGAATGCTACAATTGGCACATCATATGAAAGTATACTATCCAGAAAACAGAAACTCCAAAAATTAGATTATAATGATAAATAACGATATTGGAAAATAAAATCCATCTTGCCTCAAGAAGGAAAATAACACCCTAATGTAATTTACGACTAGATCATTTGAAAGTCAGCCTAGACTTTAAAGTGAATGAACCACAAAATTTGTAAGGAAAAGTATCCCAAGTTTTTAGGGCAAAATGGTATGGCATGAAGTCAGACAGAAAGGAGTTTCATTTCTCTGGCGATACATTCCATTGAGTTGACACAGGGAGCAGAGACGAGGAAAGCTGACTTTTGTAAGGAAGTGATATATCCTCATAATTTCTCACTATTTGTTTCCAGTTATGTTGGTATAGTGTTCCTACGAATTAAGTAGGACTATGTAGCTGGACAACATGTACGTCAAAATATGGGGACTCGGGTCACACATATCATCAGAAAATGTTGGCGATACGTTCCATTGAGTTGACGCAGGGAGCAGAGACGAGGAAAGCTGACTTTTGTACGGAAGTGAAATATCCTCAGAATTTCTCACTATTTGTTTCCAGTTATGTTGGTATAGGGTTCCTACGAATTAAGTAGGACTATGTAGCTGGACAACATGTACGTCAAAATATGGGGACTCGGGTCAAACATATCATCAGAAAATGTTGGCCAAATTCCTAGCTAGTTCACTGTGCCCCATCTGAACCCCTAACCTTACCAGGGTATCAGTTGGTACTGGCAACCTCAAACACAACCACTCTTATTCCCCCAAAAATTGTGGAAACAGATATGCCTGTTCGTTGTTACTTTTGCATGCCCAGGGTAAACACAAGAAAGATACGAATTGGATTTTCAATTTTCTTTTTAAACAAACGCAATCTGGTATAGAAAGTGTCTACTGCAATTATTAGGCAGATGAAACAATGCATGGTAAACAGTATTATGCAAATGGTGAAAAAGAGAAACAGTTCAACCATGAAGGCGTTACTGTGTGATTATACTCCTACCTAACACTATGTACACTATAGAGAGCATAGCAGAAGTACCATCTTCCAGATACATTGGAGTGGCCTAACTTCCATGCTTGGGTAAGGTGTAGTAGGAAGCCATCCTTTGCAGGATAGAGGTCAGAGTCAGCAGGGCTGCATCTCAGTCACAGTGCGTCTCGTCCCAGGATAATCTCAGCTAAAGTGCTCATCTGCCGAATGTGTCTCAGAGAGGCTGTTTATATAATGAAAGCTCTGTTTCAATCGCACTGTTTCAAAGGTGCAGAGCTGATGCGAAGGTCTGTCTAAAAGCCTAGAGCTATCTGCAACCAGACAACATAAATGCAGGGGCATCGCATTCTATGTGCCTTGCCTTGGACAGAGTGTACGAATAACATGATAATAAAACTTTCTAAGAAGTTAACTGTATGTGCAACAAATTTTCAGTACAATATTGTGTAAGTGTTAAGCATATAAACAGTCACTTATGAATAAAGCAGCCAAGCTAAAACGTGAAAGTAAAATGGAGACTTAGACTGGGCCCTAAAGTAACCTCACAACACTTTCTCCCTGGTCAGAGGAGGCTCAACGAAAAATTAAAAACATAAATGGTAGCCTAAAATGTCAAGCTAAACAACTATAAAATATACCTTAGTAAACAAAGCATATGAAAGCCATATAGAATCCAATGAAAAGAAAAACAATTTGCATTAAAACAAGGGGCTGGATTAAAAGTCTAGGAGGCTCCCCAAATACTTTACATGTCTAGAGAGTCAATGGGATCATGATGGAACCCGCATCTGCCGACCATATATCCACAGTGACCTTAGAGGCAAGTTCCAAGGAACAAATGATTATCTTCAGCCCAATCAGCAGATGCTGATAGTGTGGCATACGGTAGTGCAACTGCAGTAGGAGGGCTAAGAATCACGAAACCAGGAGTCGAAGCATCCATTTAGAATGGCTCATAGTACGCATCCTGCAGCAATGACAATCTCATAGGACAGCACTGAAGGTGGGCCATCAGTACACACACTTGCAGATCCATATTCGTAGCGTGAACCAAATGCATTGCAAGACACAGTTCCATTGTACACTCGAAAGTACAGAAAAGAGAGTGGAACACGGGATGCACACATTGTAGTCACACTGGTGTAAAGGACAAGGACCTGTTGTCATTAAATTCCTGAAGCAAAGACACTCAGAGATGCTGTATCATACACTTACGACATAGCAGGACGTATGGAAAGTCCATCACCATTTGGCCGCGAGGTGGAACATCCACTGCAGAGCAGCAAAAGTAGGACCAAAATAGCAACAACCAGGAATAACACTAGCATTATGCCTCCAAATACACTGGAAACCAAAGAGTGTAAAAAGGATGGAATCATTCTGAATACAGTCT
Organism: Calotriton arnoldi; assembly: GCA_963921515.1. Lineage (NCBI taxonomy): Eukaryota > Metazoa > Chordata > Amphibia > Caudata > Salamandridae > Calotriton > Calotriton arnoldi. The sequence goes on from CAWUFW010006740.1 coordinate 723,052, forward strand.
GGAATGTACTTACAAAGCCAGACCTAATCACTTTAATAAAGTATACCACTCCTGTGGTATTTGAAGCACTAAATATTCTGTGTACAAGTTCACCAAAATGCTGCAGCAAGTTTGCATGCAATAGTGATTGAACTTCAGAGGAGAACCTTATAACTTGAAGATCAAAAGTTTCTCAAGCAGATGTTAATGCAACGTCCTTCTGAAACAATAAGGCTTTCAGTCAACTTATCAAAGTTAGTGTTAAAAATATTAATTGAGGGCCACAAACAAACATCCCTAATTGTGAGGGTGGTAGAAATAACACATTATTACAGCAAGCCACGACCCTGGAAACTGTTACCACATATGGCACTCCTGGTTTCATCCCACAACAACCTTGGCCAATCAGGATCAAATAACTTCCATTTGAAAGTAATCAGAACACTGGCCTGATCAAGGAAACTGGGATACCCTTCAGATACCATGACAAATAGGCCACAGAAGCATTGCATGCCCCATGAAGTGTCACCTCTTTGCAAACTAATGAATGTTCAAACAACGTTTCACATTTGTTTTCACTAATGAACACTTCTGTGTCTCCACAAACATCTGTAATCAGAAGGCAAAACCCACATTTTGTGAACAAAACCCTCCTCCATAGCTTCATATCTGCCCACTTGAAAGTGTTTCAAACAAGATGTAAACTGAAACATTGATATTAATAGCGTAATTAACCTATGGACCAACCATACAGCTGATAGTGTCTCTGCTATTGTAAAGGGCAATTTTTCTAAATGCTCTCTGTTTAGCATTGTATAAGTTGCATCTTTCTTTTCCATCAGTCTTTGTGTACATGTTAAATTATACAGCAAAAACAACTCTGTTGCAGTCAGATATTTCCATGGCACACAGTTTGATTTTAAAACCTGCAATGTTCAACTCAATTGCATAAACAATTTTAGTGTACTTTGCCCATGCTGTAAAAGAGACATGCCATTCTGTATTATATCAGAAGCGGATGATACAATATTATTTGAAGATTTAGGGGCCGATTCCGATCTCGGCCGGAAATCTCCCCGACCGAGCCGGACCCGGAGAGAATTCCGACCGAATCGGACCCTAGCAGTCCGACCGAAAGAGTACGATGCGCACGCATGCTATCGGACTCGAGTCGGTCGGACTCCCATTGAAGTCAATGGGAGCCTGTCGTACAACGCGTACGCGGGCTCCCATTGACTCAATGGGTGCGAGGCGGTCAAGGGCGCCCCCTACAGCGCGTATGCGTCCATGCGCATCGCGGCGTACATGCACAGGTAGGGGGGACCCATGGGTCCCCACTGTGTGCGACTCGCGCGCCTACGCGTACAGGGGGGTCCGACGCGGACCCCCAAAGTCCGGCTCCGACAGCTTTTTCGAGCCGGACGGCGCGAGTCGATCAGACTGCTCGCGGCGCGCATCGTACTTACCCAGCCGGGAAACGTCTCCATAGCGCGGTGCGAGTCGTGTCCATGCGAGTCGATCGGGGCGTGTTGAAGCCGCGTTCGAGTCGGTCGGCGATTTCGCGGGTGCTTGCATCGTACTCGCTCGGCCGGACCCGCGTACGATTCGGTCGGTAAACAGGGCTCCGAATCGGATCCGGTGAATCCGAATCCGATTTGGAGCACTACTGGCCGAGATCGGAATCGGCCCCATAGTCTTGCCATTATCCACAACAGCCAATGCTTTTTCCAAATGTACTCTCTCAATTTGTCTTAAGCGTTCAGCGATACAAAAGGGGATGATGGACGGAACGTTTGAGCCAATCAAACACTCACCCCCAGTCAACTGATCTGGGTTTAATCCATCATCATTCTTTAGCTCACTCCACCACCCCAGTTCAGACATGGCCATATGCAAATCAGTCTGACCCTGTGCCTCATGGGAACAGTCCAGCCCGAACTGCCAAGCCATGTCTTCCCTGGACCGGAAACAAGCATCCTAGGACCGGTTTCTGGCATTCCAGCCGTCATCAGCCAGGCTTGCTTGAATCCAGTGGCAAAGTGAGCAAGGGACCCACGTCTGGGCATACCCCCGCCAACTTAGGGCGAACAAAGCGATACAAAAGGGGATGATGGACGGAACGTTTGAGCCAATCAAACACTCACCCCCAGTCAACTGATCTGGGTTTAATCCATCATCATTCTTTAGCTCACTCCACCACCCCAGTTCAGACATGGCCATATGCAAATCAGTCTGACCCTGTGCCTCATGGGAACAGTCCAGCCCGAACTGCCAAGCCATGTCTTCCCTGGACCGGAAACAAGCATCCTAGGACCGGTTTCTGGCATTCCAGCCGTCATCAGCCAGGCTTGCTTGAATCCAGTGGCAAAGTGAGCAAGGGACCCACGTCTGGGCATACCCCCGCCAACTTAGGGCGAACAAAGCGATACAAAAGGGGATGATGGACGGAACGCTTGAGCCAATCAAACACTCACCCCCAGTCAACTGATCTGGGTTTAATCCATCATCATTCTTTAGCTCACTCCACCACCCCAGTTCAGACATGGCCATATGCAAATCAGTCTGACCCTGTGCCTCATGGGAACAGTCCAGCCCGAACTGCCAAGCCATGTCTTCCCTGGACCGGAAACAAGCATCCTAGGACCGGTTTCTGGCATTCCAGCCGTCATCAGCCGGGCTTGCTTGAATCCAGTGGCAAAGTGAGCAAGGGACCCACGTCTGGGCATACCCCCACCAACTTAGGGCGAACAAAGCGATACAAAAGGGGATGATGGACGGAACGTTTGAGCCAATCAAACACTCACCCCAGTCAACTGATCTGGGTTTAATCCATCATCATTCTTTAGCTCACTCCACCACCCCAGTTCAGACATGGCCATATGCAAATCAGTCTGACCCTGTGCCTCATGGGAACAGTCTAGCCCGAACTGCCAAGCCATGTCTTCCCTGGACCGGAAACAAGCATCCTAGGACCGGTTTCTGGCATTCCAGCCGTCATCAGCCAGGCTTGCTTGAATCCAGTGGCAAAGTGAGCAAGGGACCCACGTCTGGGCATACCCCCGCCAACTTAGGGGCGAACAAAGCGATACAAAAGGGGATGATGGACGGAACGTTTGAGCCAATCAAACACTCACCCCCAGTCAACTGATCTGGGTTTAATCCATCATCATTCTTTAGCTCACTCCACCACCCCAGTTCAGACATGGCCATATGCAAATCAGTCTGACCCTGTGCCTCATGGGAACAGTCCAGCCCGAACTGCCAAGCCATGTCTTCCCTGGACCGGAAACAAGCATCCTAGGACCGGTTTCTGGCATTCCAGCCGTCATCAGCCAGGCTTGCTTGAATCCAGTGGCAAAGTGAGCAAGGGACCCACGTCTGGGCATACCCCCGCCAACTTAGGGCGAACAAAGCGATACAAAAGGGGATGATGGACGGAACGTTTGAGCCAATCAAACACTCACCCCCAGTCAACTGATCTGGGTTTAATCCATCATCATTCTTTAGCTCACTCCACCACCCCAGTTCAGACATGGCCATATGCAAATCAGTCTGACCCTGTGCCTCATGGGAACAGTCCAGCCCGAACTGCCAAGCCATGTCTTCCCTGGACCGGAAACAAGCATCCTAGGACCGGTTTCTGGCATTCCAGCCGTCATCAGCCAGGCTTGCTTGAATCCAGTGGCAAAGTGAGCAAGGGACCCACGTCTGGGCATACCCCCGCCAACTTAGGGCGAACAAAGCGATACAAAAGGGGATGATGGACGGAACGCTTGAGCCAATCAAACACTCACCCCCAGTCAACTGATCTGGGTTTAATCCATCATCATTCTTTAGCTCACTCCACCACCCCAGTTCAGACATGGCCATATGCAAATCAGTCTGACCCTGTGCCTCATGGGAACAGTCCAGCCCGAACTGCCAAGCCATGTCTTCCCTGGACCGGAAACAAGCATCCTAGGACCGGTTTCTGGCATTCCAGCCGTCATCAGCCAGGCTTGCTTGAATCCAGTGGCAAAGTGAGCAAGGGACCCACGTCTGGGCATACCCCCGCCAACTTAGGGCGAACAAAGCGATACAAAAGGGGATGATGGACGGAACGTTTGAGCCAATCAAACACTCACCCCCAGTCAACTGATCTGGGTTTAATCCATCATCATTCTTTAGCTCACTCCACCACCCCAGTTCAGACATGGCCATATGCAAATCAGTCTGACCCTGTGCCTCATGGGAACAGTCCAGCCCGAACTGCCAAGCCATGTCTTCCCTGGACCGGAAACAAGCATCCTAGGACCGGTTTCTGGCATTCCAGCCGTCATCAGCCAGGCTTGCTTGAATCCAGTGGCAAAGTGAGCACACCCGCTCAGCCCAATGGGTGCCACCAACTCTGGGATCCCGGAAGCGACGCCACGTGTCGGTAGGCCCGCGCTGCCCGTTGGCTCTGGCCTACACTGTGGTCCAGCAGGGCACACAAAACCTGAGCTGTCCGGACCGCCGGGATGGGGCATCATCGCAGGCTGCACACCTGCTCAGCAGCTCAAGGTGCCGCTGACACAGTGCACCCAAAGTCACCGTCCCGTGGTGGGGTGCCTGTGCCGTCCGCAAGGCCTTGGATGCCACTAACCCTGTGCAACCCCAGTCTGCGCCACGTGGTGGTAGGCCCGTGCCGTACTCAAGTCCTCAGATGCCACTAACCCTGTGCACAACAACTCATGGGCCCTATATGAGTGAAAACCGTGGAGCGTCCGTCATCCAGTCACCACCGGAAGAGGGGAATGTGACGTCGTCGGCCCCTTATGTTGGCGGAGTCACATGGCCTGTGATGCCTGTGCCGGATGGGTGTGGTGTGTGTGAATACCTGCCCTCAGGGAGTGGCTGTGACATGCTGACAACTAGACCAGTGACCTGCACACCACCAGCGAGTACGGCTGCGACGGGTAGCAATGAGGGGCCCCCCCTCGGGGCGTTAGCGGAGTGGTCTGGCCTGCCATACGCCGGACCAGTGCAGGGCTTGCAACAATGACTCGTGGGCTCTGGGAGTGGTCCAGTCCATGCCCAGACAAGGAAGTGACTGATGCGTGTGTCCCTGTTGTAGTGTTCACGGGACCCGGTACACAAAATGCAATGTCGCACCCTCTGACTGGCATCCCACAGGATGAACAGGGAAGGCACTGTCCCCACATTCATCCACACATCCATACATGAATGACGTAAGACATTACACAGCAGTGCGTCACTGGATGTTTATTTGCACATCCAGTGCAGTCATGCAGCTGGAGCGGTACAGGGCAATGCCGAACACACTACACAATATGGGCCAGTGGAGGGCCAGCCAGTGTCCATCCAGGGATGACCTGTACTGCGGAAGAGGAAGGGTACAGTCCGCAGTCTGTCCGCCGTGTCATTGGTCGTCAAACAGGATGTGGCAGTCCATGTTGCTGTCCAAGGTGAGTGCATCGGAGTGTATCGGGGGTCAGTGGTAGGTCTTGAGGCCATGTGCAGCACCAAGCAGAAACAGGCAAGGTGGCGGAAATGAATGCTAGTGCCTCCTTCTGAACTCAAGCCCATCCACGTCCTCGTCCTCGGATATGTGCTCTGCCCCACCTGTGGGTGTTGCAGTACTGGCTGCGGCACTGTGTGCCACTGACACATCAGGGGCCGGAGGAGGATTGTCGGCCGCACTGTGTGGCAGTGACACATCAGGTGCCAGAGTGGATACGCCTGCTGCACTGGGAGGCACTGACACACCAGGGGGCGGAGATGTGGATGTTGGGGGGGCAGCAGCATTCATCATCGTCACGCCTTGTGGCAGCAATGCCATGATGAGGACATGCAGGGCCTGGTAGATGTCAGCTACATTTCGCTGATGTGCAGCGGTGGCTGCCATCCTCTCTGCCTCCATCCGCACCATGTCCTCCATGAGCCTCCGCATATGTGCCAGCTCACGGCTGGGATCGCTGGAGCCACTGAGCGGACAGGTATTCTTCCCTCCGCGTCATGACTCCAGCAATGTCAGTCAGGGCTCGTTGGAGACCATGGGGCAGACCTAGACACCCAAGGATGGCGTCCAGTTTGGTAACCATGAGGTCGAACCCCACCCGCACCTGCTCAGCCGTCTCCCTCTGGGCCTCCAGCACACGGCGTTGGAAGGCCATTTGTTGTTCCTGGGGGACTTGGGAGGGTGCCGTGGCTGTGGGTGCCTCCTGCTGGGTGGTTTGGGTGGTGGGTGGGGTCTCCTCGATGTAGCTGGGCTGCCCTGCTCCTGGAGGTGAGTGGCGGATGAAGTCAATGATGTCTTGGATGGTTTGGGTGTCGATGCTGGTGTTGTCCTCCTCGTCATCAGTGAAGAGTGGCTGGGACTGCTCTGCAGGAGGTGTTGACGATGCCCCTGCGATGTGAAGAGGAGATGGTGTATTACAATGTGTCCACATGTATGTAGCCGCATGGTACAGGTTGACATTCAGACAGCATGGCATTGTACATTTTGACAGTCTGTGGGTCTGGGCGAGGACCCAGGGTCATTGTGGGTGTGCACTGTGCCCTGCTTGCTTGTGCATGTGTGCCATTGTGGCCATCTCCCCCCGTCCCCCCAGTACCTGGTGGTCACTCACCCAGTTGCGGTTGTGTTGTGTACTGTCGAGCAGTGTCCGGTCCAGCGACTCCAGCCACAGTCTCCACACTGATGACTGTCGACACCAGCTCCTCCATGTCATCCAGCTCCAGCTGTGGCGCTGGGCCCCCACCTCCGGTCTGCGTTGCTGCCTTCTGGTTGGCGGTGAGTTTCTCCTTGGTCTTCCGCTTGATGTCATTCCATCGCCTCTTGACCTCGTCCATTGTCCGCTTGTGCTCTCCGACGGCATTCACCTTGTCGACGATGTCCCGCCATATTCCATTTTTGGTGCCCAATGACACATTGGAGGTGACGAAGAGTTGTTGATGGTGTTCCATCACCTCAGTGACTATGATCCTGTTCGCCTGCAGACTGAACTTGGTCTTCCTCGTCTTCTTGTCCTTGCCCTTCCCTGTCCCCGAGGTCCCAGGCTGGTCATCCGGGGTGCTTGTGGGGTTGCGCTCATCCTCTGCGCCTGCTCCAGCTGCCTCCATGGTGCTTGGGTGTTGGTCAGTTTGTGTGTGGGTGTTTTTTCTACTTTTATGGTGATTTTTGACGCCTGCCAGGTGTGTGTTGCAGGCCTGGCGCTGCTTGTCGCTGGTTTCCTCATCGCGCTTTGGCCCATCGCGTGTTTTTTGGTGTTGTGGTTTGTGTTTTTATCTCCATCGTGGTCATTGTATCGCGGACATTGTCCGCGGTTTAGGCAGACTATCACTTGCTACCGCCTTGTTGTGAATTCCACGTTGACACAGGGTTATTTTCCCGCGATAGGCTGCGATATAGAAAGTTGCGTTACGCTACTCTTGCAGTAGTTATCGCACGTTCTTGTGAATATGCCCCTATGAGTGTGGGGATTTCAGGATCAGTATTTTCTAATGCCAGAATTAAAGCTTTCAATTCAGCCAGCTGAGCACTACAGTCCCCTAGGGATGGATTGTGTAAATGTTTTTTGTGATGGAATCCCCATTTTTCTTGACACAGCATACTGCTGCAAATGCAGCAGAGTATCGTTGTTTAGTGCCAATCGCGGGCTGAGCTGAACCATCAGCAAATATTATATAATCTTGCTGATCAAGACTCAAATCGTCACTGGGCATGGCGTATTGTTGTTCATACTGGAAAAATTCTTGTGTTTGCAAACTGGGGTCAAAGACATAGGGGCCGATTCCGATCTCGGCCGGTAGGGCTCCGAATTGGATTCGGCATAACCGGATCCGATTCGGAGCCCTATTTCCCGACTGATTCGTACGCGCGTCCGGACGAGCGAGTACGATGCGAAATCGCCAACCGACTCGTTCGGGCGTCCCAACCGCTCCGACCGACTCGTTCCCAGGTCAAACCGCACCGACCGACTTGCTCGGACATGACTCGCACCGCGCAATGGAGACGTTCCCCGGCCGGGTAAGTACGATGCGCGCGCGTATTTGAAATAAATACATATTATAATGTTAAATACATATCATAAATAATTCCGACAGCCTTTCCATGTTGGCCTTTCCAACATGGAAATGCTGTCAGAGAGTGACTTTTGGGGCCCCTAGCAGGGCCCCGTCTCTCCACGGCCTCCCCTATAGGGCCTGGGTGGCTACTATGGTGCCACCCTAAACACCCCTGCACCATGTGACAGGCACCACATCGTGACTGCCACATGGTGCAGGGATGTTTACAAACATCAATTTTTTCTGCTTGTGCTGCCAGCCTATTCCGCCCACCTCACAAGCTGCAATTAAAAAATGGATGTTTCCGACCACCCATAGGGCGGTCGCATCCAAATTGTGCAGTCGGAACCGCCGACCTATGGTCGGGAGGTACCAATCTGCAATGGTGTCGGGCAGACACAAGTCCGCCAGACATCGTAATCATGCCCTTTATTACTGTTGTGATGTGAGAGGTGTGAGTAGTAAAGTTTATATATTATTAGTATAAGAATTTGTCTATTTTTGTATAAATTGTAGTGGGAATTTGATGTGTATTAATTTTAATATTTAATAATTTATTTTATATTGTTTTAATTTATATCATTATGTTTTTGTTTATTTAAAATAATTGTATTTATTTGTAAAATATTTGTATTCAATTGTGAATACAAATATTACAAAATGTGTTGTTCACTTTTTAATTTTAATTAAAGTGGTTTGCTTTTTAAATATGTTATGTTATTGTTATATTATTTAATACTTTTGAAATTATAATATAATTTTCAATTATTAGTTTTATAATACTTTTGTTAACTAGACATATGTTAAATATAAATATATATGTGTGTGTGTTTAACTTTTTTAAAGTAAGTTTATTTGTTATATTTCTTACAATATACATTAAATATATTTAATTTTTATTAAATGAATGTTAGTATTTAATATATTTTATTTTTACTATTCTAATGTATATATATTTAAAAATCGATATTCAATAAGATATTATTGAAAACGATATTTTTTTCAATATTTTTGAGTATAGGTTGTCTATATTTTTGTAGTCAATATTTATGGCTCAATAATTCTGTAGGTCAATATTTTTGACCTCGATATTTTGTCAGTGAACCGTTTTACTATCTCAGGTAAAACATCAATTGATAGTGTACCATATGTTCTGGAATATATGGCAGCGAAGACTATGCCCCAAGTGGGACAATACTCTACTGGGGAAACCATTCCGAGTGGTAGACACATTTTGAGAATTCTATGTTTGTTTTGGGGTCCCATATGGGGAAACACTCTTCAAGCTGGTTTGTTTTTTCTGCAATCCAAAACGGAATTTCCTCCCGTCTGGAGGGAACTTCACCCATAGCTGCATTGATAGTGACTGGACTACTTGCAGGCACAGCTAACTATGGCTGCACAGCTTCAACAGCCTTGGCTACGGCAGTTGTTATTATACGCATAGAGAACTACGTTAAACGTCTATATAGATTAACTAGACCCATGTAGAGAGCATGGAGTTCTGCAACATTTAATGGTGCCAAATGTGGGTATGTGTATAGCCGGCTAGAATTGGCCTGGTTGCCCCCACATTACTGAGAGGACCAAGTCGTACATTGTTTAGTGGATGTGGTAGGGTGCCTTGGAACCAATTCTGATGGTCCTGATATGTTAATGGTATTTCTAAATCTTCATGAGCTCTATAATTACCTGGTAAAGCAGCTGGAGTGTATATGTGAAATGCTTGTGAAATACTTCAGTTTTATTTGCTTCATGGGACACAACCACAAAGGTGACATCTCCACCCTCAACAAGGAACCCCTTGTGCCAGTAACTGTGCTGTAACAGCATATCTACAATTAACAGGAATGTTAACTGCTAGGGCCATTTTTAATTAATGGATTTCAAAGAAAGGAAAATACTGTAGTGGGGTAACCCTTTTAAAGATTCAAGCTTGAACAACCTTCAGGCTAAAAATAGGGGTTTTCTATCAAGCTGAGGAGGATTAATTCCTAACACCATGGACATCTGCGTATAAGATGAAAAGCTGGCCTTAGGCACATGCAAGAACTACTCAGGAATCCCATTAAATAAGTATCTGACCTAGAAAGTTGGTCTGAGTATATGGACAATATCAGTGCCAAAATACAAGAATTCGGATCACACATATCATCAGAAAATGTTGGCCTAATTCATAGCTAGCTCACAGTGCCATATCTGAACCCCTAACCTTACCAGGGTCCCAGATAGTATTGCTAACCTCGAACACAACCACGCTTATTCCCCAAGGAAATTGTGGAAACAGATCTATCCTTTCGTTGTTACTTTTGCATGCCCAAGGTAAACACAAGAAAGACAAGTATTGGCCTTTCAAACATTTATTGAAACAATCGTAATCTGGTATAGAAAGTGTGTACTGCAATTATTAGGTAGATGAAACAAAACATGGTAACCAGGTTTATGTAAATGATGAAAAAGAGAAACAGTTCCACCATGATAGCGTTACTGTGTGATAATATTCCTACCTAACACTACCTACACTATCGAGACCATAGCTAGAGTACCCTTTGCCAGTTCCATTGTATTGCCTTACCCCCCCATACCTGGGTATCATGTAGTCGAAAGCTGATCTGTGTAGAGCAGACTACAATACCATACGTATTGGATGATAGAGGTCAGAGTCAGCAGGGCTACATCTCAGCTACAGTGCGTCTCGTCCCAGGATAATCCCAGCTGAAGTGCTCCTCTGCCAATTGTGGCTCAGAGGCTGTTTATATAATAAAAACGCTGTTCTAAACGTACTGTGTCAAAGGTGCAGAGCTGATGCAATGGTTTGTCTAAAAGCCTAGAGCTGTCTTCAACCGGAAAATTTAAATGTGGGGGCATTGCGGTCTATGTGCCTAGCCTTGGACAGAGTGTACGAATAACTTGATAATAATACTTACTGAGAAATTAACTGTGTGTGCAACAGTTTCTCAGTACAATATTGTGTAAGTGTAAAGCATGTAAAAGGTTACTTATTAAAAAAGCAGACAAGCTAAAACAGGAAACTAATGGGGACTTAGAGTGGGTCCTAAAGTAAACTCACATCAAGCTGAAACTGATCTTGTCCAAAAGATTTACAACTAGTTCGGATTGTCTATGTAATTAGTCCTGGATCATTTGCTGGTTCAAAGTTAGATGCAGGAATGAAATCTTTAAGTTTAGGTTGAAGAATATTTAGCAGTGACAAAATTATGATATGATTACTTAGGATGTAAATGTATGTAGGTTAATTTAGAGTAGTACACATGTACTCACTTTGCTTCCACCTCTGATCCTCAACCTTTGCAAGACATAAAGACAACCTCACTTCTCGTACCTGCTTCATGAATCTTGCTTCTGAGGTATCAGTTCAGTGCAGGCAGAATCACAGAATGATGAATTCTGCTACCAAATTAACAAAGCCTCATACTAGAGTTGGCATCAAGCAAACAGTTGGTACAAACGTGATTCATTTTCACTTCCGCTCCAACATATCAAACTACTTGTTTCAGGAATTCTTTAAGAAGTGGAAAAAGTGTTTACCGAATACCTGTTACGCTTTTCTCATCATCACAATAATGAGTGATTTAGTGCCCAAGAAAATGGCATTTACCTTCACCTAAGAGCTGAACCATTTACCATTCAGCAGCAAAACAATGTACCTCCCTATGAAATGATGTAGTCCAAAGTCTCATCTATTGTCTGTTCAGTGTCATGCTATGAGATCTTGCATTCCTTGTAATCTTGGTCTGCACTTTGGGGCCTTGATTAATATCTCCTCCTATCCAAGTGTAAATCACTTAAGGGCACTAAAACCCAAATTTTACTCAGTTTGCTATTTGTGACAATTCATTGGACTTGGGGGCAAGTGTAGCTCATGTATCCAGTGCCTAAGCCAGTGGTCTTCAAACATTTTGATGCCGAGACCCCCCATCAAAATGTTTTAGACGTAAGGACCCCCTCCTGACAAACATTTCTAGAACCTGGTAGTCCTTATCATTGACAACCATAAATGTTCTCCAGAGAAATGGTCAATCTGTAGTTGCACCTCATTAGTACCAGTTTAAAACCAAGATATAGCAATAAGCAACAAAAAGGGGACCAGTACAGCTTTACAAAGGGCCTTCTACAGAGCGGCAACACCTGTTGCTGCTTTTAGTAACTTTTAAACCTTTTGAGTAAATACATTTTTTTGGTAAAATCAGCTGATTATGTGGCAGATGATGGATTATGTGGCAAATGCGGCAAATCTATAATTATGCTAAAATCGCTGCGGCCGCACAATCACATAATTCCAGTGGCCCTTGGTATAATAGCTGTAATGCATGGGCTGCAACTTTAATGCACGGCATTAGTGGAAAACCATACTATATTTCATGGGATGCTGACAGCTTGGCAATTACAGCTGGCCGTAACTGGAGGTAGCTGAACATCATTCATCATAATTAAAAGATACTTACTTTTTTAGGTCTTTCGCCGTCAGGTAGCTACATATAAAATAACGGGCAGCTTCAATGAATAATAAATACATTTTAAAAAGTTGTTACTCAGTAGGAAAAGCACTATAATAAATTATGAAACCTCTATTAGTTAATGCACTGCAAAAGTCTGTGTGAAACTAGAGAGCCACAGAATTAAATCGTGGTTGATTCAGTGGAGAATAGTGACTTGTGTATTTTTAGTGCTATGAGGTCACAGCCTGTGACAGAAAGCACTGTGAATATGTCTTTATTTTATACTTGCATTACACGCAGTATAAAATTAACCGCTACAAAATGTGCAAAATGTTTTACGATAAAATGGTGCTTCCAAAATATACGGGCTGCTTCCAAAATATAGGGGCTTATTTATAAGCCCCTTGCGCTGCCGGTGCGTCATTTTTTATGACGCTCTGGTTGTGCAGAGAGCAGACCCATATCTACAAGGCCACGCTAAGTCACTTGGCGTGGCTTTTGATGGCCTCCTAGATATGGTGTAAGGCAACGCAGCGCAAGTTGGTGCGTTGCCTTACACTGCATCAGTCCTTCTCAAAGTGCCTAAATAAACATCATTGGCTTCAGGTTTTTTAGAGGGTTAACTTTAAATACATATGCTTAGTTCATACAGCATTATTTGGTGGTAGACATAGCCCTCTTACCCACAAATCTCGGTTCTAGACCCCCAAATACAGTCTGCGCCCAGGAAAAGCTTGGTTATTCACTGTTCCCAAGTTTCAGAGAACTTTATGGGGAAAGATGTTTTTCAGTGGCTGCAGCAATGCTCTAGAACTGGCTTACACTGAATCTGAGAAGAGAACACTCTGTGCTGAGATTTGGACTAGAGAGCTACTAAACACCTGGCTTTTCCACTACAAGGCTCCTATGATTTTATGACTGGCTAGTGATTTGCAGAAATGGTCTTTGAAAAATGAGCGCTGAGGTACCTACCTGGCTATAGCGCTTTAGAAGTGCCTAAATATTAATAAATAGCATGCAGAAATTGCTCCTCTAATCACAAAATATTGAATGCAAAAAATAATCCTATATAAGGATGTGGGGTTCGGTGCAGCGTTAGACTGAACGTTGGTCACAGCTGCCATCATTTGCTTGGCAGATGCGTATGCTACTCACAGCAACCAGGGGCCTAACAAAGGACCCCGCATGTGAGGGGGCCCCTTCAGCATATCTTCCAGGGGGGCCCGTCACGTTTTGTTACTCCACTGTCTATTAACTGCAACAGCACTCTCCTGTCCTGAGAAATCAAAGCCAGACAGACAGCTAAACACACCTTTCTGCCAGTGTGCTGCTGGCCTGAAAGAAATGTAAATGTGCACAACGAGTTAATCTGCAAATCCTTTACATTTGCAGATTAACTCGTTGTGCACATTTGCATTTCTTTCAGGCCAGCAACACAATGGTAGAAAGGCGTGTTTAGATGTCTGTCTGGCTTCGATTTCCCAGCACCTGAATAAAACTCCAGGGAAAGCATTTTAACTACGTCTGGGACGTTTTCTTTTAGCAAATGAAGAGCGCGAACCCCGTCCCATGCCTCCACAGCCCGACTGGGGGTCGCACCTTACAGATGGAAGACCTCTGGCCTAAGCTCATATTCTTCAAAACATTGTCCAATGGATATGGAGAATACACCCTATTACTTTGGTGCCATCAGAGGAGAATTATCAGATGGGAAGCTACGCAAGAGGACCCTAAACATACAGCTTCCAAGTGCTTTCTTATGCAGATGATTCACAGATCAGTGTATCAGTATCCAGTGACATCCCGGTGGTGGCTGATAGATTTAGATGCTGTATGATTAACATAAACAACTGGATGAAAGAGAATTGGCTGAAATTGAATGCTAATGAGACAGAGATTCAGATTTTTAGAGTGCAAACATCGGCATGGTAAGAACTGTGGTGGCCAGAGTGCTGCGGCCCCTTACCTCTTTGTCATGTCCTTTAGGCTAGTCCTGTCATGTATACCCATTTTTACATACATTTTCCCATCCACACGACAATAACGGTTCTGAACAGGTGACCTTTTACCTAGTAGCCTGCTCCTGTCTCTTCGACACCAGGCTCGTAGGGGCACATACATCAAAGGTAGGAATTGCGATTCCTTAATAGTGATTATTAAGGAATCGCTATTAAGGAGTGGCAGTTACCTATGCATGTAGGTTTCGCAAAAAAAATTGCGATTCCTACATATTCCTTAATAGCGAATCGCAAATTGCGATTCGCTATTAAGGAATGCCTTCCCATTCATTCCTATGGGCCTAGAGGCCCATAGGAATGAATGGGAAGGCATTCGCAATTTGCGAGTACAAATAGGTACTCTCAAATTGCGGCAAGTGTGCACATGTGGCGCACACACATGCCCTAAGTGCGCCACATGGCACTTAGAAAAATGCAAAAAAGTGAATTTTTCTAAGGATTTGCAACTTACCACCAACTTGAAGTTGGTGGTAATTTGCAATTCCTCAAAGCAGTGTCGCAATTTTTCCATGCTTCCTGCATTGCATTTAGGGAATCGCAAATTGCGATTCCCTAAATGCATTCGCAAAATAGGTAATCGCAAAAATTGCGATTCCCTATTTTGCGAATTGCTTTGGGCTTGATGCATCCCAAATGGCTCAATACCGGTCGCAAACAGGCCGGTTCTGCGAATCGGCCCGTTTGCGACCAGTATTTTGCTTGATGCATGTGCCCCTAAGTATTCTATCATAATCCCTGTACCTGACGTACATAAACATGTCCTCAGGCACTGCATAATTATTCTGTACAAAGGTCATCACTTTCTTCATCCTTGGCCAACAAGCCCGCTGTGCATGATCGTATTGTTTTAGAAAAACATTTATGATTGTTTTCAAAACATTTATGATTGTGTTCAAAACATATAGATTCTAGAAGAAACCCTGGAGTGACCACTCTAGTATATAAGACCCTAACTCCACCCTACAAATTAGAGGAGAATTCCTTCCACACTGACACAGGGTCCTGCATGCTGAATCTTCGGCGCACAGCTGTCTGACATCCCTTGCGGGTTATCATCCTCGGAGCAGAGACGGGATCCTTCATTCTCTAACATCAGGTGAGGGGGTTGGTTCTTCCCTATGGGATTCTTGGCTATATACATAAATATTTATACACATATACGTGCTAGACCTACATATCTAGGCTAGGTACATTTAGGCAAATTACGTAGGGCGCGCTTTATAGGAGTATGCCAGTGCTACTGTCTTATCCTAACTGTGTATGTTCACCTTCTTAGCACTATGGTAGAAATGTATCTACTGTTTACTATATTAGCACTTGTGATTTCTTTTGTATGCTTCTATCTCCGGATTGTCACAGCTAATATGTTTTACACAAGACTGACGCTGGACCAATAAATAATTATTGTAACCTCCTAATCGCCATCCTGTGTATTTTCTGAAAATAAGTGAGCACGAGTGACTGAGCAAAAAGTACTGTACTGTTTTCCACGATCCCTTAAGAATCAGAGTTGTCATGGTCAGTGGTTGCCAGAAACTACCTATACCACTGTAATATACAAGGGGGTGGGAGTGACACTGTAGAGCTAGCTGGTCTTATGGCTGACATATCCTGTGGGGATGTCCGGAAGCGGTTTGGACACCAAGCCCTCAGTTTAGGTCATCAAAAACACGCAGGTCCTGGGGATTCCTAGGAATTACACAACATCTTCTTGTCACGGAGGCCAAAAACCTAGGAGTATTTTTCGACACCTCTCTTTCCTTTGATACTCAGGTGAAGATGAAGATTAGCTCTTGCTTCCACATCATCAAAATTTTAAGAAAGATTTTTCCCCTCATTCCAGCTAAGCTCAGAGCTACAGTGGTCTTTGCGGTTATCACATCACACTTTGATTACTGCAATGCTCTGCACCAAAACATCAATAAAATGCCTATCTGTCAGAGAGGGCATTCGCTGCCTGCACTGGCTGCCAGTCAGGAAGCGGGTGACTTTCAAAGCCCTCTGTCTAGTTCACACTGCCCCCCAATACCGGGGGCCGCTGCACTTGAGAACAGCCTTCCACTGGTATATTCCCAATAGACAGCTGGGGTTTGCCTCTCTCAGGAAGGTGGAAATACCAAGATTTCGAAAAGCAAGGTGGGGTGGTCCTTTAGGGTCACTGCAGCTAGGTTGTGGAATACCCTACCCACTCATATTGCTAGTCCCTCCTCCCTGCCTTTCGCAAGCAGTTAAAAACCTGGCTCTTCTCCCTCTGGATGCTTAGGACTAGTCATCCCTGTGAAATTGCACTTGCGTTTGGCTAGCCCTTTGACACCCTTGGGTATAATGTGCTCTACAAATTTCAAAAATACAGTGCAAATAAAGAAGGGCACAAGAGTTAAAGCCTCACATTTGTCTTCAAGCAACCATCTCTTCCTCCCAAGATACGTCCCTTCCAATGCCTCCTTTCTTTCCCTCTGTGTTCCTTTGCACCATTTGGGGTGGTATTCCCCAGTGTATCCCCAAGTGGTGCTCCATAACATCAACCCCCAAGATTTTTCAAACTGTAGTAAGCTATCATATAAATGTTGGCAGCTTCCCAGGTCAGTCAAAGCCTTCTCTCCTAATGTTTTTTTTTATCACAAAGAGGCCTCTCTGATGGATTTGGAGATTCTATAGATGTTCAAGAAGTTCCTAAAATCTGTGATAAATTTTCAATTTGGTATTTCACTGGGTGGTTAATCAGCACTTCAAAATGAAAGGCATCCACTTTACGTGAGACACATTTTTTCCTGACAATGGATGGTTACTTTATATCTAAAACATGCTTATTTTTTCATCCCTATATGTCCTAAATGTCAACCTTTCCTGAAGTTCCAACTGAAGGATAAAATTTGTCTATTCCATTGCCTTCAATTCAGACTCTCCTCGACCACCTGGTGGTTCACTACAGTTCTGTGTGTGGTCGTAGCCCATCTTTGTTCAAGAGGTATCCCTTTTATTATTTATCTAGAAGATATCCTCTAAATCCATGAATCCCCTTCCAGTCTAATCCACACCTGAACATCAACTTTTACTGAAGTTCAAAAGGAAGGATCAACTATGGCTTTTTCCATTGTCTTTCATTCAGACTTTCCTCGACCCCACTGGTGTTTCACCATGGTTCTGTATGTGGTCGTAGCCCATCTTCATTCATGAGGTATCCCTCTTATCATTTATCTATATGATGTCCTCTTAATCCATTAATAACCTTCCATTCAAATCCACACCCTAGTCTAACATTTAACCTCATACACACTCTAGGCTTCCTAATGAATTTCAAAAAATCTTTGTGTACTTTGTCTAAAACAATGGATGTTTTAGGCTTCTCCATTGATATTAACTTGTGCACATTCAAACTTCCTCAAAGAAGATTTCTTGAATCAAGCAAGAATTGAGGCCATCAATACCTGCCCGCTCTCTTCCACTCAGATCCTTTGTGCATCTTTTCTGTCTCTTTACTGCCTCAATCCAGGTCATTTTACCTTCCCCACTTCCCTTCCAGGCCCTCCAATGTTGTAACACCATTCATCTTCAACAAGGCTGGCCTTACTTCCACCATTTTTTCCTGGGCAGGGAGTCACATTGTGAATTTCTTTGGTAGCTCTCGAACATGGAAGCCTGGAATGGCAAGGCCACTTCCTAATTGCGTGATACTTTATCACTGAGTTGGATGCCAGCAGGTTGTGGGCATTTAAATGGCATGTTCAATTAGTTCCCATTGTTGCCTGCAGAGAGTTGTCTCCATATCAATGCGCTGGAGCATTTTGCTGGCACTTTTGCCATCAGTCATCTAGGCAAACAGAAGGCTCAGTCCTCTGTACTTCTAAGAATTTCTCTGCTCTTCATTATGTAAACGATCTCAGACGCACAAGATTAAAACCGCTTGCTGATATCTCCATGGATCTTTGGGCATATTGTCTCTGCAACAAATGGTGGATATGGCAGAATATTTCCCAGGCACTGTCAATTCAACTGAATATTAGTATTCTCCATATAATTTAAACACCAGTGACTGGAAGCAGATTCCCCAGGTCTTTCAAGCCATGCTGAACTTTTGAGGACCCTTCGATCTAAACTTTTTTCCATCTTGCATCAGGTGTTTACTACTGGGTTTTGTGAGTTGTCACACAGATCCAGAGGCTTGGACTTTAGACACATTCCTGCAGGACTGGAGCCATTTCCGCCCTTATGCTTTCCCTCTGTTATCCCTTCTCGCTAAGTCCTCCTGTTGACCAGATGTTTTTCTTGCAATCACATCTTAATGACCACAGGTAAGCTTTTTGAGACTTGGTTTCCTTGTCTTCTAGAACTGATCAAGAACTGAGCCACATCTGCTGCCTCTCTTTGATTCCCTTATTCTGAATTTGGAGGGTCTTCTCCATGACCCAGTTTTTTAGGGTCAAGTTTGTCTTCTAGCATGGAGTATCTCTGTGTATCCTCACCTTGGTCAGGTAAAACTCCCTGCTGACCTGGTCTACAAGTCCTGGCTCCACCTCAGGTAACCTCTATGTCCTTGATGTTCTTCTAACTGACATGTCTCCAAAGTTCCCAACTTCCTCTCCAAGGCCTTCCCTAATTCTTCTCTTTTGATATTACCCTTATATTCACATCTCCTCTACCTGACATGCTGCAGAAGAGTTTGAAATGTTGGTCCACTGCCTACTGTTGGCCTCCGCTTTCTATCTGATGTGACCATGTTCTTCATTTCAGCTCGAAATAAGACTTCTTCCTTTTCTCTTGTTTATCTTTATTATTCTTGCCCTCCGTCAGTATATATTGTTTCCTGCTTGAAAGAGTACTTTCAAGAACGAGTCTTGCCAGACTCTCTTCTAGTGACCAAGTTCTCATTTCCTTCAGGTCTCCTCATAAACCTCTCTCCTACTCTACCCTTGCATGTTGGATTTGGGAAGTCCTGTTCTCTGCATGCACCAATACTGATCTCTTTGGGGCTTATTCCACCAGGGATGCAATGGCATCTAAATTCTTTTCATTATCGCAAGATATTCTCTGGGCTGCAAATTGGTCTTATGGAATCACTTTCATAAGCTTCTCTTAAACCTGAGAATTACATGGCCGATTCTGTCCTTCCAGGGCTTTTAACTTGTACATTATTTTTACTCACTGACCAGCCATAACATCTAGATCTTCCTCAGTCTAGTGCAGAGGATATCCTTTATTTACTAAAAGACAATGAGGTGCACTAAACATCCCTGCCACTAGTCCTGGGTCATGTTACATATATCTGCTATTTCTACCACAATTATCCTATCTTTGATATTGCAAATTCTCCTTGCTGCACATTGTTTCCCATTTTCTTTCAGATCTCTCTGAGTCTACTGGTCTGGATCATTTGTCTCCTTCCTTCAGATGTCTTCCACTACTCTGCCATACCCTTCTACCTCTGGACATTGGTGCCACTGTCTGCAGTCCATGGTGTTCCTTCAATAATGTAGATGACTTAAAGCCAGATGCACGAAGCCGTTTTTTGAGGTCGAAAATGGCCCAATTTGAAGAATCAGGTGGTATGTGACCGCAAAAAGGCCTTTTGTCATGTATTCGGTAATACATTACCTAATCGCAATTTGTGTTTGTGACTACATACTGAATTGGTGTTTGTAAGGGGAGTGTTTTAGGGTGTCCCTTCCAAATAGCCATTTGCAGTAGTATGTATTAATGTTTTGCGACCGAATTACAGTCGCAAAATATTTCTTTTTTACAAGCTACTGGAAGGTAGTGGTAAGACATTCGCAAACAAGATGGATCCACAAGAGAGAATGTTCAAAAAATATTTTTTAAGAGTAGGCTGTGGTCCCAGGAAAAAATGTTAGGCAACCATTTTAATTGTTTTTTTTAAAGGCAGCCCGTTCTCCCTTAAGCAAAATGGGCTGCATTTTTTCAAAATGATTGCTTTATCTAAAAGCATTCATGGACATGGTGGCCTTCTGACCTTAGCAGGCCACTATCCCTGTGATGGCTGTGATTCCTAGTAGGTCGCTACTTGTGACCTACCTCATTAATATTCATGAAATAGGTCAAATTGTGGCCCACTATGAATCGTTTTTTTACGAATTAATTAATACGTAGGTCGGTTTGCAAAACAAAACACTGGTCACAAAAATACGAGTCGGATATTGCAACCAGTGTTTTGTGACCAGTTGTACGTAAATCTGGTCCACTGAAGCTTGTTGTTTGTACTTTTGGTGCTGTTTTGCCTTTCTTTTGTCTGCAAATAAGGAGAATTTGGGCCTGATTTAGATCATGGCGGACGGGGTACTCCGTCACAATGGTGATGGATATCCAGTCCGCCGAAATATGAATCCCATTTTATCCTATAGGATTTAGATTTTGGCAGACGGGATATCCGTCACCTTGTGATGGAGCAACCCTTTCGCCAAGATCTAAATAAGGCCCTTTGTCTCCTTGGTGTTACAGGCTCATAAAGTGTACTATGGTGATGTTAAAATGCTTTTCTCAGTGTATTCATTAGTGCTGTTTGGAGAAGTAATAAAGGATGCTTTGTATATTATGCCTGCCTCATTGTCTTTAATAAAATCTCAGATTTTCTCTAGAGAAAAGGTCGGAAAATCTGAATCCATTAAAAACTATTGTGACTCACAATATTCGATTAAAACATTTTTGAGTTCTTAACCTAATTTACAATTTATAAGCAGTGAAAACGTTACAAGGTTATCTCCAAGTGTGCCTACCATTTGTCAATAAGTTTCTTTTGAGTGCTTATTTTTCAGAACTTTTGGAAATCTTGTTTGATAAATATATTTGTAAATATATGCATTTATAAATACATACATATTTATATTTAACGAACACGAGTATATTAAAAAAAAAACGTTTCTCTGATTCCAGGTTTCTGGGTCGTCTTCTACAGCTGGTGGAGCAAACGGTGAAAATGAACCTCAGTAACCCTGCTGAAAATGAACAGCCCATTCACGAAGTCCAAGTTAACTGCTCTACATCAGGAAGGCATAGCTACATATTTATTATGGTTCCAACTGTCTATAGTATCATCTTCATCCTGGGTATTTTTGGAAACAGCCTGGTTATTTTTGTAATTTGCTGCTATATGAAATTAAAGACGGTTGCTAGTATCTTTCTGCTGAATTTGGCCCTAGCTGACATTTGCTTTTTGCTCAATCTACCCCTGTGGGCAGTTTCCACAGCCATGCACTACGAATGGATCTTCGGCAACTGCTTGTGTAAGGTAGCATCGACTGCAATAACCCTCAACCTATACACCAGTGTCTTCTTACTCTCCTGTCTCAGCGTTGATCGCTATATGGCTATTGTTCATCCAATGAGGTCTCGCCTTTGGCGCACTATGTCGATTGCCAGAATTGCGTGCATTGTTATTTGGGTGTTAGCATTTGTGGCCAGCTTGCCAGCTACTATTTACCGCGAGCAAGTGTACATTGCAGACTTAAATTTAACAGCCTGTGTTTATTTCTACAATTCTAGCAATAGCTCTCTCCTCGTTGGCATTGGCCTGACAAAAAATGTACTTGGGTTCTTGGTTCCTTTTTTGATCATTTCTATAAGCTACATTTTTATTGGCAAGACCTTAAAGGAAGCCTACCAAATCCAGAAAAACAAATCTATGAGTGACGACATATTCAAGATGATTGTGGTCATCGTTTTAGTCTTTTTCTTCTGCTGGATCCCGCACCAAGTCTTCACTCTCCTGGATGTGTTAATTCAACTTAAAATAATAACTGATTGTCGAATACACGACATTGTTGACACCGGAATACCGATCACCATCTGCATAGCATACTTCAACAGCTGCCTAAATCCATTTTTCTATGTCTTCTTTGCAAAGAAATTTAGGACACACTTTCTTCAATTACTAAAATACATACCTCCAACCATGAGGACTCACCAAACTTTGTCAACAAAAATGAGTAGTCTTTCCTACCGTCCATCAGAAAACATTAACTTATATCCCCAAAAGTCAATGGAGTCCCGTGACCTTGAATGACAATATGTACCACAAGGCACATGTCCTAATATCGTCTGACTGCCTGTAAGGGGAGGTATGAAATTCACCAGAAGACAGTGTGATCCCTTGGTCGAGACACACTCTGCATCAAGGAAGGATGTAGAACAGCACCTGGCGTTTGTAAAGCAACCCTCTTCATCAGAGCTGTTGGAGAGACAATTGAAAGCAACTCTTGAAGGATTTGAAAAGTGCATGAACAAAGCCAGATGTTGATGATATGTCAGTAACTGCAGGGTCTATGGAATTTATTGAAAAGCAGATGCAAACAGGTTTACTGTGACGCTTTGGCACATAGAGTGAAAACGTTGCATTACTTTAGCAAATGAAGAGCAGAAGTGGTGATTAGATATATTTAAAGATCAACATGAAAACTGTTAAGTCAGCATTCTGGGTTCTCAGATGCTAAATTGGTTTTGTGGTCCCCAGATTATAATATTAAAAAACCCTGTAAGAGAGCATACCATTCTCACCAAACCCATCCACCATAGACTATATGCAAATTAGAGGTGATATACATGATTTAAGTTCTAGGTTTTTAACACAAAACAGGGTGACCCATAACCTTTTTAAAATTATTTATTTATAATCCATTTGAATGTTACAGCTTTGCTACAGCAGTATAGCTGCCGGCGACCCATAACTTTTATTCACATCTTAAAAAACTTTATACACAAATGTTTCAATGCATTCATGACTGTGTAATGCACTACAAAAACTATTAAAGTGATGGGGAGTAAATAGAAGGGTCCATAAAGTTCCACCAAACACACTCTTGTTGGGGATATTTGAGTCTTTTGCCAGATCAACCAAGGAACACTCTAAAATTAAAATTAATAGCCTATACACTTCTTAATGTTTTCTTTCAGTGAATTATTGTCACAATGTGGCTTTCAAACAAAATAGTGGTAGTTTACTAATTTGACACGCATTAGACAATCTCTGTATCCAGTGGCGGCTCGCAGAGGGAGTGCTGTGGGCGGTGGGGTGGGGTGGGGGAGGGGCAGGGTGGGGGGGTAGTGGAGTCGGACATACGGCGGCCAGGAGTAAAGTAAGTAAATAAATAAATAAAACTATTTACCTTGCGCTTGCTGCATCGCCAACTCGGCAATGCAGCGAGCGCAAGGTAAATAGTTTTATTTATTTATTTACTTACTTTACTCCTGGCCATCGTATGTCCGACTCCACTAGCCCCCCCCCACACTGCCCCTCCCCCGCCCCGTCACACCGTCCCGCAGCACTCCCTCTGCTAGCCGCCACTGTCTGTATAATTTGAAGTGAGTTAGTCTCCACAATATATACAATATACTAAAGGGAAATATATATGTACTTTTCTTAACTCCACCTCTACTTACCTCAGAGACAAAGTGGCAATCTATATTTTGTATTAAATATTGCTGAAGGTCATTATTTCAACCATGACGGTGTGAACCCTCCACAATTTTTGCACTAGCATCTGCCCCGACCAATTTGTGTAAATGAATTTTTAACTGGCCTCTTAGTCCAAGAACAACATGAGTGAATGAATGAACGGAGCTTATAAAGCGCACAGCTACTCCTTCAGGAGTGTCCCGGCGCAAAATAATAAGAATGTTATACATAGGTGGGTCAATGTAAACACTGCAGTGAAATTGCCTGGTCATTGATTGCATGATTGATCATCCACCAGCACAATGCATGCAATGGGACTCCAGATTATCAGAATACACCCACAAGAAACATTTACCTAAAATTAACATAAATTACATAATTTACACAGTTGGTTGCTGTCCAGATTGTGGGGCGTGATTGTGACCCTCGCGACCAGGAACTGGGCTACCTCTAAACTATGACAACATGACTGACACGCATCCATTTACAGCCTTTCCCATGGTTCATTTGTTGTTTCTGAATGGTTCAGATATGCTCCCTTGCTGCCCAGATCCCGGCCATGCCATTATTTGTTGCTCTGAGTTTTGAGCAGGTGCAGTATTTTGAGAAACCGACATCTCTGGGGGAGTGGCTATACATATTACCCATGTGGACGGGAACTATTGATTCCTTATTTAGCCATCTTCAAAACTGCCAAAGATAGCTTCAAACCTCTGATTGTGCTGCATCAATTAACCAGGATCTCTAAGTACTCTGCCCTGCTCTTGGAAACGGTCGAATGAATGCCAGAGCCTGCTGTAAAAAAAAAGTATGTGTAACATTGCTTTGTTTGGCCTACTTTGAGAACCATGGATAATTTCCACCAAGCGTTTGACCATCAGAAATAGCATAACACTCCCTCAAGAGACTAACCGTGGCTATTTGACTTAGAAATTTGAAGTGGATGTTTTAGAAATATATTGTATTGTAATATGGTGCGTCTAATTTCAATAATGCACAGTCTTGTGAATTAATACCGTGTTTTGTTAAATCACCACAGAGACCGTGTAGCTTGACATCTCTGAGACGTGAGTGCGTGCAATGTTGCCTTTATATAGACCAATCATATCTTTGTAAATGTGTTTGCTAAATAGTTCCCATTTGAAATATAAACATTTCATATCAATCTAAATGAACATGAGAGACGTAGCATGTTAGTGACATATTATGACATCACCATTCTCCTATAATAGGAAGTGGCGGGAGGCGAACACCACCCTGCTGCCATCAAAAGTAATCTTACCTTACAGTTCTCAAACATATTCACTACTGTAAATACCTTATGAATGTGAAAGGATACTGAGTTTTAAGAGGCAGTTGATGCCAAGTAGAAAACAACAAAATATGGTACTTTAGACAGTGGCAGTAAAGAGTGTTTTAATTGAAGTGTACCTTGAGTCTGCAATCACATTAGACTAACGAGTAACCTAGGAGAAAGGCCATGCTTCCGGCTTCCTAGTAAGACATTTGGAATTAATCATGGCTGTGTGAAATCATATCGCTGATCCACGAGTTCTGCATTCACTTTAACAGCATCTAAGACTAAATGTAATATATAACATTTTACACGGATTGGCAGCCATATACCTCATGCAAAATATGGCATCTTGTGAAAACAAAATATGGCAGCCCTTGTAATAAAGATATTTTAGTTTTTACTCATGAAATAATCATGTATTTCCTTTTTTAAATGTTTCATGTATATTGTCACAAAAAGTCCTATGATGTTTGCATTACTGCTATGTAAATAAGTATTATACAAAATATACTTTTTTTAATATTTAAATTTTATGCATCCACCTTTGTCGAGACAATGCTCGTGATGTATGTTATGTATTTCTGTTTTACAGGTAGACTCATGCTTGCGTATATTGTATGTGTATGTATATTTATATAAATCACACGAAGCCGTTACTATTATGTGACTAGTGCGTTCATTTCCCTCGTGCTGAATTCATCCTGAAAGAGATCATGCTTCTCTTGTCATTTTTTGGACATTTTATCACCAGCTGTCTTTTTGTAAGATGCACTGACTAGCTGAGGTCCAGTGCAACATCACTGAAACTGTCATAGCAAAGTCCATGAGTGCCTGGGTGTCGGATTCCACTGGATTTACAGATGTAAAAGGATCAGTTCTGAAGGTCTTATTGCAGCCACGCACCTCAATGGCCCTGATTACTAGTGTTGCAGATTCCATGTGCCCGGAACACCTATTCCTGTTGGTATCCCTGCACCTAAATCCAGATATCACAATCTAATCCTCGTGGAAGGGGAAATAACTGCAGACTGTGGGCCTTCTTTATGAGACGTGTTGCATCGCTGCGTCAAAGCAAGTGATGCATTGCTGGGGTGTGCCTGAAAACAGACGCAACTCCAGCAATGTGTCCTTTCACATGGGGCAAGCCCCATGTGAAAGGGCCTGCGTCACGAGGCAGGCGTAAGGTTTTGATGAAATGACGTCCTAGAAGTGGCACACTAAAATCTTATAGATTTCAATGCGCCCCTTCTACCAGGCTTTGATGCGGGGGAACACCCACGCTGCATACATTATACTGACGCAGGTATAATGTAGCGCAGGGGTTTGCGAAGTGACGCATCTGCCTAGATGTGTCACTTTGTAAATATGGAGCAACGTGGCGCATTATTTACGCCGCCGCAGCATCACAAAAAGTGACTCAACAGTGGCGTAAATGTGAAGCAGGGCTTCATAAATAAGGCCCTGTATTTTTCTCTGTTTAGAGGGTAGGGAATTGTCTGTTCCATGGAGATTAAAGCTCACATTTGCAACCTGTTCTCACCAGGTATAAATGCCTGAGTGGGTGGCCAGCGTGGGGTTGGTGGGGTGGTTGGCAGTAGGCTCAGGAGGGTTTGATCTGGCAGGGGGGATTACATGCTTCCTCTGTGCTATAGGAGGGGGCGGGAACCCAGGGGATGCGGCTGCACTTGTGGCACAAGCAAAAAAACTGTTTTTCTGGCTTGATTTTATGGATGGTAACGTTGCATTCCATGTTCCCGTACCCAGGAAATCCAGGTTAGGGAACACTAGGCCCCTTTTAATTGTCCAGCATGGTATCCCACCCAGGAATCATAATCAGGCCCAATCAGGCCCAATGTTTCGAAAAGGCAAAATGTCGATATTAAAAAATGAACCCCATTTCCAGTGGTGGTGGTTCTTACTAAGATTTGCCCAGGTGCTTGCACAGCGATGCACACTTTTGCACTGATCCTGCAGCCTTTCATTATGGTGATTAAACCAATGCAATGCTTTGCGGCGCTTTTCTCTGCTTATAGCATGCTCAAAACTTTAGTAGATAAATCCCCATGTTTGTAAAACTTTACACAATGAGTATTCATTACGTCTTCAAAGTAGCATTGTTTGATTGAACTATGAGCTCATGGGATAAGAATATTTAACACATATTACATGCTTCCCAGAATTCAGTGAAGTGTTCCACCTGGTAAAAGCATACCTTGAGACACAACTACAAATGTGTTGTGTTTAATAAACCTATTCACTTAAATACATTGCTTTGCGTACTAATAATGGGAGCAGGCTTATTTAATCCAAAACTAAATACAGTGACATGTTTAACTCACTGCCCAACAGTTTTTAGTCAATATGAAAAAGACAAAGATGCATACCACCTAGGAGAAAGAAAATGTAGACTTCCTAGTTCATGTACTCTTAGGGGCATATTCACAAGGAGTTAACTCCGCTTTATCTCCACCTTAACGCAGCAAAAGTGGAGATAGATTTAACACCCCATTCACAAGCTGGTGCAAACTGCAGACAACACCAGTATTCCCGCGATAACTGCCCCCAAATTTATCTCCACGGTGGACACCACCAACTAACACTAATGAGATGCAGAGTAGGCGTTCCCGTGCAAAAACACACGAGAAAACCACAACACCACATTCACAACAAACTGCCAGATCTGCGAAGCGAAGCAAAAACAGGGGATAAACCGCGGTAGCACCAGGGATTTTACACCTGCCTTTTGCTGCTGCTAAGCAGGACGACTACCCACAGCATGAAAGGGAGCCCAGCCAAGAGACACACCTGAAGACCCACAGATGCCATGGAGGCAATGATCATGCAGCTCCGATACCCATGAGGGTCACAACACCCACCGCCACCACCCCCAGCCCCCCCGCCATATTCATTTAATAACCTGCCAACCCCTCAGCATTCACCCGTGAATGCATTTCCATCTATCACTTGTAGGTGCTGGCTGGCAGGGTCTTTCAATACAGCGGGGGTACAGAGGTCGGGGAAAGGGCCTCTGTTGACACAGCAGTCTTTCAGGCTGCATGCCAAATGTTAAATGAACCAGAAAATGTCTCCTGCATTTGTTATTCACTTGACATCCTAACCCTCACATCCTAATATTTGTAGGGCCATGTTCGCAATGTGATATCGCCTGGGTTGAGAAAGGTGAGTTATCTGGTGCTGATGTGCTGATCCACAGCTATCGCCTGCTAACCAGGAATAACTATCGCCATTGCGATGTTGTTGTCGCCTGTTTTCTCTGCCGTTCACTGTAATTATCGCCATGTAGCGCGGGCTTGTGAATACCACGCTATCACGGCTAAAAAAATCGGGGTTAGGCAGTGCTAACTAGTTTGCCGATAAATTACTTTGGCGATAGTTATCGCACGTTCTTGTGAATATACCCCTCAGTTTCCTTGGCTCTATATATCTTGTGGATGGTAAATCCCTGTAGTATGTATATTGATGTAGCTGATACAGCCAATATCTGCTTCACCAAAAGGCTTTTTCCATTGTTTAAAGAGCGCATGCAATATTAAGCAAATCAAGAGAGAATGTTCAAAAAACAATTACCATCCCACAGAGAGCAACAGAGCAATCACGGTATATCACAAGAACGCAATGAAATAACACAGGACAAACCCCCCCAATCATCATCACAACATGTACACGTAGGGGCATATTCTCAAGGACTTATCACCAAGTTAGTGGCACTTTATCGCAGCCAAAGTGGTGATAAATTCATCGCACCATTCACAAGCTAGTGCTAACAGCCGATATCACCAGTTTTCCTGCGATAGCAGCCGCAAAAAACATCCCCACGGATGACACGGCAAATAACGCTAATGAGATGCAGAGTAGGCGTTCCCGTGCAAAAACACACGAAAACACCACTCCGCAACATTCTCAACGACCAGCCAGATCGGCGATAAGATTTAAAAACATGCGATAAGGCACGTTAGCAGCAGGGATTTAACACCTGCTCCTACCTGGTGCTAAGTCGGACGATTACCTGCACCATAAAAGGGAGCCCAGCCCACAGCCACACCAGAAGAACAAAAGATGCCATGGAGCTACTAATCATGCAGCTCGGAGCCCCAAGAGGGCCACAACACCCACCGCCACCACCCCCAGGCCCCCCACCCCCCAGGACCCCTCCCCTGGACTACCACAGAGGCACCGTAGACAAAGACACCGGACCTTCCGAAAACGCACCAGCCTCGGAGACTTAACGCCAGAGGAAGTCATTGCCCACTACAGGCTCAAAAGGACAACCATCCTCCGCATCCTGACCCTCATTGCCCACAGGCTGACGGTACCAACACAGCGGAGAACCAACATCCCTCCGCAGACAATGCTGCTGGCCGTGCCGCACCTGTTGGCCTCTGGGACCTTCCATAGTCGGAGGAGTCTCACAGCCAGCCCTGTCAAAGTTCCTCACACCTGTCTTGGATGCCATCATGAGCTTGGTACCACAGCAACTTTACTTCCCACACACTGTGCAGGAACAGCTGGAGATCAAGCAAGGCTTCTACGCCACAGCTGGCTTCCCGCACGTTTTGGGGGCAATTGACTGCACACATGTACTCCTCGTGCCCCCTGCCGCCACTGCACACAATTACTGCAACAGGAAACACACGCATTCCAACAATGTGCAGGCAATAGTGGACCACCGGGGACTCTTCACCAATGTCGTCACCAACTACCCAGGCAGTGTGCATGATTCCTTCATCTTCCGACAGTCCATCATCAACCAGCGCTTCCAGGATGGCACCTATGGAAATGCACTGCTCGTCGGTAAGTACCAACGGAACACACCACACACCTCAACACCACAATCAGACAACTCACAACTCTGGGAATGCACACGTCACAAAATCACATACAACATGACAACCAACATCCCCACATTCCAAACACGACAACACAACTTACTATGGCAACCTGGGCTAGCCATCTACACAAGCCATCAACGGCATGGCACCTCAGCCACACAATAGCAGAATGTGGGGAGAGGTGGGAACCCGGCATGTGCGAACGAGGCAAGTGACCCATGAATGTGAATGTACACAATGCCAAGTGTGGCGTGGATGTGCTGGACAGACTGCAGTATGCAGACCACAGACACTTCCATGTCGACATACACTGCTGGTGTCTGCAGTGTACTGGACAGTGGACGCAACCATGTAACCGCAGCCAGTGGGGAAGAATGCGGAAATGTAGCTTGTTACGTCCCCCCTGAAAGCGTGAGCGGAGTGGGCTGGCCCGGCGTACGCCAGGCCAGCGTAGGGGTGTGAATAAAAAGCCCGTTACTCTGGGCGTGGTTCTCTTCCGGAATGGCCAACGTGTCTGCCAGGGCAGCACCTCTCACCCCGCCACGAGGCCGACGCCGTGAGCGACGGTGCCTGCGATCCTGTGCGCCTGCTGCACCCCAGGCCGCTGTTCCCAAGACCCGTCTTGCCCGCCCCAGCGCACCCAGGCCTCACTGCTCACCTGCCGACACCGGCGTGTGTCAAAGAGGGCCCACCACGTGCCGGTGCAAGCTCCAAGCCCGAGGCCCGCGACCATGGCAGCCACCTCAGACCATCACGGCCTCCGCGACACAGGCCCCCATTACTCCTTTCTCATTGACGTACTCCACCGCTGCCTCCGGCCTACACTGCGGTCCAGTAGGTCACACATTTGGTACTGAGTCTTTATTATACAATGGCAGAATACATACGTTTATTGCAGATTTTATATCACCGTACTCCCTACGATGTGGTGCCACCGACTCTGTGCATAGCATTCCAACGACACGTGTCTGTGGGCCCTTGCTGACTACTGCCTTGGGCCTACACTGCGGCCCAGCAGGCCTCACACCAATCCAATCCAATCCTTACCAGGCAGGACACGGCATCGTCGCAGGCTGCACACACGCTCAGCTCTGGTGCTACTACCTCCGTCAAACACAAATCATCTCCAAATGGCATTCCAACGTCGTTTGTGAGAGTACCAGGAGGAGCTGCCTGAACAGCGGTTGGCCCACGCTGACCGCTGCCTCCGGCCTACACTGCAGTCAAGTAGGTCACACATTTGGAACTGAGTCTTGATTTTACAATGGCAGAGTCCGTATCATTGCACGCTAGGAGAGGAGTAAGAGGAAGACGCGATTCAGTATGGATGAAAAACAGGATCCTCGTTACGGAGGTGACCGAACACCACCAACAACTGCCCTGATGCCACTAACTCTGTGCATCGCAAGCCAAGGACAAGTGGCTGGGGGACCCTGCTGACCGCTGCCTCCGGCCCACACTACAGTCAAGTAGGTTACACATTTGGAACTGAGCCTTGATTTATTTATGGCAGAGTTTATACCATTGTACAGGCCTCATCGCAGACTGCATCCCCTTTCAGCTCTGGTGCCACTAACTCTGTGCCCCGAAATTCATGGACACCCTCTGGTTGAACTGTGGTGGCGTCTGAGTCTATGGCCTCGGGGTTGTCTTCATCATCATGTAGCTGATACTGACTTGGTGACAGAAATGAGTCTGTAGCATTCATCTCCTCCATATTGCCTGTGTCTGCTTGGTACTGCCCTCTGTATCATGCCCTGGAAGAACACCTTCCACTGTCCCCCAAAACCCCCCGCGACATTCACCTTGGACATCGACAGGGACCCGCTCAGCTCTCGTGCCCCTACCTCAGTGCACCGGTAGTCACCGTCCCGTGGCGGTGTTCCATGTGCCGGCCGCTGTGCATCCAGGGACACTAACTCCGTGCAGCTCAAGTCATGGACCGTTGCTGTTTGAACTGTGAACTTCTGATTGTCTGATCACTCTTGTAGTTGTTGCCAGCACCAACCACCCGTTGAGGGCTGGCTCACACTCACCCCCACCCATCCAGCACAGGCGTCACTGGACATGTGACCCTGGCAATAAAAGGGGCTGGGCGCATGTGCCCTTAGCCAGTTCCACAAACTATCTGAGTGTGTCTGTGTGGTCATTGTGTATGCATGAGGACCCCGGGCCCTACCACATTGCATTGTGCTGTGTACAGCGGACGCAACCATGTCACCTCAGGCAGTGGGGGAGACCTGGGACATGTAGCTGTGTCGCACCCCCCTGTAGGCATTGCAGGAGTGGGCTGGCGTACGACAGTCCAGCGTAGGGGTGTGGATTATCACCCCGGGGCTCTGGGCGTGGTTAAGTGTTGGGCTTGCCAATGAAGTACCTAAGGCGTGTGTCTCTGTTGTAGTGTCAGCGCCACCCGTCCCGCAATGGACAATGTTGCAATGTAGCATGCCCCCGGAGTGCAGACTCAGTCGAAGGGATAAATGAATGAGCGCAAGCCCGCTCGAGGTCCGGGATCATACATGCCAACTGTTGTGTGTGTGTCGCGGTTACCGCAGCATAGGCCAAAGGTATTGCCTCGACCGCATCGCGAGTTCAGCCAGCCATGAACTCTACATCTGTGTCCGCCCTATCCTTACCATAGGCCTACACACACGTGGCCGCCCACCTTCAATGCACAACATCACAGTGTCGTTGTCAGGCTTGTGGACATGCGCAGACAGGCATGACGATGGTGTGCCGTAGGAGTGCAAGTGATGCAAGCGCGCAGCGCACACAAGTAAATGGGCTCGGGGGGAGGGAGGAGCAGCAGTGAGGCTTCGTAATACACATTGATGGCGCTCATTTGCTACAAGCAGTACATGTCAAACAGTAATCACTATGACACACATATCACACACCAATGTACTGGTGAGCCTGCCTACACATCATGCAGGACCAACTGTTGACTAATGTCTCTCTGCACTGTCACAGGTGATCAAGGATATGCACTCTGCCCTTGGATGATGACACCCCTCCGAGCCACGAACACACATGCCCAGAGGCAGTACAGTGCGGCCCACAAACGCACCAGGGGCATCGTGGAATGCACATTTGGCGTGTTGAAGTCACGTTTCAGGTGCCTGGACATCACAGGTGGGAGGCTCCTGTACAGCCCAGGCATCGTGTGCAAGATGATCGTTGCATGTTGTGTGTTGCACAACATATGTGTACGCACCAATGCCCCATGATTACGAGTGCCAGATGCACCGGGCGATGATGAGGAAGATGAGGCAGGTGGACCACACCCCACTACAGCTGCAGCAGGAATAGCCCGTAGGAACACCATCATTGACAATTTCTTCACATGAGACGTCACATTGTGGCAGTCATGAGACAGTACAAAATGACCACAGGCACAGCATGTGCAAATAAATTCTTTTCAACACACATTCCCTGAGTTTCTGTATGTGTGCTGCAGTGTGGCACGGGGATCAGGGACATGATCCAGAGTCATTGTGGATGTGCAGTGTGCTCTACTTAATTGTGCATGTGTGCCATTGTGCCCATCTCCCCCCGTCCCCCCAGTCCTTGGTCAGTACTCACCCTGTTGATGTTGTGTCAGGTCATGTTGAGCAGTGTCCCGATCCTCGACTCCTGGCACCGTATCCCGACTGATGACTGTGGCCACCATTTGCTCAATGTCATCCAGCTCCTGGTGTGCCGCTGGTCCCCCACCTCCAATCTGCGTTGCTGCTTTCATGTTGGCATCGGGTTTCTTCTTGGTTTTGCCCTTCACATCATTCCAGCGCCTCTTGAACTTTTCCATTGTCCTCCTCGACACTCTGACTGCATTCACGTTGTTTACGATGTGTTGCCATATTTCCGTTTATGTGGCTGATGACACAGTGGAGGTGACGGACAGTTGTTGGTAGTGTCCTGTCACCTCCGTGACGATGATCCGGTTTTCCTGCGGACTGCCCCGTCTTCCTCTTCCTCTTCCTCTTCTCCTTGCCCTTCCCCGGCCCGGGGGTCCTGGCTGGTCGTCTGTGGGGCTTGTGGGGTTCGCGTTGTCCTCTGCACTCGGTCCGAGTGCGTCCATGGTGCTACGCAGTTGCATTTTTTTCTCTTTTTTTTCCCTCTGCTTTCATAGTGCATTTTCTCGCATGTCGCGTGGGAATCGTAGACCTGTCGCTGGTTATCGCTGCATTTTGTTTCGCGATTTGGGACTTCGCAACTTTTTGGGTTTTCGTGTTTCGCATTTTTTCAGCGTCGCATTAATTTTAACGCGGGCATTTGTCGCGTTAACGTGTGACTATCGCATGGTGCCACCGGGTTGGGAATACTGCGTTAATGCGGTGTTATTTTCCCGCGATAGACTGCGATGTGAGAAGTTGCGTTAAGCGAATTTGGCGATAGTTAACACACGTTCTTGAGAATATCCCCCGTAATCTTTTACACAATACCACCTCCACTAATCTGATTCTTTGTATGACGGTAAAAGGTGTTTTTTAACACGGACTGCCTTACTTGGACACGTAATAGCGTAAGTCAACAATGTTTTATGATCTGACCCATAAACTCTAAAATAAATAGGTAATAATATAAATTAGCATATGGGTACTCTGTCAGAAATGTGACAGATATCCGTTCTGCATTATTACCAGTGTCATGTGAAATAATCTACGTGCAATAAGGCGACCATGGTATCCGTTTAATATTTGATAGTGTATCGCCTCTGCCAAACTCTAAATCAGACTCATAGACTCACAGCCAAAACAAAATATATGTCCACTAGTTAATAATAAAGTAAAACATATAAACAATTTTCATAGATATACAGAGAGGGAAATAATGCATTAAATGTTAGACCGCCCAAATTGTCAACAACTCCACGGAGTAAAATAAATTAAAAAATGTCATTACAGATTAAAGACCCGAAAAAAGGGGGCCAGAAGTCAACTTACAACCATAAAAACAAGTGGCTCCCAGAGCAAAGCAAACAAAAGAATGTGTTCCACAGTCCAGTGACCAGAAACCAGAGTTATCTAAAGATGACAAAAACTGCAGAGGTCCATAGTAAATAATGGTCCAAATATAGATGTGCGTTTGATCATGTCAAAATCCGCCGAGCAATTTCAAATTTTCATGGTGGTAAGATTATATTTCTGTGAAGAAACACCTTCCCTTAAGCCACCTTTATTTTTCAGGGAATTTCTCTTCCCTTTCTCAGATTTGAAAGCAATTTACTCCTGTCTGTGTCAAAAGTAATTTCCCACCTTTTCCATGGATGAATTGTGTCAGAGAGAGGTTTATAAATTTGTGGATGCATATAATCTCACAATACATTCCGACTTTGGAGATTCATTCCCCGGACCACTCGCTTACTCTGTCAGTAGATGTACTCACCTGAAAATGTTGTGTTTAAATTGTTTTAAGAGTGACGATCCAACTTTTGAGAATCCCAAAAGTGTCTTTGCTCTCCTGAATAAAGGCTTATTGCTTCATAAATATTCAAACACAAAATTGTGTTAAAGTAACCACTTTTTGTTGGCCTCAAGAGGCGTGAATCTTGGTCAGTGTTATATTTGTGTTCTTCTTCACAAGCTAGTAATATGGAGTCTTATGGTAGCACCTATTGTCCCAAATAATGCACATTTATGTTTGATAGGGACGCGTTAGAGGGGTTTAGCTCAGTGTCTGTGCACATACTGCCTTTCTATGTACTGGAACATCTACACATTTGCAGAAAGTATGGCTTTCTGTCTACAAAATCCCTAAATATTACCCATTTACTTCAATTGTGTAAATATGTTTGTTGTTAAAATGGAAAGAGATCGGATTCACCGGGTCTTCTATCTTTCAGCAATAACCATAAAGTTATATGGCTGCAGCTGAAGTCCAGTGCCCATTAGTCTGCCATATGATGTATCCAAACTACATGTTAGACTGTCATCTTCTTACACATATAGGGGCTCATTACGATGTCGGGCGGAAAGTCTCTGCCCGACACCGTCTCGGAATCGGAACCGACCGACTTGCAGTCGAAGGTTCCGACTGCTGGATTACAATGCGACCGAACACTGTTAGGTTGGATTTCTATTGTTTCTTATGGGAGCTCGTGTTACACCCAAGAACCAGCTGTAACACAGGCTCCTATGGGAAAATGGGGTGTGTGTGGAAAACGTTGCACCCTGTTGCAGGCACCCAATGGTGCCTGCCACACAGTGCATGGTTTCATAGGGGGGTACCTTAGGTACCTCCTCGTCCACCAACCGTAGGCCACAAGGGCCGGGGGGCCCTGCCAGGGGCCCCCAAAGTCCCTTTCTGGCAGCCTTTCCGTGTTGGACTGGCCGAGGGGGAAGGGCTGTTGGAAAATGTCATTGTAATCCCGATGGCTGAAACGCCGTCAATAAGGGGTTACGGTGCGGTTCCAACCAACAGGAATAATCCACGAGTCAATTGGAACTGAGTCGGAATAACCAGCCTGTGTACGTTTCGATTGCGAACATCGTAATCGGGTGGCCGGACTGTAAACCGACCGAGTCGGTTGGAAGAGCTTCGACGAGGTCAGGGATATTCCAACTGTCGGGCGGAGGTTTTCCGCCTGACATCGCAATGAGCCCCTTAGTGTAACGTCTACATTGCCCTGAGATCCTTTATGGATTAATTTTAAACTGTCCTTCTATTCCTTGACTGGTTCTTTAGCCTACGGCATTTTTTAGGTTTTTAGGTTTTAGTTTCTTATATTCAAAGAAGACTTCTGCAATTCATAAGAACTATTACACACCATTAACTAATATGTTTCATAACAAAACAGCACATCTTAAACGGTGCTTTGATTGAACCCCTCCCGATTAATGGCACACTTAAACCTGACAAATGTTAATTCTTCATGGGCCTACTCCACTCTCATGCGTGCCTTCAATTCCTTGTTGAAACTACATCTTCTTCTCAACCCTCACTCCTACCTCTATGGTTCAACTTATCCCAATGTCCAGCTGTCTAATGCACACTATCGATAACAATTTTCCTTTCAAAACATTAACACTCTCTCCCAGATCACAGTTCCCCAACTATCTCATAGTTATGGCTGCTTTTTACTCTGATATCTAAATTTGTGCTTCAAAACTACATCTTTGTAAAGGAGACAAGCACTAAATCAGCATCTGTGTCTAATTTTGAGCACAATTTCTTCCTCTCCTTCTTCTATCAAACCATTGAAAGGACTGTCTTCAACCAACTGACCCAGTACCTCAACACCATCCAGCCTTCAATATATCTGTCACTACATGCAGCGCTGAGAACCTGTGCTCACCCATGTCTTCAACCTCATAACTTTTGCTGGCCCAAGCATCACTCCATACTACTCATTCTTCTCGATCTCTTGTCTACTTTTTAAAATGATCATACCATTGAGACCTTTACCAAAGAGGGGCATCTTTGGCAATCCAATTTGTTGGTATATCTTCTGTCTTAGAGATTGGTCCTCACCGACAAATTTGCCTTTTCTCCTTATACACAGCTTCTCCAAGCCCCTCGATGTGTTTGTTTCATGTCTGATGGCACTCAAGTAATTTACTCTTTTTCTTAAAGGTTGATTGCAAGCTCATATGACCAGCTGTCTTTGCACTACTGGCTCAAAGTTGCGTTATGGTGTTAAAGGCATATTTCTGCTAAAACCATGAGCACCTTCATCCACTCCCTCCACGCCAAACCATCTTCAGTTCATTCTCCCTTTGCACTTGTCTAATAAACAAGTAAGTTTGATAGGAAATGGAGGAGCTCTGTTTATATTAACTTGGCTACTATGCCATGTTCAGAACATTTTGAAAAACATCCTACCTCTTCTGCTTCTCTTGCAAGATATAGATTACAACTCCACTACTCGAAAAGCTGGACTACACCAATCACCCACTTTTAAGCTTCCAAAATACATGTTCCAACCCTTTGAAATGTCCTAATTTGTTTAATTTGTCAGCCCTTTTCTGTTGTACCTCCAGTTAGCTCCCACCCCAAAAGTCAAAAGGTAGACTGATATGTCAGATTCCAAGTCCTGCAATCTAGTCTTCAAATCTGCCCAAGACTTCACCTCTTCTCCCCTTGTGCACAGAGTTGCTATCTACACCTTTGATCACCACCTTCAAACAAAAATTCAATATTTCTTTCCATCCTTTGTACCGCAATGCATATTCAAAATGTAAGTAATTTAATCTTGCACACCAATGCTGAAACGACCTGTCTCTGGTAAAAGGTCTACTATTCCTCTACACTTCCTAACATCTTCTTTTTCAACTCAAAACGTCTTCATATCTCCTTCAGCAGTCAATGATTCCTAGACAGAGTACTCTGAGTACTCCAGTATATTCAGGTCGATTATGACTGGTGTGTGTGGCCTTTTTTCTGGGTCCTGGAGTAAGCACTAGTTACAGGCCATTATCGTTGATTGAAGCAGTTGTTATACCACTAGTGACTGGGACCCTCATTTAAGGGATTTTGGCCTATGGCAGTTGAGCAAGGAACCTTGCTGCGCTGCCCTACGCCACAGTGAAAAGGCAGGAATGCACCATATTTGTGCAGTGCGGTGCATTCCTGTCCTTTCTCCCTGTGCTGGCACCATTTCTGCAGTCTAGCGCCAACGTAGGCACCCTTGCACAATGGTGCAAGGGTGCCTCCATTGCATGCAGGATTATTTTTGTGCAGGAAAGGGCACCTTCCTGCACAAAAACATTCCTAAGAGGCATTTTCTTCTTTCGATGTGTGCTGCATCCTGCAGCACACATAGAAAGAGGAAAAAAAGAGGAGAAATAAGCATATTTCTCCTTGTTACGCCTCACCTCGGAAGGCGTATGGATTTGGTGCTTCCCCAGGTTTACATAATTTTGTAAATCTAGGGCAGCATCAAAATCCATGGGAGTTGCATGAGAAAACACTGCAACACCCATGGAACGCCTCCCGGGTCCAGAGTAAGGCAATGCATTGATTTGCTCTGCATTGCCTTACTCAAGACTTATGAGGCCCCTCAAAGCCCTGCAGGGTGGCTTTGTGTGGCTTCATAAATCGGATTAAGAGCCCTACATCATGTTTGTACCACTTTACGTGGTGTAAAAGTGACTCAGGGCTCTCATAAATAAGCTTCTGAATGTCTCAGTTTCTCCTGCATTCCAATTGGATATCGATTTACTTGAAATGTACACTTGAGTCACCAATAATTGCAAAGTGAACTAGTCAAGGCTTACTCCAGCAGGTAACAGGGAAGTAGACATTGGACACATTCAACAGAAGATCGATTGAATGCTCAAACAGGTCTCCAAAGTCAAGATTGCAGTAGTAAGAATATTAGTGCTATGCATGGATTAATACCCACACTACATTCTCTGGATGCCAAATTGTAGGGTTAAATATCAAATGAAAAGATGGTTAAAATATTAAGGGCATGGCAGTACTCAGAGGACCTTGGGCACCCCATGCCCCGACTGGTTACAAATAGTAACCAGAAACCACAATTCTAAAACTAGAAGGACAGTGAATAAGCTAATAGATGTCAATATGTGTTGACATGTTTCTCTACATTTATTACTGTTCCTGAGAGTCCCACGGCAGGCCGGGAATAAAAAGGGTAGTGGGGACTTTCATTTATGCCTCTTGTACATGATAATTTAAAGAATATAGTATGCAAATTGGTGTTCTAAATTGAAGGTTTTCCTAGTAATGCCTCAATTTGTATTCGTTCTTGCTACTACGGCTCATATCAGGGTAATTCTTAAGAAATTCTTAATACATTCTTGTATAGCTGTTGTTTCTTTTTTGTGTTTTCATCCTAGGACGTGATTAATTCATGACTCTGAAGGGGCAGAAGCATGAATTATTGCTAATATACTGGAAAGTATAGGTAACTAGAAATAAGTATTACATGTTGTTGCAAATGGGTTACACCCATGTAATCCCATGGATGTTTTGCATTTGACTAACCCATTTTTTTACTTTTGCTGTAAGCAAGTCTCACTCCGTGAGTCTCACTCACAGTAAATTCACAGTAATTAGACTGAGTTTGCTAACTACCGGTGTCCACCTTCCAAGATAAGGCCACAGCTGCACAGCTGGGTAAGAGACTCTTGGACTGGTTGCATGTGAACACATGAGCACAAGCATGTGTGCACATGTGCTGACTGAGATTGTGAGGCTACTGTCTTCTTGCACAGCCCAGTATCTACACACTGGTAGCCTGTTGCAGAAGGGACTCTTTAAGGATTGTTACTCACATGGGGTAGGCCTTATTATGTCAGTGGGCATTCAAAGTGTAGGTCTGTAGTGCTTACTGGTCTGTGGTGCTTACACTGTATTACACATTAAAAGCAAAATCTGCCCTAAAGTAAAGGTTTTGCCCGACTTAGTCCTCCAGGGTCGAGCAAGGTATCATTCTAGGGGTAAACATGCACCGCAAGTGAAGATTTACAGTCCCTAACACCATATCTACACATATTATGGCACTTTAATAATTGTGATATTTCCCTGGCTCAACTCCTAATCAGATTCCAGAGCTTTGTCCATCCTACTGAGCCAAATTAATTACTGTGCTTTCCAACAGGAGGATCAAAGTCCTTCCCACACAATAGATCCATTAACACTACTTGATTCAGTTCCTGGGAAAAGAAGGGGCGGTGAAAAATCTGCATCTGTTAATTAGCTAGTATTATCGCACCTGGCCTAGGATAACCCAGGCTTACAGAAACAAAAGAGGTGGCCTAGACCTCTGGAACCAACACAGGAAAGGATCATCTTTTAAGTTTTGATGGGACGGGATCAGGCAACTGCGTCAACTAGGGGCAACTCTGAGGTTCTCAGGGAAGATCTTTATGTAGACAACTTGACGTTGTCATATTGGATTAAACCTGAATGCTGAGCTGGAGGGTTGGGGCCTGGGTGGAGTGATGATGTTGCACCCTTGGTTTGGCCAAGGTTGCCTAGTTTCTAGAACTTTATACCCCACTTAAAATCTCTGCATAAGGGAGAGACAGATGAGAAGACACTGGTCATAGGAGCACGACGGTGAAATAATTGTTATCTGGAAGGAGAAGCCACCTGATGCCCTGCATGGATTTTGATTGCAGCTGACCCCTAGGACTAGGATGGCTCTCTCAAGGGCCAGTGGTGCTTGCTCCCTGAGGGAACATTGGGGTAAAGGACCTGTTTTAGGACACTGGATAGTTTCCCGGTATACCTTCTGTAGACTGGCCTTTGACTGTGCTCTGTTGCTCACACACATGCACTGCAAGACTGCCATGAGGCTATGGGGCCTGGGGACTGTGGCAGGGAGGGCATTCTGTTTCCAGTCTTTGGATGACCCCTAAGCAGAAGAGAGCTTCAGGTGTGCAGGCATAGGATAGGTCCAGCTCAGGGAGCTAGAATACACAGCTCTCTGCAAAAAGCGCCCTTCAAAGGCCAGGAGATCTGAAGAAAAATCAGCTGGGAGGTAGCTCGGGCCACTACGGGCAAAATGAGCCAGTGAATGGTGAGATTAGCACAATATATGACCTGGTCTTCAGGGGGACTAGGCAGCATATGAGGCATGTGGAACTTTGAGGCAAGATTTTGAAATTACCCCAGGATAGGCCAAGCCTCCCAGGGTCAGTACAGCCTCAATGATTCCAATTTCAATTCAATTGATCTTTATTCAAATATAAATATATCCATAAAAGCACAGGTCAATAACAGCGAATGAATACATAAAACTAAATATAAAAACATTTAAAATTGAAGCAGCAATGTCATAGGAAATAATAGATTCTGTGGGCACAAGGCAAATAGCAGTATGAAATACATAGGATTATAGAGGCACAAACAGGAAATGGACAATCCGACTTCATAAAATAGTACAAAAGATAAAATTAGAAGTATGCATGGGTACTGTCTCAGCAGATTGTAATAAATGACAGTATAACACGATATCTTGGTGTTTTACCCACAAACATGAATTGCTCTCAATAAAAACAGCTTTCAATAAGTACTCATTGAGGCACGCGCGCGGACTGCCATCTTCAAAAATGATCCCACGCAAAAAATTAATTTGTCCTCTTTCAACTCAAGGATTTTCATGTATGCTGCTTTATGATGGATTGTAGAGGTTTTCCTAAAAAATGGGATCAAAAACCATTTGGTATATTTTTGATAGAAATTGCAAAAAAATTG
Source organism: Calotriton arnoldi (assembly GCA_963921515.1). NCBI lineage: Eukaryota > Metazoa > Chordata > Amphibia > Caudata > Salamandridae > Calotriton > Calotriton arnoldi. The sequence goes on from CAWUFW010006740.1 coordinate 765,273, forward strand.
AAAATGTAGCATGGATCATCACAGGGACATGGCAATTGATCAAGGTTAGCATTGTACCCCAGGGGAAAACAGAGTAAAAATTTCACAGTACCTGCCCTTAGGCGAAAAAGCAACTTTCTCTCCCAGCGACCTATAGTTTTTAAAAGGTTACTCGATGGTAAGTATGATGACAGGTGGAATGCTGCCACTAGGGACATATACCTGGCAACGGACGTTTTCCGTGCCTGTTTTTCGTACCTTGCATTACTATATTGTGTATATAGAGCCTCTTGGAGGAATTTTTAATTTATATGCTCTATATCAGTTGGATTTAAAAAAATGTGTTCAAGTTTCACACTATTTAGGCTCTCCCGGACAGCAGCAAGCCAGGGTATATCCCTACCCTTTTCACATTTAGGGCAATCTGTTATTATGTCTCGGGTGAGAGTCGCTGCCGGGTTCTTCCAGATTGCAAGCCAAAATGTGGCTGGGCGAGCCCTTATATAGTCCTCTATATATGTCAGTTTCAGTTCCTTATGGCAAACATAATATGAAGAAGAAATTGGGGCTCCCAAGAGTTTGCGGCAAAATCTATTTTCCTCGCCCTGAATGTTACTACATTTTGCGAAGCCCCAAACTTCAGCACCATAAGTAGCAGTAGGAACACACTGTGATTTAAAACTTTTAGTAATAGCTAAAACCACCTCTGCCTTTTTGGGTTGCGGGAGACAGAGGATAGAGTTAATAGCTTTAGAAAATTTGGTCCTACTATGTGCCACGTGGTCAGCCCAGGAACCGTTAGCTACAAATACCAACCCCAAATAGGGAAAAGTGCAAGTGCATTGTAGACAGTCAGAACCAATAGTAATTTTGTTAATAAGGTGCTTTTTCGGACCGCAGGCCATTAAAAACGATTTTTTAAAATTGGTACAAAGATATAAACCAGCCATAAAATCTACAAAACCCTGGACTAAAGTGCGTAATGCATTGGGTGTGCGGCCCATTAGGACCGCATCATCAGCATACAGTAGGGCGGGAAGTATGTTACCTTTAATTCTAGGGACATCATTAGTGAGTGCGCTCAACGAATTATGAAGGTCGTTAATGTATAGAATGAAAAGAAGGGGGGCCAAGACGCACCCCTGCCTGACTCCTCTACCAATAATGATGTCCTTCGAAACGTCCCCGCCTTTACTGATCCTCACTCGAGCTTTCAAGTCCCTATGTAGATAAGCTAAAAAATGGACTAAAACCTCATCCAACCCGTATTTTAAAAGAATCAACCATAGACGTGACCTGTTAACATAATCAAAGGCCGAGGTAAGATCCATAAAAGCCAAATAAATAGGTGATTTCTGGGCTATGGTATATTTTCCAATAATCAGATTAAGGTTTAGGCACTGTTCAACTGTACCTATTTTGCTTCTAAAACCTAACTGACAGGAGTTTAAAATGTGTTCTTCCTCGGCCCATAACCTAATCTTGTTAAACAGGATCCTGCCGAGAATTTTCAAAGTGTTATCAATCAGGGAGATCGGTCTATAACAACTTGGGTTCGATCTGCCACCTTTTTTAAAAATAGGAACGATAATACTAGTAGACCATGTGCTCGGAATCATAGCGTTTGATAAATTATTAAAAACATTTAGTAAAAGGGGCGCCCAGAACTCCGGATTGTGTTTAATGAGATCAATGGGAAGCCTGTCGGGGCCAGGAGCCTTGTTGCCCAAACTTTGGTGGATGGCATCCTCTACTTCCATCAAGGATATCTGGATTTTAGAAGCAGTTTGGTGATTAAATTGAAACTCATTTTGCAATGGAGCTAAGTAAATCCTAGAGAAATGAGCTTCCCATGCTTCACTTACTATGGTACAGCTTATGGGCGTTAATGTATGGTCCATAGTCCTCATATCTTTAACTGCTGCGCAAAAGCCATTCACGTTTTTGACCCTAGCAGCACATGCAAGGTTATCCCAGCGCTCTTTCAGGATCTCATCTTTCCGTAGGGTAATTGTGGTCTTATATTGTTGCCTCAAAAATTTAATAAGTGCCAGATCTCTCAGACTCTTTATGAGGGCTTTGCGGAGTTTCCTATTTGCTTGAGAGCAATCACGATTAAACCATCTCGGTCCACGGTGGGGTTCCACCATGGGCTTAAATATCATTAATTTGATTCCCCCACAGAGTTTGTTAAAAGCATCAATTACCTCAGGGTTATGATTGTTTAGAGACAGGCAGATGTCAATAAGTTGCAGGTGTTCTCTTACCATTCTAGGGAATAAAATGTTATTATCAACCCCTCTCCAAATCAATCTTAAATTGTCAGTAGAGGTTACTATATTAGTTGCCCCGCACTCTTTCACAAATTTCGGCCTTGGGGCAATTTTTAATATTAATGTAATGGGATTGTGGTCACCATGGACAGTTGATATAACCTCGGCTTTTAGCAAGCAATCTTCTAGGGTGAGAGATATAAAAACATAATCAATAATAGAAGCGCTGCCACGGCCTCTGTATGTTGGCACAACATGCTTATCCTTATTGGGTACCTCCGCAATTTCCATAACATTAATTAGGTTATTTTTCAACAAGTAATCCGATAATTCTATCCCCTGTTACAAGGTATCACATTAATGGAAGAGTTTGTGTCCAATATATTCCCTCTTGGCATCCTGGCATTGAAATCACCGGCCAAACAGATACCTGCTAGTTTATGATGAACATTTTGGCTTTGTAGGGTAACAATAAAATTAAACAAATTAGCAAAGTTCACATTTGGTGTAGAGAGAAAGTTGTTATTATAAAAATTGATAAAGCAGATAGGAGCCCCCGTGTGTAAATCAGAGCCTGGAATTTGTCGTTATTGGTGACAAGAGCCTTTGTACTGCCTCCTGCATTAATATTTACCCAAATTGAGAGACCACCAGATGGGCAGCCAACCTTAGGGGTGGGAACAACGAGATTAAAACAGTCGAATCCTTCTAAATATAAATCTCGTGTGGCCCAGGTTTCCTGTAACAACAGGATATCATATTTCTGGACTATCTTTATCCAGTCTTGAGCGTTCGATTTGGATGCCAAACCAGCAACATTCCAAATTAATATATTTAGATGTTGATTGGGATTTTTCTCGACAACAGGGATAGCTAGATAGGTCTCTAAAATATGGTGGCCTGGGAACACGGGCATATTAGGTAAGGAGGTAATCTCATCAAATGGGCTACATTCAGAAAAAGGGTTATCAGGTACCACAGAAGGAGCCAGTCAAATCAGACAATGGAGAGAACCTATTGTGTGTGTTTAGGATAAAAGAGACCTTGACTATGGGTCCCGGAATGGCTTATAAAAATAACCTAGCGGCAATGACCAAATGTGGGTTGATTTGGCGGTATTTGACTCCTGTGACTTCAACGAAGATCTTCCAAATGACGGGTCTTGAAAATTAATGACAATACAGTCACCCTCAATATCCTTTGTGGATGAGCCAACCCACCCAACCCTACGTACCATAATGATATCATTAATGTGTACTGGCCGAAACCCCCTATGTTTTACAACCCAGTCAGCACTTTCATTTCGCAGTTGAACCCATGACTCCACCTGGTTTTTTCTAAGAGGAGGTGCCCCCGCTAAGACCAGAACATAAGGACATGCTGCCGGGGGTAAACTTAGTACCTCTCTGCTGGCCTCCAAGGTTTCCATACTCATGGAGATTAAAGCACCCTCGCGTTGTGTCCCCGCCCCTAATTTAGCGCTTCCCGGGATATTCCGCGATATAGCGCTGGAGACTAATGGCATAAAAGGGGTTATAGCAGGGAGACTACTAGCAGTACCAGCAGTAGATGTGTTATCCTTGACGGTGGTGGATTCTAATAGGAAACATCCCTTGATTTTACTGCAGGTATCGCAGGTACCGTTAGGTGGGATAGGTAATGGTGCTTGCGGCTTTGGATTGGTAGTAAATATATCACTATTAATCAAACTAGAATTCGCCCCATCAGAAGTGACAGGCTTGGGAGTTTTGACTTGTAAACTTATTCTATTAGTCAAGGTATCCAAGCGATCTAAACGTTTCCACAATGTGGTAAACTTTTTGTCAATTAAATCTTTGATACGATCAACAACAGTGTCCACAATAATATCAATAGAGATGTCACCAAGTTTGCTACAAGTGGGACGAGCAATTACATCATCAGTCTGAGTAGAGATAGTTCTGCTTGAAACCTTAGTAGAGGCAGGTTCGACAGTCACCGTGTTTGCGGGGAGTGAAGGGCCCTGTATCCAAGAGCTCAAAGCAGTGCGAGGTGAAATAGCACGAGGGGGTTGTTTCCTTTTTGAACAAGAAGGTTTTGCCGTCTTCCTTTTGCGTTTAGCCCCGGGGGCAGCAGAGGTTGACAGTGGATCCAAAGTACCTGGAGAGTTAACAGTATTTTCTCCATGACCAGAAGCATTAGTTAAGACCTCATTACTACTACAGAGTCCTGGGGCGGTAGAAGGAAATGTAGTGCTCAAAGCAATAGGCTGTACACTAGGGATAGATGGAGAGGCCACTGAGTCAATAGAGTCAATAGAAGCCGCCCCTACCATAAGGCCAGACTGTGTTGACACAATTCCCAGTGACAAGCGCCTTTCCGTTAATTCGATCTCATTGGCGACTATGTTTACTGCTCTTTCCAACATACTGTCTATGCTTGTTGTCGGATGAGGGCAGAGCATCCCAGTGCGTTTTCCCATAATAGATTCTAGGGCAACAATTGCTACTTTAACACGGGGTAGCACTCCCGCGCTTAATTGCTGGCAATTAAGCGCCTCCAGGCGCGAAGACTCTAGGTTGGCGGCGTGCGTGCCGCGAGGCCCCCTGGTGATTGTGGTCCCGGTGATGCGGCAGGACACAAAGCAGCAAACGCGGTAAGTTTAGCTCCCGCGCTGCGGGAGCCCTTGCTGGCAATTAAACGCCTCCAGGCTCGAAGACTCTAGGTTGGCGGCGTGCATGCCGCGAGGCCCCCTGGTGATTGTGGTCCCGGTGATGCGGCAGGACACAAAGCAGCAAATGCGGTAAGATTCCATTTTGATGTCACGGCGACGTTCATGGGTCCCCTCTCCAAAAAGAACTGTGGTCTTGGGGACCACACGCCCAAGGGCCAAAGAAATTGTGAGTTTCCCTGGGAACTCTATTCCCCGTGACAAAGGAAGCCAAGTTGAGCAACATCGCACTCCTAATGTGAGGCCAGAGTCATGTGAGCGATCTGATTCTTCTCTTAAGCCCCGGTGCTCATGTCCGTAGGGGCGGAGGGTGCACAGGTAGCACACTGCCAGCATTCTACTCAGGCAGGCATAAGAGCAATGGCGGTGGTTTCTGTTAACTGGCTAGACGTAAGGATGCCAGATGGGGTCGCAGGGCCTTGAGGAGCTAAAATAATTATATAAAACTAATTTACATTAATATCATAATAAAAAATTGCTTACTATTTTATTTTGAGTTAAATAATATATTGACTTTTCCCAGTACTTTAACATAGGGAAACTTCGTAGTTGGCAAGGATATTTCCCTATGGTATAGTATAGGGAAAATAAATGTATTTAACTTTAAATGAATTAGTAAAAATAGTTTTATATTCAATATTAATGTAAATTCATTTTATACTTTTTAAATGTAGAACAAAATAAAAAAAATGCAACAGCACTATTAAATTAACTCCAAATTAAATCTTTAAATACTTTAAATATATTAAATTAGATTAAACTATCTCTATGAAGTTTAGTCTAAAAAATAAGCTCCTGCAGAAAGTAAAAAACATATTTTTATTATATATTAGTATTTATTAAAAGTGATGTTTAAAAATACTTAGAAGTAGTTAATTATATTTTAATACAAGTTACTGATACATTAATTTATAAATTAAAAACATGTTGTTAGATGTTATTTAATTAAATAATACATATGTTTTATTTTTATATATATTCTAACTTTAACTTTTAATTATTTATATTATCAACTATTTTAAATGATGTAATTGCTTTTGATATTATTGCCTGTGGCATTTAGTTTAAGTCCCTACCTCCGTTATTTTCTATGGAAGGGTGTTGCAGTACCAATAGTTTGACATGTGTGGTGCTGACTTACTACTGTTTCTTTTTTGGCAGTGGTAACACACATTCTTAAATGTGGCTCCACTGCCTTTTGGGGGGATGTGTAAGTCTATACTTTCCAATATCCTTACATTTGGATTTTGGGATTAGCCAAAAGTAGCATAGTTACTCAAACGTTTAAGAGTAAAATACACGTGTAAATTACTCGCAAATTTGTTATCTTTGTGAATGGCCTCAAAAGACTTTTGCAAATCAACTATGAAGTGCAGTTCTTATAAACAATTGCATGCTCAAAGAGATGGCACAAACTTTCAAAATGCAGCATGCACTATCCCAATACTGGGAAGCGCCCCCTCTTGTTGCACCTCCATGAGTATGTCAGATAGACTCCCTTTATTTCCCACTTTCTTGTAAGTGGTGACTCCTTTATTGTTTACAATATATAAATCCTTTGTTCTCACAATCAATGTGCTTTATTTGTATTACAATAAATTCATTATTTGTGATTATTAATCTTTCACTTTAAAATAAGAGGAGTCAATTCCCCCAATACTCAATTCTCTTAGGGCATGCCAGATGCCCTTCTTCAAGGAACAATCTCCTTGGCACACATAAAAGGCAACTTACTCTATTCAGCAACATATTCTACAATAAGAAGTGACATGTTCATAATAAGGAAACGTGTTGCATCAATGCAAGTACAGCAGTCAAAGCTTATTGAAACAACATTTATTGTTTTGAAGTATGGTATAATATTGGAAAGGTAGTTGATGACACAGAGACATGTAATCAAATTTCAGAATGCTTAAAGACATGAACAGCGGCTCTCTTTGACGGATTGTCAAGAATCAAAAAGGATGAGTCAACGGACCTTGCCCTTGAATGATAACTTATGTGTGTGTGCATGCTGAATTTTAGCTCAGCTAACAGAGCAAGTGTATTTGAAACAAGCAGATAAAAAGGCATATGTGGTATTGCGCTGTTGCACTTATTGCTCATGGTTGTACATGCACGTGTCTCAAACAGCAACCTCCTCAGAGCTATTTTTAAATCTGAACTATAAATGCAGCTGGTGCCGTACACAACAAAGGTTGAATGTACTGATGGGAGCTCATGTACAGTATAATGGAGAATCACTTACTTGTGATGACGCTTCATGGGTGGAAACCCCACTGAACTGGTATGCGGTGATTAAGTGGTCTACATCATGGTAATACGGTTTTTAATATACATGCTGCATTTCCTGCGTTACTTTCTACTCAGCAGACCTCCCTAATGGAGCCATGTTGGAGTGATGGAACTACAATGGCCAGGTATTGCAAAAGTTCAACCTAAAGGAAGATCTTTTAAAAAACAATGAGTGCTGATTTAATGACCTCTGATACACTCATTTTATCCTTATCGAAATGTGGGAGTATGTGGACATATGTGATACTGTAAGTAATCGGGTTACTGGTTCAGACGGGTGGAAGCTCTACACAAGCAACAACTGCAATCCTTGTCAGGGCAAACTAAAAAAGTCACTAAATTAACCTGTGCTTAACTGTGTTGGAGCTTGGCACAAAAGTAGTCATTCTTAACTTAGAGGCAATGTGTAAAGTATTTAATCAGTACACAAAGAGCAATACAGTGAAAACAGAAGACAATAAAAATCCCAAACCAATTTAGAAAAATAGAGTACATTTTAATTACTGTGGTCATTAAAATAAAACCAAGCTTTAGCCGGCTGGTGATCCCAGAACAAGGGTGAAACTGGTCCTGGGTTGCTTGTGTTCCGGTACACGGAGGACCTGGCTTGGCAGTTTGGGCTGGACTGTTCCTATTGGAGCAGGGTAAAGACCGGTTTGCACATAGCTGGGTCCAAACTAAGGTGGGATGGTGTGCAAAATAACAATGAATTGGAATGCTGCCCCAAGTAATTACCAATGGCTGAGAGTAATTCAAGCATTTCAATTACTTTTTTATACTTTAGCATGTCGACCTAAGTGGAACAGGTATAATCAGACGTGGGTCCAGTGCACACTGTGTCACTGGAACCAAGCTATACCCAGCTTATGAGCCCATAACAAGGGCAAAGCCAGTTCTGGTTTGCTTGTGTTTTAGTTCAGGAATGACCTGGCTTGCCAGTTCGGGCTGGACTGTTCCCATTGGAGCAGGGTCAAAACTGATTTGCATCTAGCTGGGTCCAAACTGAGGGGGCATGGTGTGCAAAATAGCAATGGATTGAGATGCAGCCTGAGTAATTACCAGTGGCTGAGATTAATTCAAGCATTCCATCCATCACTTTTTGTATACTTTAGTATGTCACCCTAAGTAGGACTGGTATGCCCAGTCATGGGTCCTGTGCACACTGTGCCACTGGAACCAAGCTATACCCTGCGGATGAGCCCATAACAAGGGTGAAACCAGTTTTGGGTTGCTCGTATTCCAGTTCAGGGAGTCCCTGACTTGGCAGTTCGGGCTGAACTGGTCCCATTGTAACAAGGTCAAGACTTATTTGCATATAGCTGGTCCAAACTGAGGTGGCATGGTGTGCAAAATAATGATGGATTGGGATGCGTCCCCGAGTAATTACCAGTGGCTGAGATCAATTCAAGCATTCCCTCTGTCACTTTTTGTATACTTTAGTATTTCCCTCTAAGTGGGACGGGTATGCACAGACGTGGGTCCTGTGTACACTGTGTTGCCAGAACCAAGCTATACCCAGCTGATGAGCCCATAACAAGGGCAAAACTAGTCCTGGGTTGCTTGTGTTCCAGTAGAATCTAGCTTGGCTGTTCAGGCTTGACAGTGCCCATTGGAGCACTTTCAAGTTTGATTTGCATATTGCATATTAATTCAAGCATTCAATCCATCACTTTTTGTATAGTTTAGTATAACTTTCTGAAAGTGGCATTGTCAGATTTGTGACTTAAAAACTGACTTCACCATCCATTTTTTTGTAAACAGCACATATCTCTTTGCTCCAAATCTGAAATTAACACTCATTGAAGGTAATAGGGTAACCCAGTGTTTGTCAATGGGAGAGATAGGCCTCAAAACAGTGAAAAACAACTTTTGGAGTTTTTCACTGCCAGGACACATAAAAGGTAAGCACACATGTCCTACTTTTTAAATACAATGTACCCTGCCCTATGGACCTTTAGGACCTACCTTAGCTGTAACTAAAAATGGAAGGTTTAGGCCTGCAAAAGATTTATTTTGCCAGGTTAAAAAGGCAATTTAAAACTACACACACAGGCTGCAGTGGCAGACCTGAGACATGTTTTACAGTGCTACGTTATTGTATTGTATTGCAGCATTTAGATAGCGCTTACTACCCCTATGTGAGGCTCTGAAGCGATTGCCTACACGAGTAACCTGCTTCACCATGTAGGACGTGTGGTTGGAAAGATGTTGTTTATATTTTGATCCTATGTGGAAAGAGTTTCCATGTTGTGCATGATGATCAACGAGGTGCGGCTATTGTGTTATGGGATACAGTGGTTAGCAGTGTGTTGGATGATGAAGTATAATGGACAGGTCAACAGTTTAATGGTTGTCAGTATGCTGTTAGCTTTGAACAGCTCAGCAGGTCCCTTTATGGTATTTGATATGATATAGTCTGCTTAGATGGTTACTCGACTGAGTTGTTCAATATGAGAGTTTGTGTATAGTTGTAGTCCTGAGCTGGCATGGTTGGAAGGAGAGAGTGAAGTGGGGAGATCTGTTGATATGGACATTTTTATTATCATCTCATATCTGAGAGTCTATACGAGATGTAAAGAAGTGGGCATATTTGGGACCTGCAGTGTATAGACCAAAATAAAGTCCTTCAAAATTGTCCAGTAATGTGTGACTGATTTTTTCAGTTATTCCATGCCTGTTCATTTGGAAATGTTTTTTTGGGCTGTACAGTGCTGGTGATGGACAACCCTCACAGCAGATATATGTTGTGTGAATTTAATAGATATAAGTTACCATGGTTATCATGGTTTTAGCATCATTGTGGGCCATAAAAGTCATATATGGAAGTACGTAACTATATTATGCCATGGCAAATCATTGGTCAGCCCTTTTTTGCTTACCTGCATGATGAAAGGAGTTTGTTGGTTGAGTTGTTTTCAAATCGTGGGTTTTAAGCTGAGGATTGCACTTGAGGGTGGGACTGTTTTCTGGGCTCTGATGCCTGGATGCAGGTGGTGCAGTTATCTAGGAAAGAGCCAAGTTTTCAACTGACTTCTGAAGTGTATATGTTCCTGTGTGCTTCTAATGCTGGTTGGTACTGAGTTCCAGAGCATGGCAGCTTTTACTGAGGAAGCAGTGCCTCCTACGGATTTCTTATGGTAAGGTGGTATGATAATAAGTGATGCAAGCCTGGAGTGCGGTGTTCTGTTTGGATTGTATTGTTTGAATTTAACTTATAGGCATAGCCGTCCTGTTCCTTGTGAGACACTGCAGACAATACAGATTTCCTTGAGCATTGCCCTTTTACCTATAGGTAGCTAGTGGAGTGATTGCAGGCCTGGGGTCATGTTTTCTCTTTGGTGGAGGTGGATAGGAAGCCTTGCAGTAGCATTTTGGATGAGTCGTATTTTGAGTATAAAGACTCAAGCGTGAGCCAAGGTACAGGCTCTTGGCATAGTCAAGCCTGGAAACTGCAAGCATGAGGATGGCTTGCAGTTTATGTTGGTTTGCAAGTTATGGGAAGATGTAACATAGTGTTCTCATTGTGTAAAAGGCACTCTTTTTGACATTGTTAGCATAAGGTATCAAAGAAAAGTCTTAATCCATGGTTACTCCTAGGTTTGTAATTTCTCTTAATGTTGTCAGAGGGGATTCAAGTTCTTTAGGCCATATGGTGGTAGGCTGGTAGTTATGCCATTATCTGCATGCCATAATCTCTGTCTTTGTGGTATGGAGCTTTAGATGGTTATTCATCATCCATGTGTTTATAGCACAAAGGCAGTCATCGAGTTTTGAATTGTAGAGGTCTTCAAAGCTATCCATTTTTAAAATGATTTGGATGTCATCTGCATAGTTGTACCAGGTGAGGGTCTATGATTTAATCAGATTTGGTAAGGTGCTAGGTTGATGTTGAATAATAGAGGGGATATGATGGACCTCTGAATAATACTACAGTGTGTGTATGAGGAGGTGATGTGAATGGGGATAGGTAGACTGCACTTTGTGCGCCTGTGTGATGAGAAGCAATCAATCTTAAAGCATTTTCACAGATTCTGATATTGCGAAGTCTTTGCAGCAGCATGTAGTGTTGGACAGCATGAAATGCAGATGATAAATCCAGAAGTAATAAGGTAAGTACCCTGGGGCAGATTTACAAGCCCCTTGCGTCATCTTTACGACACCGTTGCGTCACTTCTGTGACGCAGCGGCGTCGTAAACAATGCGCCACTATGCGACAGATTTACAATGTGACGCATCTAGTGAGATGCGTCACGTTGTAAAGCCCTGCGCTACATTATACCTACGTCAGGTATAATGTATGCAGGGTGGGCGTTCCGTTGCAAGGAAGCCCGTAAAAGTGACGCAGTGAAATCTACAAGATTTTACGGAGTCACTTTTACTTCTATGCTGCGTCAAAACCTTACACCTGCTTGAAGCAGGCGTAAGAGTGACATAGCATGTTAGGTATAGGGCGCCCCTGAGCATTGCTGGAGTTGCGTCGCGCTTGCGACATGACTCCAGCAATGCGCTGCCCTTACGCCAGAAGATGCGACAAGCATCTGACTATCCTTGCACCACTGTGCATCGCATTGTAAATGCGATGCATCCGTGGTGGCGCAAGGGTATTCCTGCGTGTCACATCTTCACTGGCGCATCCCTGCTAATATGCAGGGATGCGCCAGTCATTGTAAATCTGCCCCGCTGTTTTGTCCACTCTGAGTTTTAGATGCTCCCAGATAGATATGATGACTGACTCTATGTTTCTGCCTGGTCTGAAACTGGACTGTTGGTTTGATAGTAAGTCGTACATTTCAGTAAAAATAGAGAATATAGTAAACACTTCTCTCTCAACATTTTTTCCTAAGAACAGTCTATTTGAAATAGGCCTGTAGTTTGCTGGATAAGATGAGTTGGGATTTTTCTTTTTGAGGAGAGATCTGATGTAGTAGATTCTGAGCTCAGGTGGAAATGAACTTAGTTCCAGGGACTTGTTGAGTAGTTTTGTAAATTAGGTTACTGGTTGAGGAGGGTGAAACCCTCCTTAAGCAGCAGCCACAATTTCTGTCAAGGTGAATTCATTAGCAAAACCCACATTAACCTATGCTTAATACTGTGGTAGCTCGGCACAAAGGCAGCTATGCAGCACTTCAAACAGTAATAAAGTGGAAACACACCCCAAGTAAAATCCCACCCCATTTACAAAAAATAGATTAAAATGTAATAAATTATTTGACACCAAAACAACAAAAATCCAATCAAAAGAACTGTAAATCTTCAATTTCAAATATTTCAGGTAAGTATAGCATCTAAAAGCACAAAGCAGCACTCACGGTTATCTGGTTGTGAGAGGCCGGGTCAAAGTCTCAACTTCAGGCCAACCACAGTGTGGCGTGATTCGGATACAGGGACCAGGTAAGTCCAGCTGAAAGAGTTATCTTGAAAAGTCCAGTGCATAAAGTTACATTTGTGGTGAGGGGCCCGCGAGGAGCAGGGAGAGCATCACGGGGGGTCGTCGATGTAAAGCGAAGAGCCGGTGGGTATTGCGGATGCTGGAGCTTTGCATTCGGGTACACCACAAGCTGTCAATACTGTAGCAGGAAGTGGAGATCTCGCTTTTCCGGGTGTCACTGGCTGTACTGTGGCCAGAAGAGTCAGGTTCACCACAACTTGGCATTGGTGGGGGGCGCAGGCAGCAAGATCTTGGTGCATATGGGCCTGTTTGCTGTTGCACAGAATACTAAACTTCAGGATTTCTCCTTTTCCTTGAGAGGGAGATCACTGATGCCACATTAAGGTCCAGGATCTGAGAGGCACCTCTTAGGGATCAGAAACTCACTCAAGCAGAGGCCAGCATGGCCCAGTCAGGTCCAGCTGGAGGTCCAATTGCAGGTCCAGTTGCAGGTCCAAGCAGCAGGTCAACAGGGCAGTTGCAGGGCAGGGAGTCTCTAGAGATTGTTATGTCCCAATAGCATAGAAAAGGAGGTTTGTCAGCTGACCCCTGAAGTCACCTCAGCCTGGTATGAAGGGTTCAGGTCCAGTCTTCCTTCTCAGTAAGCAGGGCAGCAGGCAGCAGGGCAGCAAGATAGCAGGGCAGCAAAGTAGCAGTCCTTCTAACAGTAAGGAAGCACTGCAGTCCTTCTTTAGTATCCCCAGGTCCAAAGGTGTACTGAAGATTTGGGTCTGAGGGTCCATTATTTATACCTGGTGCCTGCTTTGAAGTAGGAGAAGGTTCTGGAGGTTTCCAGTCCCAGAGGTGTTTGGAAATTCCTGACTCTGCACTGGCTCCAGCTTGCCTGGGGTCACAAAAGCCATGTGTTAAAACCAATTGCCAGTTTGCTGGGCAGAGTGTTTTTGATGTGTAAGTGTGGAAAGTGACAGCTCCTCCCCCTCATCAAGTCAGAGATGGCTCATTATGCCAGCTACTATTCCTCTTTGTCTCACTGTCTGGGAGCAATACACAGGGACCAACTCTCAGGTACATCTAAGCATGTAACACAGGAGCAGGCTGCAGGCACCAATTGGCTAGGGCAAGAAAATGCCAACTTTCTAAAGGTGTACACTTATGTAAGTGGACATTTTGCACTGATCCAGGCAACCCTTATGGTGATTTTAGTGGTCTTAGACAACCTTATAATGCTCTCTACGTGGTAGCTGTGGAGAGCAGCCTTCAGGCTTAGTCCAGAAGGAGTGTAAAGCAGCTTGTTTTACCAGAACACAATCTTATAGGTATAGATTAAGTGAAAAATAACCACACAGTGTATTTATAAAAATATGTGCTGTGTGATTGGTTTTATGCTCTTTCAAATGTGGATTGCAGGGGTAGTAGAATCCCCAAATTTCGTTTTCTGCGTCATATATACTGAGAAAATGAGAACTCGTCTTTGGTATTCTTTTCTTTTTAACTCAGTTACTCAGACCGCATCCGGACCCGCAAATCGAGGATCTATCCGTGCGTACTTATTGGAATTTGTAATCGACATCAACCGACCGAGACCTCCCTGCCTTGAGAAAGCCCTGGCTTGTCAGCCCTTGGGCGAAACACGTGTCGGCTGTCTTTCTGTTCCTGCATATGACTGGACGAGTTCTCATTTTCTCAGTATATATGACGCAGAAAACGAAATTTGGGGATTCTACTACCCCTGCAATCCACATTTGAAAGAGCATAAAACCAATCACACAGCACATGACTTGGATCTAGGTGGTATCTGGGTGAAACCGCCGTTTTGGGTTTTGCCACAACCCGCATTTGGGTCATGACCTATTGTGTGTGAATCCTGGTAACACCCACCAATCAAACCATTTGCTTATAAAAATATGTATTTATTATAAGACACTCACTAACACATACAGATATCTCCTAGCCGTACAAATCAATGTGTGAGTCGCAGTTGCAATTTAAAAGAAGAAGGACCCTTCCCAGTGGATCCTGAAGAGACCCTGTGAAAGACAGAAGGTTGGAGAGCCACCCCACCCATGGATAACTTAGGAACCAGGATACCTGCCCCAGGGGAGCCGGGTTCATAGGTGTGAAGTGGAATCGGACACCGCCGTCAAACCCAATGGAGGACTTCAGGAAGGTGCCGCTGCTGGAGAAGGTGAAAGTGTCCGATGGAACCCAAAGGTGGATTCAAGTTGAAAAGTACCTGAAAGCAGAGGGGACAGAGTCTATGCCACTTGGAAGTGACCAGGAAGCACGGAAGACGAATGCCCACCAATGTCGGGTGATGTGAGAGAGTTGATGGTGCCCTTGAAACTGCAGCTGTGAGGACCAGGCAACACTGTGGAAGTCCAGGAGCTGTTCACGAGCTGTCCCACCTCGAATGACAAGAGTTGAGGGGTTGATGTCCGGTGGGAGCACCAACAAGCCTTGGCAACTACCAACAACGTGGAAGTAGAAGAAGATGTAATGTCGGGACCAGCAAGGTTCAGGAGACTCACCACAAGCAGGTGAGTCAGGGCAGGCCCCGAGCAATCAGGGGAGCCCAAAATAATTCAAAAGTGACCCTCAAGAGGACCCACAGGCCGAAGGCACTGGAGTCGCAGAGGACCTCGTGCAGCTCACCAATGATGCAGGCCCACGGTGCAAGTGATGCGGTGAGGATGAAGATCTTGGTCGCTGGAGATGCTTGAGGTTAGGGCTACTTGGAGCCCGAAGATTGTGGTGGAAGGAAGCCAACAAGCCTTTGCAACTGCAAGTCAACGCGGTGCACAGGGGTTCAGTTCCTGCTGCTCCGACAGCAGGAGTCTTCCCGGTTGCAGCCTTGATTCCCAGAGCGAAGTCCAGCGAAGTCCAGAGTGTCCAGACGGTCGAAGTTGAAGTGGTGTCTGAATTGTATTATGTCCCATGACCAATCCAGGGACCCACCCACAGGTAAGCCATTGAATACCCTAAGGAAAGGGTTGGGAAGATACAGGGGTCCCTCCCTAAGGAGGAGCTGGACAAGGGGGCGGATACTCCCCTGTCCTTTGTCCAGTTTCGTGCCAGAGCAGGAGCAAACAGATCCTTAAACTGGTTTGAGCTGGACTATGCATGGAGGGCACCAAATGTGCCCTGCACACAGACTGTGTGGCGCTGGCAAGTGCTCCCACCCTGCCCCAATACACTAAACCCTGTCTGGGATGTGGTCACACCTCCCTGTGACAGGATGCCTATTGTTCTGCCTTCCCATGCTCGAGCCTGGCTCAGCAGCAGGAGGGCAGAATCGTGTTTCTGGTCGGCAGCAGCCAAGTTGTGCTGTCAGGGTCTAGAAGACTGGTACCGGGAGCACTGAGGGCCTAACGGAGGGAATTTACAGTGCTTGGAATCATACCTCCCACACCGTTTATGGTGTGTGGGTATGATTCCAACATGTTTGACACCAAACATGACAGGGTTCGTTACAGCCAGTTTCGAGATGGGCATCGCGTAATGACGCGGTGTCCCTCTTTATGTTATATGTCTGTCTCACAACCTGGGAGAATGGACCCCTAAGCCTGTAGGGGTGTCCTGCTCATGCAGGGGCACCCTCACACTTAGAACCAAGCACCCTGCCTTCAGTATTGAAAAGGCTTGTTGTAGGGGTGACTTATAGGTTTTAAGTGGAGTGACCTTAGATATAGGGGAACCTATATCTTTTGTAAGTGGTGCTAACACCAGCTTACACAGGCAGCAATGGCAGTCCTGTAGAGATAGTTTGAATGGTCTCCCATAGGTGGCATAATACATGCTTCATCCTATGGGGGACCTCTGGGGTACCAATGCCCTGGGTACCTTAGGACAATATACTAGGGACTGACAAGGGTACCCCAGTATCCAATTGGGGATGTACCTAAGTACTTACCATAACAATTTAGGGGAGAAAGCAGAGAGACTTGGGTCCTGATTAGCAGGATCCCAGTCAGACTTGTCATAAACAGCATTACATCAACCAAAAAATGGGGGTAACCTTAGAAGCACATCCTACTTTCCTACACACTGTGAGAAAACTCCCAGCTTGTCAGCAATATTGTTTTAGTTTCTTGAGGAACAAGCCCTTTTTCAGGGGCATGTGGAAGAATATTGTGGATTGGTCCACCTTACAGCAACAGCATGAAGGATCTGCCATCACAGTTTGTTCTCCTTAGTGAGAGGTTCTTCCTGGTTAAAAAAAAAACACAACAACATATTGCAGATAAGTCAAGTGGCCATAGCTGGCTTAGTAGAGACAGCGGCTCTGTCAACCCAACCTTATGGTGCCCAAACTGACACAGAGTTAATGGCCCTCAAAGATTCATTTAGAGATGGGAGCAATGGTTAGGAAGCTACATTTTGGTGCTGTCTTGCTCGTTCACTTCTTTCATTTTACATATCATTTAGACTTCCGGGAATAGTAGTTTTCCCAACAGTGACTTTTCTATTGCAAAAAACATTAGGTGGGGCAGCCAAAAGTGGAAATGACATTAGATAAAACACCCTATGTAAGACTGCCTCTATAATGTAATTCCTTTTCCATTCTGTTTATTTACCAAGTGGTCACAGCTAGGGAAAATGCAAAAATGTCCCAGATTCTAGTGAGAAAACCCACTGATACGAGGGAGATGAGTTTTATTTTTTGCCCATGGAAAGCCTTGTCACCAAAGCAAACCTACTGTCCATGTTTTCTCTCAAGTTGGTCTTGTCATGGAAAAGGGAGATGCTTACACTAATAAAACCCACCAAGATGGCGATATACTTTATGTATGGAATGCTGGATGAGGCTGGGTAGAGAAGGCATTGCATCTGCAGCCCCAGACATAGGATGACCAACTCTCCATGGTCTTTATGACTCCCTTCAACCTTAACAGAAAAATCACTGCCCACATTTAGTGCAGGTACATGTGCAGGTAGACAGGCGATACGTCAACTAACTTGCTAATAAGTCTTAAGAAATCCAACCAAAATTGTAGATCATTCATGAGGGAGTCTACATAAAATGTATCTGAAATGTCATAACTGTGTCTGTATTTTGCAGTTTTGTACAATAGTCACTATTGTAGTCAGTGCTGGACCTAAACCAAAACAACTTCCACAGAAATGCACTTCCACGCTTGATTTCTCAGGGATTCACAAGTTACATTCCACTGGCTTTGCTGTGAGTATTTTCAACATAAAATTTACTTTTGATTAAGTTAAAAAATGTGCCTGATTCACAAATTATGACAGCAACATCTGGACATCGATTTCCTCCAGCATTTTGAAAAGATGTCTGACTTCATGGGACTTCACAAGTAACCCAGAAATACTACAGCAAATCTATAGCAGTTTTAGTCTTCAAGAATATTTCCGCTGCTAAAATGTTTTCTTGCTGACTTTCCACATTAGTTAATCCTGTAGAAGTATGCATTTTCATATTTAACTTTTCATTGTCTTACAATCAAATTTTATTTCCCTCTGGAGAAGTCCATTCCTTTACACCTCAATTAAAATATTTGTTACCTTCCTTTTTCCATGCAGTAAAGGCACTTGCTCCTTCCTTTAATACTTGTTAGAATTTTAAGTTTGGGAGACTACCCCCAAAATATTTGTGAATACCCACAAGCTTGCATGGGTGTTGTGTGCACACACAACCTTTTGAGGATTTAGTTGAATGAAACATCTAATTGTCCATGGTTATCAGGTAACAGTCAGGTTTGAACCTTGTTGTAGGTATATGGTAGCTTTAATTTAGATGGTGCCAGATGTCACTTGTGCAGTAGACCTGACGCCATCTGCAGTGTTTGTCTTGTACATGCACAAGCACAGCTATTCCATCATTTCATACTGTAAAACAGAGTGTTTGTAGCTTAGTAGCATATAATTGGTACCCCAGATGTTTGCTTGGTCCACATCACCCACTCTACCACCAAGTAGTATTCTTGTAGCTTCCTTTCTTCAGAACTGTCCCAGCTTCATTGAACCAACCTAATGCTTTCCAGTCAAAGAAGTATGACACAAGCCCATGGGGTCCATAGATTCACATGTCCTACAACATCAACCTATAAAAATCTCACCTGACATTCCCATCTCTCTCCTGCCATTGTCCGAGTGAGATCTCTGCCCAGGCATCCTTTACTGCTGGGTGATGAGGACAATGGCATTCCCTGGTTGGTTCTGTTAGAGCCTAGCCTTGGCATAGGAATAGAACCCTCTGCAGCACAGCACTCTCATCAAAGTTCACAGTACATTTATCATGCACATCTCTTTCACCTTGTTCAGCAAACACACTGAACACTCTATCTCAGGTTCATCAGTCCCCAATCAGCCATCTGCCACACAGCTTTACCTCAAATATTCATGACACCATCTTTATTACTGAAACTTGATTCATCTTGACTAGAACTTACATTATCAATATCCTGAGCCGTAAAGCCTTTCTCTCCCTAGTTAATACCCAACGTTCAGCTCCTTTGACCTCTTCTTCTGTCACTTTCATATAACCACCACACTAACAATGTAATTTCATTTCAACTAGTGAGAAACCAGCCCCATTTTCTTTTCATTCTTAAATATCCTTCCTCATCACAGGAGAACCCGACAACTATAACAACTCCCTTCATTAGATCATCATCCCTTGTGAGGCATCATGATAGGCCTGATGGGTTCCCTCCTCAGGCCATTGGCCACAGCTGACATTTGCACACTGACCATACACATCGATTTGCCAGTTGTGACATCCCCTATTTTCCTGGGTCATCAACTGAACAAGCTATGTGAGCAAAGATGTATTTATTTGTAAGGATGCCAGTTGCAAGTTGGAGAATGGATGCTGCCATCGGAGGACAAAAATAAACAATACCCAACTGTTGTTTGGATGGCTTGAGACTGGAGCTGGATGGATCAAGAAAGTACTGTGGGGCATATTGATTAAATTAGTGGCGCAGCGCAGCAAGTCACCTTGATGTTCTGCCCTGCGTCATTGGGAAAGGGCAGGAATGCACCGTATGTATCCTATACAGCTCATTCCTGTTCTTTCCCTTTGCGCTGGTGCCGTTTGACAGCCTAGCACCAGCGCAGGCACTCTTGCACCATGGTGCAAGGGTGCCTGTGTTGTAGGCAACATTGTTTTTGTGCAGAAAGGGGTACCTTCCTTCACAAAAACAATCCTGAGAGGCCTTTTTCTCTTTCTCTGTGTGCTGCAGAATCCAGCACACATAGCAAGAGGAAAAAACGAGGACAAATAAACATATTTCTCCTCATTACAACCCCCATGGGAGGCATATCTTTTTGCCATATTCCCCAGTTTACCAGGTTTGGAAAATAATGGAATACGTCAAAAACCAGTGGAGTTGCGTGGGAACACCTACTGCAATGCCCATGGAACACCTCCCTTTCGCACAGTAATGCAACGCAGTGATTTGAGCAGCATTGCATAACTCTATATTTTGAAGCCATTCAAAGCCACGCAAAGTGGCTTTGCTTGGCTTACAAAAATATGACTTAGAGGTTTGCCACACACATGTACGACGGTGTGTGGTGCAAGCAGGATGCAAAGCTCTTATAAATATGCCCCTGTGTGTTCTAACGCATGCCCTTTCTAACAGGGTGATGCGCACATTACTATAGTTCCGACTCTTCGTCTATGGAGGTTGGTCCCCCGACTGAGAAATCACAGTCCCTGAGCCTCTCGGGCCGATAGTTCACAGAATCACATAGAATTACGGGACCAGAATTACCAATTCCTGTTTCGGGAGATAGGCTCACCTTCTAGGTCACAGTAACTCACTTTCCTGAACAAAGAGACACAATTACTGTAGTGCCAATTGCCTTTGAATTTACTTTCCTTGAGGTCGTTTTTCGTGTACACTAAGTGAATCATATTAAACCACTGAAGGGTGTATTTCAGTTTCTGGCAGAAATTAATACACACTGTGTGTTTTTTAACCGCTTCACCGCGATCGGAATTCCGCCCAGGTGCTGGACATTCCGATCGCGGGTGTGGTCGTGACGAGCTCAGCTCGTCATGCACACAGGCCGACCGCGCAGCATGACGAGCTCATGAGCATCGAAGGGGCTAACACAGAAAAAGCATCTTCCTTTTTGAAGTTACCTACTAAATATTACATGTATGTTTGTTGTTTTTTACAATCATATTCTTGTCCCCCCATTTCTCCTTTCCAAAAGCAATTCCTGCAAATTGCTGAAATGTTTTTCAAATTATATCTAAAAACAGTAAACTCAGCACTACATATGAAATTACATCAGTATTAAAAAGGAGGAAATAATAAGAAAATGAATTATACTGTTGGGGATTACGGAATAAAAAAACAAACACTAAATATGGATGTGTATTTTGGCTTCCTGTCAAGACCATCTGAAACTGATATTAAGTGCTAAATGAAGCAAGATGTATAGGCAAAACTACTCAACAAAATGCACAGAAGCCTTAAGATAAACAACTTTCCTGTTTTCTGAAGCACTCCCTCTTTCTCAGCAAATTTATTTACAACCTTCCACTTTCTTTGGTTTACAAGAAATTTCAATCAACATCACGTGTATTACCTTCTGAGAAACCATAAAATCAAAACGGATAATCAAGCCAAGACACACAATCACATCCGATGAGATACACGCTTTTGGTTATTTATGGTCAGGCAAGCTGGAAGCTGAAGATCTTACATGGTTCACTGACATATAAACTGTGATACTGGGAGAAAAGCCAATAAAGTTCATCTGATGAATGGTTTTTGTTAAAGGTGCTGTAGCTGAGAAACATGTCCTCTCAAGGCAGAGACAGTCACTAAAATGTCTTCCAAAACGAGCTTTCAAAGCAAGGCAGCATGAAGTACTTCCAAGGTCTCACCATTTTGGGCTGAGGGGCTTTATTCATACAGTCCCGCACACTTACTAGCACATTAGATCCTCTTGGAAGGGCCAAAGACCAATAGATATGTAGTAGTTGAAATTATGCAGCTTAATTATATTGTTTTATGTATTTGTTTCATTTTGATTGCATTGATAATTATTGTTTGGCCGTTGAGTGGAAAGTGGTGAAACATAATTGAAACAGAGGTAGGGTCGTGGAAGGATAAGATGAAGTTTCAGAGTTGCTGCCCATGATAGAACAGATTTAACAACTTTAGACTCATAGAACCTAACAATGCTTCTAGTAACTATAAACATTTCACAGAAAGCTACCTGTACAGTACCTTTTAGCTGTAAGATAACATTAGCAAACTACTAGCCAGAATGGTGTCAGCTGAGGCTCAGGGGCATTACACAATGTAGTAATCATATGAGAGAGACATAGATGATTATTTGAGACATCTCACAATGTATGTTAGTGGTTGTGTATCAAATTAATGAGGCAGGGTTCACCTAATGAGTGTGATTTCATGGGATGGTTACAAACATCTCAAGTGCCTCTCCATCAAGGCTAAATTGGAAGACTGACATAGTCAGTCAGTCAGTCAATCACTTTATTCGATCTAGATAACACATAGATCATAAAAGTACAAAAATATGTAGACTGACATAGTCAATTTTGGCAAATGCTATTGAAGCGAATCAGAGCACAAGTCTAGTCCGTGTTTGATCGAGGATTCTAACAAAGGCAGTTTCAGTACAACAATGTGGATGGAATCCACACTGATAGTCACTGCAAGCCCTTCTTTTCACCACATGTAGGAAGAATTGGCAGTGGCTGCTTTTCAAACAACATTGGCTATGCCAAACAGCACTGAGGTAGGACTGAAGGTTGCAGATCTTAAGGTCTACAGCATGTTTCTTCAGGATAAGCATTACGCTTGCCTGTTTGGGCTTTAGTGAGGCATTGAAAAAAGTTGTAGTAAGGGGTCTTGGTTGTGGACCATTAGTGTTATAAATATCAAAAAAGTATAATCTTTCAGGGATATTGGGATATTGACCTTTTTTTTATCAAACAGATGAAGACAGACTTGTAGAGGGTTGTGTTATTGCTTAGCATCTCTGTGAGATCTGTGGCTTCATGTGGAAGAACAAATGTCATACTGAATTTGAGTGACTTGACTTTGTTGTATAAGTAAATCATGAGGTCATCACACATTTGTAGGGAGAGTTGAAGTGCTCAGATGTGAGACTGAGATCTCTTTTGAAAGTCCCCTTTTGTGGAGCAGTCAACATTAGCAACTCAGACATATAAACCGAATCACTTTACTTTCAGTATGCTGTATTTTCTTCCCTGCTGTAGATATGGTATTCTGCTAGTTGGTTAATTGTCCTTTAAACCCTGTTGGCCATCTGCAAACCATTTGTTGGCCTACTGTTTAGTCAGTTTATTTCATAAGTAGTAAGTTGTCAATGTAACCCCCACTCCCCTTTCTATCACCTGAAAGATGTCAACTATGCTTCAATTAAGCTATCCAGTTACAAGTTCTTGAGATCGTGTTATAAATGGGGTAGTTGCTATGGCTTGGCTTTAGATCAGAAGTTAGACTGCATGTTGAAAATGATGAAGGAATAACAGATACCTTTCTGCAAAATCATTGACTTTGAAAATGAAATGTATTTCATCCACATAGTTCAAGAATAACAGTGCAAGAAACTGCAATAATGACGGAACATGGATATTATGATTTTATGGAGACAGGCAGGAGCCCTGGGGAGCAACACTTAATTGAGGCATATCTGATATAGTACTACCTGTGCACACATTTAAACACACCTTTATCTTTCAGTTAATTAGTGCAAAAGATAACCAATGCCGGGCCTCTTTTGGCACCCCAACACCATCAAGTTGTAATGACACAAACCAGAGACAAGGGTGTCAAATGAAGAAGCAAGGTATACTGCAACATCAAAGGATTTATTGAGCTTTCATCCATAATGTCTAAGATGTTTGACTGAACATCAAGAAGGGTTATTTCACTATCCCTCTGATTGATCTAAAACCGACCTGTCTAATATTACTTATCGCAATAAATTCTTGCAGTTGAACCATGAATCACTTTGATTACATTTTCAGAGAGGAGGGATGTTTCTGAAGGAATGGAGGTGTGGTGAGGTTTTTTTTCCATCACTTGGGTTACTCAGGCCTTAATTGGTGAATCTGGAATATATTCAAATTAAAATGAACAGTCTAAAATTGTGTGGTGAATTATAATACCCCCACCAGACATTTATTGATAAACATAAATTGGAGAGGGTCATCTAGGTGTTAAATCCATCTAATTAAAAGTATCCTTGGCATCTGTGTATGTACCTTCGAGGCATTCAAAGGAGTTCTCACTTACAAAGATCTTTTCTGGCTTAATTCTGAAGCAAGCTATATGTATAGGAGAGTTGCCATTGAATAATTTACAGATGTTATCCTGGATTAAATTTGTGTGAAGCCTGATGTTTATCACACCAATTACATGATAAGTTAAATTCTGAATTTGGTGGGCAGGCGACTCCAAATATGTTTAAAAAAGTAACAATTTCTCTATGAGAATTCTCAGCATACCTATCACCATGATTGCAAAAATCTCTATGGACCTGACAAATAGCAGGGGGCAGATTACAAGGCCCTTGCGTCACTTTTGCGTCATTTTTAACATGGGAAAAGTGATGCAAAAGTGGCGCAAGGGCCTTGTAAATCTGCCCCCAGTGTGTTCTTTCTTTCAATATTTTAGATCTGCTTCTGTTATTATGTAGGATTATTCTACCAGTAAAGTTGACACTTCTCAAGGATGGCTTTCAGTTTCTTCAACTTCGCCTAAGACAAGATTGCTCCATCACCTATGGGGACATCCATCACCAGCAAAGGGCCTGCACTGCTTGCTGCTAAACATTTCCCTCTCCCTCAAATATAGGCTTATCTTCTTGGTGCTGATGAATGCCAATATCAACCCAAATGATCTTGCCAACTAGTGTCTCATTATTTCTCTTCGGTTGTCGGGCATGATCATTGTGAAGGCCGCCTCCAAACAGTTTCATGAGAACACAAGACCAACATCATGCTCAGGGATATCAATGATATCTCAGACCACAAAGCAGCACAGAAACAACAACCATACCTCTGGTTACCAAAGCTAACCATATCAATGTCCTCAATCTGGTGGTCATTATTCATTGCATCATCAACAATCAGGCCTTGCCCAAGACCTTCTTTAAAAGTGTAGGCTTTGAAATCTTCATCAACAGCTTGATTGCCAGGCTCAAGACAGAACCATGCAAGTTGAAGACTAATGGGTACATTTACTAAACAATCATGCAAGTCAGTGCAGCAACCAGAGATGCTGCTCTGTATTGTGCTAGGGGGAGAGATCATCACCATAATTTCAAAAATATGGGGCTGCTGTTCTCTTCCCCAGCGCTGACGCACAAGCAGGCTGTCTTGTGCCATGGTGCAAAGATGTGTGTGTGATGTCTATCATAGGTTTCATCCTGAAAGGCTACCCCTTCCAGTACCAAAACTATGCTTAAAGTAACTTTAAAACTTTTCACACATTGATTGTGTGCTGTACACTGCACCACACAAGCAATTTTTTAAAAGTTAGGAAAAGTTGAACCATTTGTCCTTGTTAACGGCAGCCTTAGAGAGGTGTTATTTTTTTGTGCAAAGCCATGTCTACCAGTCTTAGGAGGTAGGGTTTGGTATCAAAAGCATGGGTGGAAGAGTGGGAATACCCATGCACTTTCCAGGGGGTGCTCCCTTAACCGGAAAACAGTGCAAAGCACAATTTTATTACCTTTAGGGCCACTTTACAGGTCAAATAATGCACTGGAAAGTAAATATTCATCAACACTTGGCTCTGGTTTGTGTCACTTTATGTCACTTTGCCTGACTTAAACCAGTTCACAGCTTGATAAATTTGCTCCAAATTGACAAGCTGTGTCCAGCTGTGCAGCCACGATCCGGAACGTTTCCCCATTGTAGATTTGTTACGTTCCTTCCCTCCTCTATAGACTTTCTCTTCGAGGAACAAATCCTTTACACCCTGACTATCGCTTTTACATGAACGATATTCCATTTCCCAGAAGTAAGTTGCACTGGCTTTTTTATACTCTCCCTTGCCCTTTACGGTCTAATGCTCCAGTGTTTAAAGGCTAGCTTTTCACGATATAAATAAAGTTGCATATACATGCACATAGACTCAGATGATGTATATTACATCAGTGTAAGAAATCATTGTTCAAGTGAAATGTATTGCCAATTTATTGTAAGTGAATGTAGAAATGAAATAATATGTATGAACAAAAACATGTTTTTGTTTAAACAAAGAACGGAAGCAATTATCGGTAAAGTTAGCCTTTATATTTATTTTTAATGACACATTCCATTTCGTTTATGCCACCTAAGTAGATAGCTCATGGGTTCAGGGTTGCAAACGTGGTTCTAGTAATTTTTAAGTATAATAAGTTGTGTGAAAAATGTTAATTTTGGCAGTCTGCTAGATCTTCAATAACACATTTCCCCCATGGAGGAATAGTTTCATAATTATAAATCTGTTTTGAGTTATCTGTACCCATTTCCCTCTGCCTTTATGAAGTCGTCGTCTGAAATGCAATTCCTAGTTTCAGAGAACACTGCCCGAATAGTTTGCATATGTGATCTCATTTCAAAACCGCACAATAGTGCAGAGTAGGTTAAGGTGACATTAGGACATATCTATTTTATTTTATTCCTCGGAAATCCCTCTTTGGCAACCAACACTGGTGATATTCAATCGGCTGCTAGTGATGGCTACTTGTACAGCAATGACATTTGGAGCCTCATTCCATCTGCCCTGGTAATCGATATAGTCGTTCACCTCTCCTTAATTACTATTACTGGAGAACAGAACATTTTGGGGATTACTGGCTGATTGCAAGTTGGGCTCATAGGATGTCCTCGGAAATGAGGAGTTACAGGAGAATTGGTAATTTCTGTTCTGATGCCCCTCGTACTTGCCCATTTTCACTTACATTTTCATCAGGAGACAGGTAAAAACGTCTGAGACCCGGAGTTACTGCAGAACATGTTAATTGCAATAGGGCTGGTACCTCCAGGTTATGGCTATTCCAATCTTGATGGGTCAGTCTGTCAAAGCTATTGGCTTCTGTGAGTTTGTCGTCCTGACACAAATAGCCATTTTTTCATTATTGTAAAACCGCTTTTGCTCTTCCCTAAAGGTAGATTTGCACTCACTAAAATATTTACTCATGTGAGGATTTTTATGCAAATAATCTATCTTCAAGACGGTACAGGGTTTGGCGGTGAGCGTGCAATAAATAGGGCGCATGCACTGTAAGTTCGTAAACACCTGCAAAATGTCTGGTACCTCACAAACTACACTTCAACCCCTTCCCACTCTGAAAAAGCTCAAAGGTTTACTCCTTTCAGGAGTTGGGTATAAATCCTAATTCAAGAGTGGGGGGGTAGTGGTAAAGTTTTTTACATGGACAACCCCCAGGTGGGAAAAAAAGAAATACAGTTGGGAATACATTTTTTAAGCAGCGATAACAGCCGCGGCCGCAGCAGGTAAGAGCGATGGGGCCGGCTGGGGGGGATTTCGAGAGATGACCACGAGGGAAAATTAATTTTTTATTTAATTTCCCCTTGTGGACGTCTCTCGAAATCCTCCCTCCCCCCAGCTGGCCCCACCGCTCTTACCTGCAGCGTCTGCGGCTGAGCAATAACATTTTGATCAGAAGGTGGTTAACATAAAATATGAAGGCCAGCAGTAACATATGGAAACCTTTGTGCCCTTGTATGGAGAATCTTGGTGAACAGATAAGATCATTACAGATTTACAATCACTTAATACCTGCATGAATATACACAATAGATCACATTGAGATGGAATTTACAAGAATTTTTGGGATTGCAAAAGATACATTTAAGTGCAGCAATTTTATCCTTTATTAGAGAGGGGCATGTCCAAATACTTAGTGGCAGAGACTTCCAGTGGAGGGGGCCTATGACGTGGAAGTACCTGAACTTGGGGGTAGCACAGGGTGGTTTGGGAGTGACTAGAATGTAACAGGAGGGTGATCTTAGGTTCTGAGTTGGGATATAGGGTGATGGGATGTCAGGGTGGATTGCTATATCATTTATGGCCTTGAAAAGAAGGGTCAGTAATTTATATAAAGTTTTGTTTTTGGCAAAGAGCTAGCCAACCTAGTGAAAGTTTGAAGAAGTGGGCCTATGTCTTGGTAGATTGAACAATGCTCTGATGGCAAAATGTATGACCTTCTCAAGCACTGCAAAGGAATACTGGGTAGGCGGTAGGTTGACAATGATTGACAAAATCTGGCCAATTTTGATCTAGTCGGGCGCACTGGTGATGACAAAATAAAATGCAAGTGTTGCTGTCTTAATACAAGCGCAAACCTTGCAAAATGGGTGGTCAGACCCCTTTGGTCCTCTGACCAAAATCGCTGTGCATTTATTCAATTCACTCTCTAATGCTATACTTTTTTGCAAAGCATTTGGATCTTACAACTGTGATTTTCCATGTCTCTTAACTGAGGAGGATCTGAAAATACCTGATAGTTCACTATCAAGGAGAAACATAGTTGCCAAGTTTACCAGGTCCATGTGTAACTAGTTAGACCATTATAATTTTTTTCTTACAGTTCTATGGCTGGTAGTTGTGATTTTATATTGAGATAAATAAGACTGTAAGTACCGGAATTCTAATAAGAAAGCTGGAATGGACTAACTAGTCATGCATGGACCTGGACAACTTGGCAGCTATGGAGAAACAAGAACATGCTACGTATCCTGTTATTGGGCCAGCAAAACCTATTGTCTGGCTCGGATACAATGAAAATTATGAAGCATTGCTCTCAGCTAAAATACCTTGAGTGCGTGCTTTGTGTTCCTGGCTCACAGAGTGTTCCTAATCCCTTGCTTGCAATTTCAACCTATCTCAGTGAAGATTTACGACTGTGTCCTGATCTGCCCTTTCTTGTGTGCCAAATGGAGCAGCTTGTGGTGGGAGGGGTTTGGGTCAACAAGGTTATAAA
The DNA here is from genome assembly GCA_963921515.1 of Calotriton arnoldi. Lineage (NCBI taxonomy): Eukaryota > Metazoa > Chordata > Amphibia > Caudata > Salamandridae > Calotriton > Calotriton arnoldi. The sequence goes on from CAWUFW010006740.1 coordinate 793,894, forward strand.
CAGAACAAAGTGACCCTGCAGTTTTTAAAATACCTCCTGCTACTTGCAAGAGTGAACATTCTTAACTTTGAAGCCATTTAGAGGGTTTTGAAACCACATTGGGGCTGATAATCTTTCAGGCCAACAAAATACAACTAGAGATTTTCATAGGGACCATAGAAGAAAAACGCACAACGGATTTGTGTTTTATAAGCATATGGCTAAACTGGAAGACATTTATAGCTCACTGACTAATCCCACACACTTTCTGTTTTTACAGAAGACAGACTTTCTTTTTTAAAGGCACTCATACATTCAGAACAGCATAATATAATTTAATTCGCCACTGCAAATTTTGCTTTGAGTACAGCAATAACCGGTGAAATCCCCTGTGACATCCAGACTGTGCCCTGTTTGGTCTGCATTTGATTGAGGCTCTTTGTGAAGTTATGTCAGGCAAAAACGAGTTGTATTAGGTATTAGTAATACTTCACATTACTGTGTAGCTAATTCATATTTTCTGTACTACACATGAATATGAAATTATAATGACAATTCAGAGGCACAGTGAGCCACGCATATTATGTACTCAAATCATAGCATATTTTCACACCAATGCACTGCAAGTAATGACTTGCCAGAATTGTGGAAATGGCTGTGGTTTGATGTTCAGCAGAACTCCTCCTACATATATTATATTTCCATCCCTGAAGAGGCCCCTAATTCATTAGCAGATGCTACCGGATGGGGGAGGTGGGGTGGGGGGTTGGGAGTTTGTGGGGAGGGGTGAGGAATACAATAAAAAAGGACCTACCTTTAAAAGCCTGCCGCTGCCTATCCTCCGTCCTCTGTCCTCGTCCTCTTAATCTTCCTGTACCGGCCGGCGGCATCAGGAAGCACCCGGGCGGACAGGTTCCCTTTAGCCAATCACAATGCTGCAATGCAGGGTTATGATTGGTCTGAGCCCATGGATCGGCGCTCACACTGGAACAAGGAGCCTGTACATATTCCTGACCATGCTGTGTAATGCAGCCTGATAGGATCATGCAAAGTGTGCATGAACTGTTTGGTCGGCCCAAGAGGGCCGGCCAAACAGTTCATGCGCACTTTGGGAGTGCACACCACTCCTTCCCTGCTCTGGCCAGCCCCCCCTGCCCCAACATTGACTGCAATAGGGAAAATAAAATGATAATAACAATATGTTATTATCATCTTATTTTCCCTTTTGAGCTGTGGGGCGATGCTCCTCCGCCTTAGCGGAGGAGCCGCCACTGCCCTAGTTGACCCGGGGGGTTTTCCTATGAAGCTAGCAGTGTAGGCAAAATTGTAGGGGCCCATCCCCAGTTTTACAGGAGGTCCCTTCATGTTGCCCTATACCACTGATATGAACAGGAGTTAAGAGGCTCGATTCTCAAGGATTTTGCTAAGAGTATGTGTTACCTTCTCTTGCTATAATCTCTGCTTACTCCTGAACTTCAGCTATCTCTTTCTTTATCAGCCCAATTCAAGACCACAGGGCTTAGTGCTCATTAAATTTCAATCAATAACCTGGCCTACAAACCTCTTTAGCACTTACACGGGTTATCAGGACGATCCCATAACATGCAAAGCATGATTATCTCTTTGAAAAGACTGTTAGGCCATTTGGTTGAAAGTCCAGCTATCTGTAGACCGTAGGGCCTTTCATTTTATTTGGCCTCCTAAAACTGGATATACTGTGCTTGATCTTACTCAGTCAACAAGAAGAGAACCTAAGGCCCTGATTACGATGTGGGGTGGACTCACATCCGCCCGACACAGTTACAGAATGGGAACCGACCGACCTCACAAAAAGTGTGGTCGGAAACATCCATTTTTCTATGGGAGTTTGTCCTCCCCATAAGCTCCAATAGAAAAATGGGTGTTTCCAAACATCCATGCACCGTGTGGCAGGCACCTCACAGTGCCTGCCACATGGTGCAGGGATGTTGAGGGGGGCACCATATTCGGAGGAATGGGAGCCCAACTAGGGCCCCCAAAGACACTTTCTTGCAGCAGTGCCATGTCAGATAGGCTGACATGGAACTGCTGTCAGGAAGTGCCATCACAATCCCAATGGCCGAAATGGCATCCTTAAGGGATTATGATGGCTTTATGACTGGCCGATGGGTTCCTTGAGCTCATCAGAACCTTGTAGGACTCCCTGGCCCTTTTAAACTCCGACCGCAGCCATTATAATATGGTGGTCAGACTTTCAACCTACAATGTCGGTCGGAAAGCCTCCAACCAGCGATCGGAGGCTGTCCAAACGACATGGTAATTAGGCCCTCTGTTGGATGCGAGAGGTAATACTGAAAACATGAATGTATTGTATGTCAGTACAAATGAGAACACTTATGACTCAGGCACTGGACAATCTAAACCCATTGCTCGCTTTTTTGCTACCAGGTGCAGTCTTTGGAAATTGAAAATGACCTTTATTTTTTAGAGAGATTGCTAGCTCGAAAATTAATAACTTAAGAATTGATCATAGAGAAAACACTGACTGTAATCTAGGCCCTTTATTAAATGTCTTTAAGATTAATGAACTTAAGATCAGCAAAGGAACAAAGTTTGATGTTCATTATGCTAGCCAAGACATAAGAAATATGCTGCTTCATACAGATGAAATTTATTTACCTCTGAGATTTACACACAATGATGCCATTGCCTTGGATAATAATGGCACAACATAGAAACTGCTCCAAATCACATGATCAAATAGAAAGACAATCCTCTGGTTATGTTATTGGGCACTAACACTTGTACATTATCATTTGCTGTCAGGAAATCCTTGAAAACCTGGATTTTTGGAGCTTTGGACTCGCTTGTGTTTCCCTTATTTAACTCTCCAGCAATTGTGATAGCGGCACCTTTGTTTTTCTGTGCATCCCATCTATCACTGCACAGCACCAAGATACTCTCGCGAAATGATAACTGCGCTTTAGAAATAACGCATACAATACAATACAATACAGCCATAGGGCAACACATCCAAGTTAGATACTGAGGGGCATACTCTCAAGGCGATATCGCCGCGTTAGCGGCACTTTTCTGCCGCTAAAGCGGCGATATTTTTATCGCCGTATTCTCAAGCTGTCGCTAACAGCCATTAGCGACAGCTTTCAGGCGATAGCGGCCGCAAATAACATCGCCAACGATGTCAGCGACAATTAACGCTAATCATATGCAATGTAGGCGTTTCCGTGTTAAAACGCACGCTAACCCCACTTCGCGATATTCTCAACTATCGCCCCGACCGGCGATGCGATAAAAAAACACACGCTAAGGTCCGTTAGCTGCTGGAACTTAAAACCAAAAAAAAGGAGGTCTTAAAATGGTGATAAATAGCAATATATAAGGGGGACTAGCCCAGAGCCTCATCTGAAGACCCACTGATGCCATGGAGGTACTAATCATGCAGCTTGGAGCACCAAGAAGGCCACAACAACCACCGCCACTGCCACCTCCCCCAGGACCACCACCGAGGCTGCGCAGAATAAGACAGCGGGTCCATCGCCGACGCCTCAGCCTCACAGACCTAACGCCAGAGGATGTCATTGCCCACTACAGGCTCAAAAGGACATCCATCCGCTGCATCCTGACCCACATAGCCCACAGGCTGACGGCACCAACACAGCGGATAACCAACATCCCTCCGCAAACAAAGCTGCTGGCTGTGCTGCACATGTTGGGCTCTGGTACCTTCCAATCAACAACTGCCAGAGTCGGAGGAGTCTCACGGCCAGCCCTATCAAAGTTCCTCACAACTGTCTTGGATGGCATCATCAGCCTGATACCCCAGCACCTTCACTTCCCCAACACTGCGCAGGAACAGCTGGAGACCAAGCAAGGGTTCTACGCCATAGCTGGCTTCCCGCATGTGTTGGGGGCAATTGACTGCACACATGTCCTACTTGTGCCTCCTGCTGACACTGCACACATATACCGCAACAGAAAGCACACACATTCCATTAATGTGCAGGCAATAGTGGACCACCGGGGCCTGTTCACCAATGTCGTAGCCAAGTTCCCAGGCAGTGTGCATGATTCATACATCTTCCGCCAGTCCATCATCAACCAGCGCTTTCAGGATGGCACATATGGAAATGCACTGTTTGTTGGTTAGTACTACCTGAACACACCACACACCTCAACTCCACAATCATGGAACTCACAACTGTGAGAATGCACACGTTCCAAACTCACATACAACATGCCAATCAACATGCCCACCTACCAGACACGACAACACAAGTACCTGTGGTAACTGGGGCCAGCCATGTAGACAAACCATCCCCAAAGCCATAGCCCCTCTGCCACACAATTGCAAATGTGGGGAGGGGTGGGAACCAAGTATGTGCGATGGAGGGACTCAACCTATGAAGAAAGAATGTACACAAGGCCGAGTGTGGCGGTGGTGTGCTGTAGAGTCTTGAGTGTGCAGAGCACAGACATGTCCATGTGGGCATATAGTGCATTACCGTTGTCCAGCCTGATGGCAATGACAGCATTGAAGACTGACCTACCTGACGGGGGTGGGACCAATTGAAGGTAGCATGGTGGATGCAGAGTCTGTCGAAGCTGCTGCAGGCCACTGCGTAGACCTGTGTGTACATGGAGAGGGAGGAGTCGAGTACGATGCCTAGGTACCTAGAGTTGTTGGGGGGGGGCTTCCGAAGGCGGAGGCCCACCAGGTGTTGCCACATGCTGATGGGGTGGTCACGAGGATGAGGACTAATGTCTCCTCTTTGTAGAGCACCCCCCAGCTGTTGAACATCCATGTTGCAACTTGCATCAATCCTCCATGGAACCCCAGTCTGGTGTGTGTGGGCGCCTTGGTGAGGGAGAGTATGAGCTAGGTGTCCTTGTAGGTGGTGATGTCCAATGGTTCCCTTCATGTAGTTCCAGTTCTACTCCAGGCGTCTGCAGATGCATCTGTCATCTTGGATGTTGTTGGTGAGCGAGGTGGCATTCATAGCACTCTTTATGTTGGAGTTGCATATTGGGGCAAGTGTGCATGCGCAGTTGGAGATCCATGTGTGGAAATTCCGGACAGCGCAGTTGGTGTTGGCTGCAGCGGTGTGGGTGTTGCAGTTGATGGTGGAGTGTACAAGATCCCCGGTGACACTGCTCCTGTAACTCTGTGTGGCGCCGGATGTGGTATTTTGGTGTCATGAGGTTTCACAACGAGGACGTGTACGCTGTGCTGGTCACACCATGGGCGTTGAGTGGTTTTGATGAAGTGGACGCAGCTTCCACATGTGAAGATGGGGTCAAAGGTGGGCCCTGACTTGTGGCTCGGTGTTGAGAAGAGTTACCTCTGTTCAATGTTAGCAAGCATCTGCCAGATGGTAATGGATTTGGAGTTGCTGATGATCCAGTGGTAATTTCACAGTAATTTCTCAATGCAAAACCTCATTACCTCTAGTTTACCGCTTAAAGGGGATGGACCTTGGCCACCGTGTATCATCATCAGGAGACTTTACATAAACATGAAAAATCAATTGCAAATAATATTTAAGGCAATAATGAGAATTGTGAGTAGTTTTAAAGGGTTTTATTTTCTAGTCAAAAGTTAAGTTTCTCTGACTTTTTATTCATTAGTCAAATATCAATCAGGTTACAGAATTGAAAAATAGGAAAAATTGAATTAATACAGAACATATTATAGGTTGCATACAAAACACTCCATAAAGGAAAGGGAATGAGGCATAAAATGTCAGTCAGAACTCTTTAAAGAGTTTCAGGAAAATATAATTCAAGAGTGAGTTTTGCAAGGCTAATCAATAATTAATAATTGGCAAAAATCTCCCATAAAGAGAAATAAATGCATAAGACAAATAAATCTTTTCAAAGCCAGTTAGTCAATGCATGAAATTTAAAGTTTTAGCATCTAAATCTAAACCTGTTCTGATCCTCTCAGCCGCTCTCTCTGTGTCTGACACAGACGCTGGGCATAGCCCCCCCCCTCTCGCTGTGTCTCCTCGGACGCAATCTCCACCCAGTCTGCACCCACGACGTTCACGTACCTAACCCGAATGATGTCTGGTCAGATCTGCTCTGACACGCCCCCAAGGGGTCATTAATTATACCCTAATTCTTGGCTGACTACACTAACAATGTTGCAGTTTCAGTAGAAACTCGCAATGTGATTGGTTGGCACAGGTGACATTGGGGTCTCATCATCCTGTTCTCATCGCAAGTCCACCCCATACTGGTTCTAACAATAGGGGCTTAATGCTAAGAACAATATACATAACATGTATCAATGAGAACATCTCTTGCAACATCTTAAGCAACAAAATGTATCAATCTAATTCTTTTTCGCTTTCACATCACACACAGGAATGACACTCTCCCACAAACACTGGTACGTTGGCACGGTGACAGGAGTGTGCAGATCATTGTGGCCTTGACCTATGTGTCTTTACTTGAGGCACTTGGCAGTTCATGCAGCTGGCATATTCCTTTGCATGCGTCTCCCATTCAGCACACTGCTAACAATTCTCAGCCATGCTGGATTCCTAGGCAGCCATGTTATTGTGGGCCCAAATGTATACTAAAGCAAAACAAACACAAAAGAATATTAATTTATGAAGTAAAGCCCATTATGTTCACCTCCCACCATTCTAATACCCTGTATTATTATTACCTAGCGAAAGCTATTAATTTAAAGCAGCTTTTCTATTATTCATGCACAACATGCAAAATGTGCAATGTACAACATAGCATAAACATGCACTAGTGCAAATTTTCAAAGCGCAAACAGTTAACACATGCTCATGGCAACATGCTCTAATGTTTTAGATAGCTTTTCATGCAAAATGCGTTTGCCCCACGTGTAGTGTTGGTGCATGGTTGATTAATTAATACATATTATAAGAAAGATGTGTTATGAACTGAATATGCATTGTCTAAATATGCAACAAAGCCAAGGTCTCTTGAGACGGGAACAGAGGCATACATTTTAACAATGTCTTTCATTGAAGACGTGTCTTCTCATGGGAGATGGGAGGAAACAGAGAGCAAACATTCCTCTGTTATCTCCAAGGCTAAAGGCCGCAGTGGGCCTGCCACTGAGCTGTGTATTTCAGCCTTTTCTAAACCGTAAAATGCGTGTTAATTCAGCACAATTATATGCTCTTTGAAAGTTCAAAACACATTTTTTTTTAAATTAAAGGTACATTCTATAGTGAGATTAAATCAAAAATAAACACAATTAAACATCCATGATTAATTAATTAAGCATGGTTTTACATGATTTCATTTGACCAGGCCTCATTTCATGTTTTTTCACTTTGCATGCACCATAATCTGCGTGCCATTTTTGAAATGCAGTCTGTCTGAAACTTAAAACAGAGCAATGCCAAATCTAGGTGAAATCTAGGCTCCATCAATCCACCCTTTGATGATAACAAATCATGATACCTCAAATGATTTGTAAATCATCACACTTATTTAATTTCACAGGTGACATTTGATTAATAGCACACTCATTATTAGTTCAGTCTAATATACTTTTCTCTACTTAAAATATTATTATTCATCTTTACTGTATGTATACATGGTAATTTCATTATCACACTTATTTCACACAGGTATATAAGGAAAAACTCTTACTAAAATTAGTTATTATTACAAATGCTGAGCATATAACAATTTTACCTCTATTTCTAAGGCAACACAAGTTTGGTCTGTAATCAGATCATATATAGCCAAGCTCAAAAGTTTAGTGCAGAGTTCTGTAAGTAGCTTCTTGGAACAGTTAGTTTTCTCTAAAATAAGAAACTAAAATATTAAAAGGAAAATTCAACAGATTAGTTCTCTTTTCTTCATTTTTTCTTCATATTTTCTACTTTCATCATTCAAAGATTCTTTTCTTTTCAGCTCTTGACAGTTCTCAGTTATTTGTTTCAGCATTTCTTGGCTCTTTGTTACCAGCTTGCCATCAGGGTGGCTCATACAGTTCAAGCCTCGCATTACACAGTTCATTCAATGTGGCATTCTGTACTTTTTCCATGCATTTTGACCACTCAGGTGCCGAGAAACTCTGACAGAGCACCATCAATTCTTTGCACGTTTTCAATCCAAGCCTTTCACTTTTATTTTCATTTTGTTCATATTCAGACTTTTCAGCTATGGGTGCAAATGATTTTTCAAGGGACCACTGCAGATGTTTTGGATACCCTTTCAGCCAGCTTTTTTCTACCTCCACTCGTAGGCCCACAGCACTAATTTCTTCTTCAGAGGCTGCACCTGACTCATTCACCCTTTTGACACCGCTTTCATCTGAGTCAGTTTCCACTTTTTGCCTTTCCAGTGCCACTTCAGTTTTCTCTAGTGCTGCTTCACGCTCTGTGTGTTCCCTTACAGCTTGACTGACCCTCTTCTGTGGACTTTTGACCACTGCTGGCATCTCTTCTTGAAGAGGAGCTGTTTTATCAGGGGGACACGGGACCACACGCGTGTGAGAGGCATGCACCCAATTTGGAAGGCCACCACATTTCACAACAGTCTTTGCCAGGATCATTTGGAACAGGCCTTTCCATTTCACAGCATCTTTCAGATCAAAGTTTTGGCACCATCCATTATGCAGATCTTGTGAAGCAGCTGCAATCTGGTGAGAAACTGCATGCTCCACATCAGTCAGACCTTCACAGAAATGGCTAGTCTTTTCACCTGTGTTTTTCACAAGTGCATTTGCATGTACATATTCAAGCCACTTCAGTGATGCTGAGACACAGTCTTTTGCAAAGTGAGACTCTGTGCTGTCTTTGTGTTGCATTATTGTACTTGGAATTTCAGGCAGATAGCTACAATCCAATCCTAGTCCAATCTGTGGTTCTGCACATATCTTTGGGACTTCATTATGATCTGATTTCAGAGAAACTGGCAATCTATACCTGGGCATCAGTTTTTGCAATAACACATTTGCTACTATGCAGTTGTCATTTTTCTCAAAATCTGTTCTGATACAACCCTGTTGTTCTGTTTCTGAAACATTTTCTTGAGCCTCTATTAGTTCTTTACGAGTGTAAGTCATTATCATTAGCATTAGATAAACAGTATCCTTTTCAGATTCACCTGTGAAAATTCCATTGAATGCATAGGCTAATAGGACACAATATTGTGCAACTGAATTAGCATTTCTCTCTCCCATGATAATAGTGACTCTCATTTGAGCAGTTATACTGTATGTTATGGTAAGGGCAATCAATTTCGAATTTTGGGCTGAGGTAACTGCTGAAAGCCATGAAGCTTTGACAACATAATGTATAGGGAGCACAGCATGTGCTGCTCCTAATGTGTCATTGTTACCTTTCAAACATGGGCCATCTACAAAATGGACATTGTTGGGCTCAATCAGACGTTCATCCTTAAAGTCTAACTTTGGGTTCATGCATAAATTCATGACACCTAGACATTTAGGTTCAGTTTCATCACAAACAATTTCATTTGCTGGCAGTAAGCTAAATACATTTGAATTTAGACATTTCTTAAATTAAATTAGGAAGAGGGGCAAGCCTTTAATTTTATTTTTAAAGTTTGGTGTGTCGAGTTCCGGGGCAACAAAGGCGGAGAATTAGATGTCTCTAAGCCATAACCCGATTACTTCCGGGTAAATAGAGGCGGACAATGGGATGTCACTATGTTATAACCCGAGTATGTAACTTCCGGGTTAAGAGGGGCAGAGGCAGCGGCCCGATATGAGAAGTTCTAAACAAACAGCTGCTACTAATTAGGAGATAAAAGGTAGAGCCAATCGCATTGCTGAAACACAGATATTTAAAGACAGAACGCCACGCCAGTTCAGTCGGCTTACCTGCGGCGCAAGGACACGTTGGAGCCTCGCTAGCGGAATTTTAAGGTAAAAAGAGGAAGGATTTTGATGTAGGGAGATCGTATTTTTAGAATTCTTTTTAGTCCTCTAAACAACCTTAATGGGTTTGGGCTTTCTCTTTCTGTCTCTTAGTGAATATTAATGAAAGAGACTATACAAGACAGCCGCTTCTTTGGAGGATTATACTAATAGGACGTAAAGATTGTGTGCAAGGAAGCAAGTTTTTACAGGTATGTTAGGCCGCTAAATTTATAAATTTATAAATTATGAATATATTACACCTGAAGAAACATAGGATTAATATTAGGTTTTTATTATTTTTTAGATTTTAAATTTAGGAGCTTCAATGTCCAATGCTATAAAGGAAGACTATCCGTATAGAAATTGAATATAAGGATTACATCACTGACCTTATCAGGTGAGAGTAGGGTCATAGTTTTAACAATGCTTAGAATACAAATTAGCCTGTTAAAATAACAATCAGATGGATACTCATCGCTGGTATATATACAATTCTTTTTAGACTCTCTGGATCAAGGGCCAACAATATGCCCGGCAGATTAAGTGAACTGATGTGTCAGTAACATGAAATAAGGTAAAATACCTTTTGTATAAAAATCTTTGGTCATATTTTGGGAATGAGGGTGCCCCTTTGGATTTAAACTATGGGTGTTTTTACATGGGGTCATAGGCACATTTTAGAATAAGCCCATCTGATAGAGTCACGATGAATTATTAAAAGAGTTGGGGAAGAGCTGCATGTTATACCCATTACGTTATCATAATTTGCAAAATGTACAAACTGACCCCGGAACCCATATAGAACAGTAAAAAAGCAAAAATGACTAGTAATAATGTATAATTAAGTGTTTTTTAATATAGCAGGTACTGAGTAACCTATGAAGTTAAATACATTAAATGAATACATTGTATTTGCCTTACACGGGATTGAAACCACAGGCAACCAAACAGTGCCAATAAAGAGAGATATTTATATATTGTCTTGATAAAGATGGGACATCTATAGAACCATCGAAACGCGTCGACGCTTCACTCAACACAATCCGCGGATTTAGCTTATCCTGTAGATAAGAATAATAGACTGTATCCAGGATCAGCTATTGAATTGTTCAGATCGGATGTGTTCTTAGATGACAAAATGTATTGTCTGTTTTTGTCTCTCTGTTGATTGTTTTTTGGTACGTCTAATTAAATATGATGTTTTAGGTTCTTGGATAATACACATAATTTTATTGTATATGAATTTGTCACTAATGTTTCTGCAATCATCCCTATAGTCAATTATAGGTTTCTGTGGATGGAATATAGGATTTTGTTTCTGCTGCTAATGTAATTAATTTTTATAGTGTCTTTTATTGTAATATCTGTTGTTTTTAAATAAAAAATATATTTTAATATATAATTCACAATTGTTATAATTGTATGTACAACCTTTTTATGATCTAACATATGGGCTATAAAGTTTTCTGGCTAGGTATTTTGAGACCTAGTATTGTATCTCATAGATCTTCCCACCAAGGAACATTTATTTCTACTCCTTTTCAGATTCACCTGTGAAAATTCCATTGAATGCATAGGCTAATAGGACACAATATTGTGCAACTGAATTAGCATTTCTCTCTCCCATGATAATAGTGACTCTCATTTGAGCAGTTATACTGTATGTTATGGTAAGGGCAATCAATTTCGAATTTTGGGCTGAGGTAACTGCTGAAAGCCATGAAGCTTTGACAACACAATGTATAGGGAGCACAGCATGTGCTGCTCCTAATGTGTCATTGTTACCTTTCAAACATGGGCCATCTACAAAATGGACATAGTTGGGCTCAATCAGACGTTCATCCTTAAAGTCTAACTTTGGGTTCATGCATAAATTCATGACACCTAGACATTTAGGTTCAGTTTCATCACAAACAATTTCATTTGCTGGCAGTAAGCTAAATACATTTGAATTTAGACATTTCTTGGTCACAGTATTTTCTCAAAACAACTCCATAAAGGAAGGAACCTTTTCATCAATTGGACATTCCATCATTATATTCTCACTCTTTTTATGACTGACATTTACCACAGCTACTAAATTAAGGCAGCTGGGCATTTCTGTGGCGTTGGGGTCTAGGGTCATTGGGAAATATGTCACAGACCTTTGAACACATCTATGTAGGGTGATCAAAAATCACACCATGGGTCTCGGGAGGGGGTGGTGGCTAGTTGGCACACCGCCGGCAAAGCCAGGCACCCGCTTGGTACCTGATCGAGCCCTTAAAACACCGGACCCCGATTTTTGATTACCCTACATAGATCTGCTGGGTTCCAATAATTAAGAAGGATCCCGCAGTAATAGCAGGTTTTTAAAGATTTTTTCCTGTTTTTTTCACATATTCGACCTCCTGGTTAGGGTGAGCCTTAGCGCGCTCATACCGCCGGGGTCTTCACCTTGGTCCTGAAGAATGCCTAGCTAGTAGCATCACAGAGGCAGAAACATGTTGACCACACACAGTGAGACATAGCTGACCAATCTATTCAGCACATATACCACTCACTCTGTTTTTATTTGTGCCTGGCTGACCGGCGAATAAAATTATTTTCGGATACAACCTAGTCACTTTTAATTCACTTCACAAATCACTTGCACTTGTCACTTTAACCTGCTCCGCAGTAATTCTGGCATTGAAGCACACCGGGGAGGTACTCGACCTTCCTGGTGGGGCCCGATGATGAAGCATGTCACCAACCAGGTTGGTGAGTGAGGGCTTTCTAAAGAATCAAAATTTGATCCTTCATGCTAGCTCTTCTCCTAAGAAGGCACACTCTTTTGTTGTTTGGACTATATAATTTGGGGGACCAAGAGTGCTCCTTTGAAAATTCCCTCTCTCTCCTATTGTTTATTGTCTAATTTTAATAAGACATGTTCTGCACATTTTTTTAATCTGACATCCTTTTCTGTGAACTCCCTTATTTCTGTGTTTATTATTTCTTTCAAATCAGAAGGTAATTTTTCAACTGTCATTTCTGCTATAGCTGTCTTTTGTTGGGCCATTTTAAAATGTACATCCTCATCAGAAATCTGATAATTAACATCATCTGGTGTACAGTAATCTGTGCTGTTTAATTTGCAAAACAATTGTTTTCCTGTCAGGCCTGTGTCACAAACAGCAAATTGGCAATTTTTATCAAATGGGCCTGCTTTTGCTGCAACCTTTTCTAAAACTGGGTTTGTAATTTCTCTTTTTAAAATTCCTACAACTAAGGGGCCGATTCCGATTCGGGTCGGACAGCTCAAACAGAGCCGTCCGGACGCTTACCTCCCGACCGACCTGTCCCGGGAGCCGGTCAGTCCTGCCGATCAAGTACGATGCGTGCATGTGCTGAAAACTCGACCGACACGAACTCGCCAAATAAATACTCAATTCACCCTACGACCCGGTCCCGTAAACGCAGAATCGACTCGCACGGGGGCTAGGTCAGAGCTGTTTCCGGCCGGACAAGTACGATGCGCACTTCCTATGCGCCGAGCGAGTCGACACGTACGGCACGTCACAGCATCCGGAAAAGCTGCATGAAAGGAACGATTCGCGCCACAACACGATCCCCGGACACGAGACGTACAAGCCTGCAACTGGGACGAAACGAACCAACGACCAGTGCAGACGAGACGGTGTCGACATGAATCCCATCGCACAGGCCATACCGATCCTCTACATCCATGGACTGATCCGGAACAGACGCCAACGACGGAGACGGTAAGAGACACCCCCCAAACAAACAGCCGACACGTACCAGTAAACCTGTGACAAACACCCAGGCCCCCCTTGCCCATCACCCCCACCCATAGGGGGCCTCTTGCCTGTCACCACTACCACCCCCACCCATAGGGGGCCCCTTGGCTGGGACTACTCTCACCCCCACCCATAGGGGGCCTCTTGCCTGTCACCACTCACACCCCCACCCATAGGGGGCCTCTTGCCTGTCACCACTTCCACCCCCACCCATAGGGGGCCTCTTGCCTGGGACTACTCACACCCCCACCCATAGGGGGCTTCTTGCCTGTCACCACTCCCACCCCCACCCATAGTGGGCCTCTTGGCTGGGACTACTCACACCCCCACCCATAGGGGGCCTCTTGCCTGTCACCACTCCCACCCCCACCCATAGTGGGCCTCTTGGCTGGGACTACTCACACCCCCACCCATAGGGGGCCTCTTGCCTGTCACCACTTCCACCCCCACCCATAGGGGGCCTCTTGCCTGGGACTACTCACACCCCCACCCATAGGGGGCCTCTTGCCTGTCACCACCCCCACCCATAGTGGGCCTCTTGGCTGGGACTACTCACACCCCCACCCATAGGGGGCCTCTTGCCTGTCACCACCACCAATAGTGAACTGTGTGAGTACCACTACCAATGCCCACACACATAGGATGGGTGATGTGTAACACATACCCCATACCCCAACATAAGGACTACAAACCAAAGGATATCCACAACAACCTCATGACCACAACATGTAGTCTGTGTACAATACCCACCACAGTGAACATGACCATGTACACACAATGTAACTCACAACACGTGTCTGCAATACCATAGTGTGGCTAACACAAGCCAAGCCTCACATGAGCACTGCAGTAATGTCCTCAACACCCATCACTTGAGTGTACAAAAGGTAACTGTGTGGTACTAAACAGCAGCATATGTAGAGCACTGTGCTAATGGGGTCTCAACCCCCATCAGCACAGTGACATGAAGGTAAGTGTGGGGATCACACATGCAGCATATGTAGAGCACTGTGCCAATGGGGTCTCAACCCCCATCAGTACAGTGACATGAAGGTAAGTGTGGGGATCACACATGCAGCATATGTAGAGCACTGTGCCAATGGGGTCTCAACCCCCATCAGCACAGTGACATGAAGGTGAGTGTGGGGATCACACATGCAGCATATGTAGAGCACTGTGCCAATGGGGTCTGAACCCCCATCAGCACAGTGACATGAAGGTGAGTGTGGGGATCACACATGCAGCATATGTAGAGCACTGTGCCAATGGGGTCTGAACCCCCATCAGCACAGTGACATGAAGGTGAGTGTGGGGATCACACATGCAGCATATGTAGAGCACTGTGCCAATGGGGTCTGAACCCCCATCAGCACAGTGACATGAAGGTGAGTGTGGGGATCACACATGCAGCATATGTAGAGCACTGTGCCAATGGGGTCTGAACCCCCATCAGCACAGTGACATGAAGGTGAGTGTGGGGATCACACATGCAGCATATGTAGAGCACTGTGCCAATGGGGTCTCAACCCCCATCAGCACAGTGACATGAGGGGACTCCACTCCTGTGGAAGGAAAGCTGTGCCATATGTTGTCCATGCAGGCCACCAGCATGTCAGCAGTATACTTTGTCACACAGCTAACATATACCACACATTGGTGGCCCTGGTAACAGCAGCCTGGGCACGGGAGGGTCCCCTGAGTCAACTGCACAGAGTCAACACACATGTAGATGAAGTAGCACTGAGGACACAGATGAGTCCATCCACATAGATGCATACACTTGCATGTCCATTGGAGATGGCCACACAGTCAGTGAAATGGGCCAATTGAACCATGCTAAGGCCAACAGGTGTTCATGTGTGTAAGACACTGATGAGACATTGCTAACAAAAGATAGATAACACATTTCCAAAGACCATAATCATGACCCCGTCGGATTGCTGCAAAGGATGACATGGATACACACCCCAACAGGACATACCCCCCATGGGCCACATGGTCTCCAGCACAGTGACACTACATTTCCCAGCCAGGGAATACACCATCACTGGAGCAAGGGCATGTCAAGTATCAACAACATCATGTACATCTGAAGCAAAACCACTAGTGAACAAAAAGGAACTTTTATTCAGCCGAGTTATTTGTGAAATGGAAAATCAAGAAGAAAAACATGAAGGCCTATGGCCAGTCCATAAACAGACCCAACAGGGTCAAGTGTCCAAATGCCACATTTGGCATGCCTGCACTGCCAACGGAAGGGGACATACCCCTGGGAGGGGCATACATAGAGGCCAGCCAGGCACCGCAGGTACAGGATCATGGGTCTACAGAAACAGGCAGGGAAGGGCTGGTGGGTGCAGGAGCGGCAGCTGCAGCGGAGGAGTCTGACAGGGTGGGTGCCGGCACGACTGGGGGCACAAGTCAGGATCAGTGGGTGCCGGCACAACTGGGGGGCACAAGTCAGGAGCAGTGGGTGCCGGCACAACTGGGGGGCACAAGTCAGGATCAGTGGGTGCCGGCACAACTGGGGGGCACAAGTCAGGAGCAGTGGGTGCCGGCACAACTGCAGTGGGCAGGTCAGAGGGAGTGGACACGGAACCCACTGCAGTGCCCAAGTCAGACCGGGAGGGCAGAGACTCCACTGCAGTGCCCATCCTCAGGGGAGCAGGAAGTGGATCCGGTGATGTGGGCAGGACGGAGGGGGAGGGCACGCCCTCCACAGCAGTGCCACACACAGGCTTAGTGGGGTGTGGGGTGCTGGAAGAGCAAGAGGCAGGTGGGGAAGGCCTGAGCATCTTGGGGATGCGGTAGCGGTGGGTGGGTGAACCTGGGGCAGGGTGTGGTGGTGGGACCTGTGGAGTGGGAGCCTGGGGGATGGCGGGTGGAGACTGTCTGGTGGAGTGTTGGGCCGGTGGTGGGGTCTTGCTCTTCCGTGTGCGGGGGACCTGCGGCGTGGTGTCTCCAGCCTGCCTGCGCCTGGGGGAGGGTGTCTGGGGGCGAGGGACACCCCCCTCTGTGTGGCCGGACCCCCTCTTCGTATTGTGTGCTGGTGTGGATGGATCAGTGGGGAAGAGTCCGAGGTCGACCAGGAAGAGCCTCTTTGCAGCTGGGGATGCAGTTGAGGCAGTGGAAGGGGCCGTGGAAGGGGCTGTGGAGGGTGAGGCATCGGAGGACTGCGGAGTGCCTGTGGATGCATGTGTGTGTGTGTCTGACCCATCCCCGGTGAGTGTATTTTCAGTCCCCTGAGTATGCGTGCGTGCATGTTTAGACTTTGGCTTGGGGGTGTGTGTAGTGCCTGGGTCTGTTGTGTGCAATGATGGTGCAGGTGTGTGTGTGAGTTGGACAGGTAGGGTGCTGGGAATAGGGGATGGGGCAGGGGCAGGAGGGGGAGGGACTGCTGGAGGAGGGACACTGCTGCCGTCAGTGAGGAGGCCATGCCCTGACTGGTCCTCTGTAGGGCAGACATGGATGATGACATGCCCTCCATGTACGACACCAGCTGGTTCAACAGACCCGTGTGCACATGGAAGACACGCAGCATGGATGACTGCCCCACATGGATCTGCCGCAGCAGGTCGACAGACTCCTCACTCAGGGCTGCAGGGGACACAGGGGTAGGGGGTGCGGTGCCTGACTGGAAGGAGACATGCCCATGAACACGGGCGCCTCCACGGACCTTAGATGTGGGAGCCATGGGGAGGGCAGTGATGGTGGGGGCGGGGACAACCTCAAAAGGTGTTGGATGGTGGCTGCTGCCACCCGCCTCCACAAGGAAGTCCCCGTCACTGCTGCTGTGGTCCTCAGCTGCGGTGGTGTTTGCCGAGGAACCCACAGACTCACTCCCCTCGCCCTCCGTGCCACTGGGTCTCTCCGACTCCTCAAATTCCGACCCAGTCTGGCTCTCTGGCTCCCCCTGGTCTGTGGAGCGGTCTCCCTCTGTGTCCGTGTCTGTATCTGCACAGGGAAAATAGAATGAAAACACATTAGTCATCTGCACTGACCACACACACCACAGAAAGTACAGCACATCAGTGGCCAAGTGCGGGCATCAATCAGTTGAACTTTGCTAGGAGTGCTCACACAGATTTGCATAGGCCAATGGTTAGTCTGAGAGTCGAGCATGGCATTCACATCCCTCCTGCCCTTGCACCCATCTGTCTTGCGCATGTAGGATCCCTACACCCCACTGCAGACACATGCACCACCTACCCATCACTTGACAAGACCTGAAAATACGTAGTGGTCTGTCAACATGCACACATCACATCTGCTGACAATGGACCTGTACATTTGCCTGGACGTAGGGATGGCCAGTGTTGCATCTGAGAGGCTGGGGCTGAGTACATGCACCAGACATCCTGATCCCTGCAAGTCCTGCATACCTTGGCACAATGGAGTGCATGTTGCACATGACACACTCCTGCTGGATCACCCCTAGGTAGTGTAGTCCCATGGCTCAGCCATGCCTGTGAGATCATACATCACAGTCTCCAGTCACAGGGGGCAGGGCAGCCCTACAACAACTGTCACCACTGTGTCACATTCCCAAGACATGGGGCCTGCAAACTCTGTAGCTGACAACTACACATGACCATCCACAGTAACAACAGCGTCTGGATTCTGATGTGCCCACCCCAGATCCATTGGACGCATGAGAGACATGGGACAGGGCACTCTGAAGCTGAGCAACTCGCACTCTGCTGTGAATGACACCCAGCTGCTGGAACTACCCGGTTGCAGGCACCATTGTGCACGGTCAAGTCATCACATCCATACATGTCACAGAGGTATTGTCTCACAAGGGCACATCTCAGATTGCATGCTGACCCCAAACCCATGTACACACCAGTGGGCCTGACAACGGTGCCACAGCACAATGACACAGGGGCAGACACCTGAGGGAACTGTTCACCTGGCACAAAGTGCCAACCGAGACACGGGAGTGGGAGTACAGACTGTAGCATGCCCTGGACTAGCCATGACTGTCCTGCTCCACGTGGAACAGGTGATAGCCATGGACAGTAGGCAGGTGGCTGTGCATATGTGACACACTTGAGGTACATGCTCCAGAGGCCCCAACAGTTTACCCAACCAGCAGCATGGGTGTGTGCCGAATGCCCCAGGCACATGTGGTGAGCCCGAGCTGTCAATTGGCCACATGACAGGAGTACATGCAGATAAATACCAGGAGCCTGGCATGTACTGTACAATGGTCCCACCCTTGAAGCACAACACTGAGTCCCCTGAAGCAATGCTGGCCCACATCCCATGCACCTTCACATGTAAGGGCACAGTTCCCACGTGACACTATGCCCAGACAGAAACAGCAACACCTGGCAAACAGATGAGAAGGGGGAAAATCACCAGAGAGGGACATGGGTCCTGGACTAACTGAACAATGTACTGTTGAGGTGTTACCAGGCCAGAGGGGGCACATAGCATGTCAGACACAGCACACAGTGCAGTCATGTACTCACCCCCTCCTTGCTGCTGTCTGGTCTTCAGCTGCCCATCCAGGTCCGGGAAGACCACCGCCAGGATCCGGAGCATGTGGGGGGTCAGGGTCCGGTGTCCGCCCCTCCTGCGTGGAGGCGACAGCTTCAGCTGGACCCGTGCGATCCTCCGGGTCCAGCCCCGAAGGTCCTGCCACCTCTTCTGGCAGTTGCGGATCCTGCGCCTGTAGACCCCCACGGATCTCACCGCCCGGACGATGCTCCTCCAGATATCATGCTTCTTCTGGGCAGCAACCTGTGAGGATGACAAAGTGCAGAGGACATTACTACACTGGCAACATATTAGTGCAACACACAGGCAGTCACACATGTGGGCATCAGCAAGGCTAATGAGGTACACAGGTGGTGCAACTATGGTTGAGGGACCGGTGTCCAGCACTCACAGCTTTGAGACATGGCCTGGGAAGGGGACCTAGTGACAATACACCTTGCACTGCACTGCAACTGTGCAGTACATGTGGGTGCCCCATTTGTGGCAAGAGCAGTAGTCAGTGGGCAACCAAGCCACTGGTGTACACACTAATGCTGCTGCTGGTCAGACCAGTAGCACAATTAGCAAAGCAGTGGACAGCACACTCACCTGCTCCCCTGGTTTCCCATAGAGCTTGGTGTACTGCGGCAGGAGCCCGTCCAGCAGGGCCTGGTTCTCCTCCTCACTGAAGGCTGGGGCCCTCTCCACAGTACGTGCCATCATTGAAGCCAGAGGAAGCAGAGACAGCAGCAGTGATGATCTTGATGTGCTCCATGTCAATGTGGTGCAGGCAAGTGGGTTCTCTGGGGGCCAGGCAGCCTTATATCTGTGCTGTGGAGGCATGTCTGCCCTGGGGTACAAAGGGATAGGTCCAAAAAGCTTGCATCCTATGAATTTGGCCAATCCATGGGATAGCACGACTCGTACACGCCTTCAGCATCATTTAAAACATCACCTCCATGACCCACTGGCAATTGCAACAATGTTGTACGACTCCAACTGAATTTCCTGCACACGCCTCGTTCAAATTTCAGATCCGCGTCCATCACCATGACAGCTCATGGCCAATGAGGGTGCAGGGCCCGGCAAATGACTGTACTACACGGATTTTGAATGGCAACACACACCCGTCTCCATCAGATTCAATTGGTAAGACGTGCGCGCGGCTCGGTCATACACGACCGACGCGTCACACGCGTCCGTCGCCATTGTGATGTATGTCCCTGACATGCGCGCGGCTCGGTCATACACGACCGACGCGTCACACGCGTCCGTCGCCATTGTGATGTATGTCCTGACATGCGCGCGGCTCGGTCATACACGACCGACGCGTCACACGCGTCCGTCGCCATTGTGATGTATGTCCCTGACATGCGCATGGCTCGGTCATACACGACCGACGCGTCACACGCGTCCGTCGCCATTGTGATGTATGTCCCTGACATGCGCACGGCTCGGTCCGAACAAGTTATTTGGGTTTTGGGGACATTGAACGTGTCGGTCAGCCTTGCTGTCAATTCCTGACAGATGCCATCCTCTGTCACTAGCTAGGGACTATGGGGCACACCATTGGCACCACTGCCTGTGCCACAGTGTGTCCCCAGTCATGTATGGCTGCCTCTTATGTGTGTGTCTGGGGGCACAGGATGTGTTTGGTCGTGTGCCACTTGTTGACAAGCACTCCCAGGCTGGACCCGGATGTGGATGGACACATACATGTGTGGTGTGCCCATTGCCACAGGGGGGTGCAGCAATGCAGTACAGGACATTGGCAATGGACACAGTCCCAGCCAGGATGTGCGTGTGTGTCGTGTCACATGCACCCTGTCTCATCAGTGTTAGTAGCTTCAACGCAGGGTGAACCAGTGTCGACATTGTGATGTCCATACACTATCTGTGTGCATGTGGTGTGATCTGTCAGTGATCCAATGTGAGCTGATCCACACATCACATTAGTTTGTACATGCACAGTGTTGTTGTGTGGGGGTGGCACAGACACCTACATATGTCCACTTGTGGCGACAGGGCACATGGACTGTGGCTAACATGCTTGTTGTGTGTAATGTCAACGATACGTCACATCATGCCTGTGTAACTGTCAGTCAGGGAGCTGTGATGTGGAGAATATATATGTCCTCACTAGTCACTGTGGGCTTTGTGTGGTAGGTGGCAACAGGGCAGATGTACTGTGCTAGGGCCCATTGCTTTGTCATGGCACAACAGGGGCCCCGTCATGTGCACATCTTGGGCTTCAATGTGCGTTGATGCCATGTATGGGACATTAGTGTCTGTAACCTGTGGCAACCACCTCAGCTCATTGTGTTATGTGTTTGTTTATGATGGGCTGTGTTGCTGTGGCTTTGTGACATTGCTGGAGGGTGTGCCTTCATCCTTTGTTTCTGTCTGTACTGCAGGGCCCCAAATGTACCTAGGCCATTCCCGGACCTGGCAACGATGGTGGAACGTGAGTCCATCAGAAAGTACCGTTTCACCAGGGCAGTGATTGAGGAGTTGGCAGGGCAGTTGGGCCCACACCTGCAACCTGGCCGGCCATACCCGACGGCACTGACCCCCAAGGTGAAGGTGATGGCAGCCCTTCATTTCTTTGCGACGGGTACCTTCCAGTACACTGTGTCTTCTGGTGGAGGGATGTCGCAGACAATGTTCAGTCGGGTGCTTCGGGATGTGTTGGAGGCCATGTTACATTTCCTGGACCTGTACATCTATTTCCCCACACCCCAACGACTTGCAGACATAAAGGGTGACTTCTATGCCCTGGGGAGGATGCCAAATGTCATAGGCTCCATTAACGGGACACATGTGGCTTTGGTGCCACCACAGGCACATGAGCTGCCATACAGGAACCGCAAGCATTTCCACTCCATCAATGCTCTGGTGGTTTGTTTGGCAGACATGACAATCTCCCATGTGTGTGCCCGTTTCCCTGGGTCTGCGCATGATGCCTATGTAATGAGGAGTAGTCGTGTCCCTAGACTGATGTCACGGATGCAGAATCTACGTGCCTGGCTTGTTGGTGTGTACTGACTTTTCCTCATTGTGTGTGCCTGCCAATTGTGTGCTACCTGTTTTTCTCCAACTCCTCTAATGTGCATGTGTCTGTATGTAGGTGACTCTGGATATCCCAACAAGCCATGGTTGCTGACACCCCTGAGGAACCCTGTGACACCAGCCGAGATGCGCTACAACCAGGCACATGGTCGTACCAGGAGGGTGATAGAGCGGACATTTGGACTCCTGAAGAGCCGCTTCAGGTGTTTAGACAAGACAGGAGGTGCCCTCCCGTATGCCCCTGCTAAGGTGTGCCGGATCATCATCGTAGCATGCATGCTGCACAATCTGGCAGTGCGAAGGGAGTTGCCCCTCATCCAGGATGACAATGACCAACACCCACCACCTGTGGAGGATCCTGGCCTGGGCCAGGATGCCAGTAGCGATGATGAGGCTGCGGAGGATGTCCGCACACAGCTCATCAACAACTTCTTCTCCTGAATGTGAGTATACAGTGATGTGTTGTAAATGTGTTGTGTGTGCATGTTTTGTGTGTGTGGTGCACCTTGCGTGAGGCTGTGTGCTACTTGTGTGGATGCCTGCAGTGATGTGTCCATCCAGTTTACCTGTACTCCCCACCAGTTGTGTGATGATTAGTATTTTGGGGTGGTGTAGTCTGTGATTTGTGTTTGCCATGTGTGTTGCAGTTGTATGGCGTCATGCAGTGTTAACAATTGTGTTTCTGTCTGTCCTTCACAGGGTACTGTGGCTGTTGTTTGGTGTACAGAGACCCCTGATGCCCATGCTCCACTGCCAGGATGGAGTCGTTAGTGTCCCGACGAGTGATGTGCCAGGCACCCCAGGACTTCCGTAGTTATCCACTTGGTGACCGTGTGCCCTATTGTCAGGTGTTGCTAGCTTGCATGTGTGTAATAAGGGACATGTGGCAATTGCCTGACAATAAACTGTGCTGCACCTTCTGATGTGTGTTGCTTGTGCCTACACATCAGACTGACATTGACGTACTGCACTTGTGGGCCTGTCACCACTGACTCAGGTTGGCTGTGTAGTTTGTGCATACCACAGGCTTGCTTATCAACATTGATGTTGGCAATGAATTGGTTGGACGTGGTGGGCATGTTTAAAGTAGACCTGGTGGTGTGTCTCCCACATATGTGGCACATTGGCCTGACTGACATGACAGTGTACTCATCACAGTACAGGTTTGCATGCACAGTGTTCTTCAGCACATCCAGATCTACATGCCACTGGCAACCTCTCAATCACCACAGAGTCACGTCTTGTGTTTAGGTGAATTTATTAGCACATAAGTGGGGATGGTGCTCAGGATTGGGAGTGTTGTCCGTTGGCTTTAGAATCCAAAGTTCACAGATAACAAGTTAGGAGTGTTGGTAGATGAAATGTCTAGAGTACAGTCCACAGTCGTTAAGCACATTGTTCCAACTCAGACCCTCCATGTCATGTGGGGAGTACGATGTCGTACAACAAGGTGAACGGTTTGCACACAAAGGTCACTGTCCAGAACAGGTGTTGGTTTCCTGGGGGATGTGCATGGGCATCTTCGTCTCACTTGTTCCTCACCGGACGACCCCTCTTCTTCTTCTCAAGGGGAGCCTCACCTGCAGGCTGCTGCCGTGCACGGGGGCTTCCACCAGACCCCCCCTCACTCCCTGTGGCAGTGGCAGATGTTTTTGCCCAAGATGTAGTCGTCGCACAGGGAGGTGGGCTCAAGTTGGTGCTGATCTGGCGGAGGCAGGTCAACATTTCCCGGTGCACCACTGCTATATCTTCCATGGTATCCCACTTGGACTCCATATTTGACAGGTGTGTTTCAACACGGGACATGTGGGAGTCCAAGCGGGCATGGTGGGCAGCCTGCTGTTCTTTGATGTCCGTGAGGATCCCCACTACCTGGCTGAACCCTCCGGTGCTCTCCTGGTACGCATCCATGATGCGTTCCAGGTGGGTGTCATCCTGCAGACCAGCACCCTCAGTGGAGCCTCTGCTCGGCCTCCCACCCCTCCCACCACCCCTCGCCACACGGCCAGCACCTGTGGTGTTCCGCACAGGTGTCACAGGGGGACCTTGGATGTTGTTGCTGTTGTCAGGTGCCCTGGTGCCCTGTGACTCTGTACCGTCTGATGGTTCGGTGGGTCTGTCCGTGTTGGCAGGGGTGGCTTGCGGTGTATCAGCAGTTGCAGGGGTGGTTTCAAGGGGGGCAGGTGAATGTTGCCGAGGGGCTGCATGAGGGCCGAGACCGGAGGGGCCAGCTTGGGTGTCGTCCGACGAGGTGTGAGACTGTGCGCCACCGGAGCCAGGTGGGTCCACCGGAGCCTGGGACTGGGACTCTTCCTCATCTGTGGTTGAGTCCACATCTGCCCCTGTGTTTGGAAGGAAGACACAATGTTAGTGATGTATTCATGGATATCAATGGTTCATACACATGACATTGGCCACTGTGGTTGGTGTTGCATGCCTGTCCATTGCATCATCCTACTTTGTCACTGCAGGAGATTTCCATTAGTGTGGTGCATTCACCTGACACCCTGAGGCACTTTGGTTGTCAAGTCTAGCTGTCTGCCTGCCTGGCATCTTAATTGCACGCTGGATTGTACTGTGCCATTCCTGCACTGGTGCTGACACATGCCTGACACAGGTGTTTCATCCCTGTCAACATTTGTGCTTTGACGCTGGCATCCTTGCAAAGGCACCTAGTTTGGGATCTCTGTTTGGGGCATGTGTGATGCCAGTTTGTGTCAGTCAATGTGCATCACATTAGTGTGTCTGCACAACCTGGTCACAGTCCAGCATGCCCGGGTTGTCCTGATGTTCTCTTCTGTGTTGTCTGTGTCCCCAGTCCACATCCCATTTCACACAGGTGATGGTGTCACTGTTGCTAATGGAGTTGTGTGTGAGTTTTGTGTTTGCACACATGCTTTGTGATGTCAATGTCCTCCATGGTGGTATCTGCTGCGGCTGTCTTTCTTTACTAGAGTCGTGACCAGAGGTGTGTGTTCGGTTGCTTCAGCTGTGACTTGCATGCCTGCTCCAGTGCAGCCCATGTTAGTCCTTGTGTCCCCAGTGTCCATGTCAGTGAGTGCTGTGTGGTGTGGATGATGCCTACAATACTGGACAATGTCTGCGTTTCATGTGGCTGACAACGGGTGTTTGAGTGTATGTCAGCATGCTACAGTGTGAGGGATGTTGGTAGGTCCATTGTAGTCAGTCAGGTGTCCCCTGTCACTGCTGTGTATGTGAGTTGCTGTGTGTTTGGATCTCTGTGGTAGGTCTGCATTTCTGCACTTGTCAACTACAATCCGCGCCTACCTGTCCAGGCCAGAGGGGGTCCCTGGGACACTGCATCCCCGGAAGTTGAGTGCAAAGGTACATTTGCAATAGCTGGCAGTGTGACTGTGATTGGGTTGGTCGATGCGTGTGTGTGACTAGCAGCCTACTCATACATTGTATCCATGTGTCAGCCATCTTGCCCTGCTCTTTGGTTTGGCAGTGTGTGTTCCCAGGGCTGCTGTTAGTTTTTGCTGGATAGATGTGATTTGCAGCTGCCTCAATGGTTTTCAGTGTCATTGCAGTACCTCCTCCTCCCCCAGGGGCCAGGCAATTCACACAGAGACATGCTTCAATGTCGGTGAGTGTGGGTTGATGTTGAGGTTGTGAGTCAGTGGTGTAGTGGTGGTTGTACACAAGTGGCAACAGTCCCTGTACGTCACACAGCAGTAGCCAGTATGGTGGGTCTTGGGTGTTGTTTGCATGAAGTGTGGGTAAATGCCTTCTCCCAGGTGAGTTGTGTGGAGTTTGTGTTGAGGGGTGTGTGACAGCACATGGTGGTGGGCATGGTCAGAGCTGGCAGTGCTTCTCCCTCCATGGCCAGATGGGTCAATATTTTGTATGCTTCCCTTGCAGGGAGTGGCAGTTGACTTTCAGGATGTCAGGCATCAGGGTCCTGCATTTGGTATGTGCACATAGCCCATCAGGGCCTTGTGCTCCCCACAGCAGGTCCCAGTGTCAGCCATCTTGAGGGTACATTTCCACTGCCTGTGAGGTGCGCATGGTTAGAAGTGGTGTTGTTGGTCCATTTGTGAGGGGGACTATTGGCTGTGACTACAACTCCCATCATGCTTTTGGCTACACTGACTTCCCCAACATCCCTGAGCTTCCTTCCTGTGGGTCAGGTTCCCTGTGAGGTGGTGTGACAGTGGTGGCAGACTGTGTGGCAGTGTCTGTTGGGGTTTTGTGGCACTGCGTTGCTCTGATTTTTGCTAGGTTTGTACACGTGATGACATAGTTCAATGTTGGTATGAGATAGCTGGTGTTGTGTTGCTGTGCCAGGCATATGGCTGTAGGGATGACTTTGTTTGTGTTACTGTGGCTTTGTTGACGGAAGTTGTTTTGCATGTCCCCTTGACGGTGACATGTGTACATGGCCCCACAATCTTGAGTCTCTTATTTGTGTACTCACCAGGCTCTGGGATGTCAGTCAGACCATGTATGCTCTCCGGTGGTAAGATGGCCTGCACCTTCTCCTCCCAGGACCGGAAGTAAACAGGTTTGGCAGGGGGCCGCTGCCGGTGTGCTTGCTGAGCTTATGGTCCTTCTCCAGCAGCTTCTTGACCCTCCTGCGCACGTCATACCACCTGTTCTGGCAGTCGTCCTTTGTGCGCAAACAAGGTGCTTGTGCGTTCACCTTGTTGACGATTCTCTCCCACATCTTGGCCTTCTGGGACATGGGGGTCTTCTGTACCAATGTGCCAAACAAATGTGGCTCTACTCTGATGATTTCATCTACCAACACTGTCAACTCACTATCTGTGAACTTTGGATTCTTCTTAGGGGGCATGGTGGTGGTGGTGGTGGTGGTGGTGTCGAGGGTGGTGGGTTGGTGGTGGTGGTGGTGGTTGTGGTGAGGGGGGTGGATGTGTGAGTTGGGGTAGTGGTGTTGGGGTGGGGGTGGTGGGGTGGTAGTGGTGAGGGGGTGGATGGGGGAGTTGTGGTAGTGGTGTTGGGGGGTGTGGGGTGGTGGTGGTGGTGGTAGTAGTGGTGAGTGGGGTGGATGGGGGGTTGGGGTACTGGTGTTGGGGGTGGTGGTGGTGGTAGTGGTGAGGGGGTGGATGGGGGAGTTGTGGTTGTGGTGTTGGGGGTGTGGGGGGTGGGTTGGTGATGGTGAGGGGTGAGTGGATGGGGGTTTGGGGTAGTGGGGGTGGTGTTGGTGGTGAGGGTGGGGTGGATGGGGGGGTTTGGGGTTGTGGTGGGGTGGTGGTGGTGGTGATTGGTGTGTGT
Source organism: Calotriton arnoldi (assembly GCA_963921515.1). Lineage (NCBI taxonomy): Eukaryota > Metazoa > Chordata > Amphibia > Caudata > Salamandridae > Calotriton > Calotriton arnoldi. The sequence continues at coordinate 821,344 of CAWUFW010006740.1, forward strand.
GTGTGTGAGGGTGCAAGTGAGGTTTGTGGGTGTGTTTGTGTGAATGCTGTTGGTGAGATGGCAATGGTGTGTTTCAGCAGAGTTGTGTGTGTGGAGGTTCTCAGGAAATGGCAATGGCTCATGGGAGTGATTGGTGGCCTTTAAATATGTTGAGTTGTGGGTGTGTCTCTCTTAATTGATTTTATTTTTTTATATATATTTTCGTTGTCAGTGCTTGTTTGGTCCTTTTTTTGTGTTTGGTCAGCTGTTGTTTGTGTGTGTGTACGAGATGTTCTTCTGACCGTGCCGGACGCTGCTGGTGAGTCGTACAGGCTTCTCCGAGCCTTTCACGCTGTTGTTATGCTGTGTTGTGTATGTCATGTGCGACTCGGTCAATGGGCGTTCGACTCGGTCGTGGGCATTCGTTTCGCTCACGGGAGTTCGAGTCGGTCGCGGGCGGAGTCCGTTGGTTTGAGTGTTTGTATCGTGTGCGTGTCGGTCGTGCGGCTTGTGCTCCATGCGAGTCGTTCTTGTTTCCCGCGTATGGCATCGTACTTTGCAACTCGTACGTCACGGGTACGTGTCGCTTGGCTCCGTTCCGGGAACGTGTCGGACGGTACTGCTCGAGGGCTTTTTCCGGCCGGAGGCTATTTTTCCGTACGGCTCCGTCGTCCGATTCATATTCGGGAGAGTCGGTTGGAATTCACAGGGTTTCCATCGTACTGCGCGGGTCGTACGGCGGCGAGACGTGTCGGTCGGTACTTTATCCCGGGACGTGTCGGTCGGTTCACTTTACAAACGGAATCGAAATCGACCCCTAAGTATGGACCTTCTACTGTTTTCACAATGGACTTGGTAAATTCAGAATTGTTAGGGTTAAAACTCTCATTTTCAAATACAGCAACCTGTTGAAATGGGTTCTGATTTTGTTTCTGGAAAAGAATTCACATTTGCTCTGGACAACTTATTTAAATTAATTTTAGCATTTTCCATATTTTGTTAGAGCATCTGAGCTTGAAAAACTCCTGCCATTGGTACCTGTTTCTGAACTGACATTTGCATTTGCTGAACTGGCACATTTTGCACCTGCATTTCTCTCTGTGTTTGCGCATTTCCATTTGCTGCATCAGGTTTAAATTTACATTTCTTCTTCCAATGCTCAAATCTGTTACAAAGATGGCAAAAGGATACTTTTTCCAGCAGTGCAACATCCATACCTGAATTTGCACAAACCAAAACACCTTTACTTCCATTCTGTGTTCTTTTAATCTGTACCCAATTAACATCCTTTGTTGACACTCTGCCCTTCAGGAAAGTAATCACTGCTATGTTTTTCTCCATAACAACAGAAAATGATGGTGCATTCATGTAAACCTTTTTCATTGTCTCCTCACCTGGCCCTTGCACAACAACTTTAGATTCAAACCACAATTCAGTCTGCATGGCAGTGTCAAAGAACATTTCCAAATTAATACATAACTCCTTTAAAATTTCAACAAATCCATCAATTTGTGGGTACCATAGCATATGTTTGTCTCTCAATTCTGGGAATGTGTTCAGAAATGCTGCAAGTTCACTTTTGCTCCGTGGCATATGAACATGCACTTCTCCCATCTTTTCTCTCAATGAGTAAGCAAAAGCTTCTCCCTCATCCTGTTTATTATTTTCCTCAACTAGATCTGGTGGTTTCTTTTTCTTATCCAGTTTCCTTGCTAGGTCTGGTGGTTTCTCTTTCTTCTCATGTTTTCTTGCCCACCTGTCTCCTAATTTCTCAAACCCATTGCATTTGAAAATATATTTCAATATTTCTGAAATGTGCAATTGCATTCCTGAAGAATGCATGGTCTCATTTGCCTCATCATTCATATGTACCCTGAAACGTTTTTGAAATGGAAAACTTCCTGAAACATCAATTTCATATTTGTGAGCCAAATCAGTCAGTCTATCATGTGTAGTTACTGCACATCTAGTTGTTTCCTTACTCAGGGAAATTAATTCTTTCTCCTGACACTGGTTCACATTTTCATGATTTAAACAGCAGGGACTGTTAATTTCTTCATGTTCAAATGTTGAATTTAAAACATTAAGCTGTCTCTCTTTTTCAGGGTCTGGGTTAATTTGTTCCCCCATGCTCTCTATTTTTTTAATCACTGCTGCTTCCTCAAAGCAGGTTTGAAAAATCCCATCTTCAAATATATTCATTTTATCCTGGACTGTGGCTGTTGTAAAGACCATTTTCCCTCACCTTTCAATGCTTGGACTGTCTGGGGTAGTTTCTGTTCAATAATCTGTGAATTCTGAGTTTCTGAAATAAACCCTGACATAATTACTCCTTCTGCAACTCTTTGAACTTTTTGAGTAGGGACCATATTAATTAGGACAGTCACAATTTGTCTAGGCACTGCCTGTGCATCTGCAGTTTGTAGTATTTGTACTGAATCAGTCACAATTGAAGCAGTAACACCTGGAGATATCACTGTCAGTGCTGAATCAACAGGTAGTGGGTCAATCTGAAATTTCTGCACATTTCTCTCAATCTGTATTTCTCTCTGTTCAACAGAAGCAGTAGCCACTGTAGTACTTACTGGTACACTATTATCAGTATTTTTAGTGGGGACCACATAAAGTGGTGGATACTTAGTTAATAATGCATCCATTTTTTCATCCCCTACATCACTATTTATTTGAAGCTTTTTGTCATCATTAATTCCCTTCTTTACCTTTTTATCTTCACTCGCTTTGTCTCTTGCTGCCTTTTCCCACATGCTTAAAGCTTCAAATTGTGCAGCTCTAGATGGTGTTTTTACTTCACATAACACTTCCCTTCATTTGTCAATAATTTGCAATTCAAAAGTACCATCTTTTGGAAACCTCAAAGGACCCTCTTTTTCAGTAATCTTACACCATTGGTGAACCCACATACATGAATTTTGTCCCAAATTGGTAGACATAAAATGCACAGGTGTTCCCTAGGAGCATCACCAATTAAAAACACATTTTTCAATTTACCTCCCAACAATTTCTTAAAACCTTTAAACAATTTCATTTCTGCAATATTTTAATGCAATTTATTTTCACCAATCCTGTCAGTTTCAATTTCAGTCAGTTTAACTCCTACTACTGACCTAGGGAGCTCCTCCCGCTCCTGACCAAGGGATCTCCAAAGGAGGGTCAGTTTTACTTCTACAATTCACGGCAAATTTCTAAGTCCTTTTTCTTTACAATAACTTGTTAGTTACAACATAAAACAATGCTACCTTGTCTGCTCCACTAAATAAAGAGATTGTTTTCACTTTTCAAAGGATTTTCTTTCCCTGCAAGCAAGAATAACAACCAGCGCTATCTCATTCTTCAAACAAGCTCCGGGAGGACCTGATACTCCTCCAGGGATAAGGCCAGAGTTTCGCAAGAGGCTTAATGGCGTTAAAGGGAGTCTCTGTACTCCTCTGGGGATAAGGCCAAAGTTTCACAGGTGGACCCTTCGCTATTTCAATCACTCTACTCACATACAAAATAGTCCCTAATGTAACACCTACAGCCTCCCATAGCCTTCGGTATTACTTCCAACAGACAAAGTACTTCTACAGTGTGATTTCACTTACCACACTCTTCTTCTGCCCTATTTCAGGCTAAATTCCATTCCTGGGATTCCCAGGTAACCACTGTACCTGTACTTCCAAGACTACATAAAAACGTGACACTGACTCACTTTACATGAAGAGTTAAAAACATGAAATCAATAATCAATAATTCTGTCCTATGAAGTTACCAATTTAATCAATAAAACCATCAAGTCAAAATGAGAAAAATTTCATCAACAGTCAAACCCCTTACTATTTTTCAACACTACAAAAATACCTCCTAGCACATTAACAACATTTCACAACCTTATTGATACTCACACCACTCCAGCAATCGCCTTCTTTCATCACCTTCCAGTACTGCTTTGCCAGTCTTCAAATTTTGAGCATTGGAATCAGGAATCAGGACTTTTTGAGAATCTGGACATTTATCTAACTTGGGCAATTATTTTCTAGCGCTATTTAGGCTTTAAACTAAACTATGCTCCTTTTGGTGATGGTGTTAACCTTACCTCTGCTACCAGAAACTGATCCAGCTGTAATTTCACGGTAATTTCTCAATGCAAAACCTTATTACCTCTAGTTTACCGCTTAAAAGGGATGGACCTTGGCCACCGTGTTTCATCATCAGGAGACTTTACATAAACATGAAAAATCAATTGCAAATAATATTTAAGGCAATAATGAGAGTTGTGAGTAGTTTTAAAGGGTTTTATTTTCTAGTCAAAAGTTAAGTTTCTCTGACTTTTTATTCATTAGTCAAATATCAATCAGGTTACAGAATTGAAAAATAGGAAAAATTGAATTAATACAGAACATATTATAGGTTGCATACAAAGCACTTCATAAAGGAAAGGGAATGAGGCATAAAATGTCAGTCAGAACTCTTTAAAGAGTTTCAGGAAAATATAATTCAAGAGTGAGTTTTGCAAGGCTAATCAATAATTAATAATTGGCAAAAATCTCCCATAAAGAGAAATAAATGCATAAGACAAATAAATCTTTTCAAAGCCAGTTAGTCAATGCATGAAATTTAAAGTTTTAGCATCTAAATCTAAACCTGTTCTGATCCTCTCAGTTGCTCTCTCGGTGTCTGACACAGAAGCTGGGCATAGCCCCCCCCTCTCTCTCTGTGTCTCCTCGGACGCAATCTCCACCCAGTCTGCACCCGCGACGTTCACGTACCTAACCCCAATGATGTCTGGTCAGATCTGCTCTGACACGCCCCCAAGGGGTCATTAATTATACCCTAATTCTTGGCTGACTACACTAACAATGTTGCAGTTTCAGTAGAAACTCGCACTGTGATTGGTTGGCACAGGTGACATAGGGGTCTCATCATCCTGTTGTCATCGCAAGTCCACCTCATACCGGTTCTAACAATAGGGGCTTAATGCTAAGAACAATATACATAACATGTATCAATGAGAACATCCCTTGCAACATCTTAAGCGACAAAATGTATCAATCTAATTCTTTTTCGCTTTCACATCGCACACAGGAATGACACTCTCCCACAAACACTGGTACCTTAGCAAGGTGACAGGAGTGTGCAGATCATTGTGGCCTTGACCTATGTGTCTTCACTTGAGGCACTTGGCAGTTCATGCAGCTGGCATATTCCTTTGCATGCGTCTCCCATTCAGCACACTGCTAACAATTCTCAGCCATGCTGGATTCCTAGGCAGCCATATTATTGTGGGCCCAAATGTATACTAAAGCAAAACAAACACAAAAGAATATTAATTTATGAAGTAAAGCCCATTATGTTCACCTCACACCATTCTAATACCCTGTATTAATTATTACCTAGCGAAAGCTATTAATTTAAAGCAGCTTTTCTATTATTCATGCACAACATGCAAAATGTGCAATGTACAACATAGCATAAACATGCACTAGTGCAAATTTTCAAAGCGCAAACAGTTAACACATGCTCATGGCAACATGCTCTAATGTTTTAGATAGCTTTTCATGCAAAATGCGTTTGCCCCACGTGTAGTGTTGGTGCATGGTTGATTAATTAATACATATTATAAGAAAGATGTGTTATGAACATTGTCTAAATATGCAACAAAGCCAAGGTCTCTTGAGACGGAAACAGAGGCATACATTTTAACAATGTCTTTCATTGAAGACGTGTCTTCTCATGGGAGACGGGAGGAAACAGAGAGCAAACATTCCTCTGTTATCTCCAAGGCTAAAGGCCGCAGTGGGCCTGCCACAGAGCTGTGTATTTCAGCCTTTTCCACACCGTAAAATGCGTGTTAATTCAGCACAATTATATGCTCTTTGAAAGTTCAAAAAACATTTTTTTTTAATTCAATGCACATTCTATAGTGAGATTAAATCAAAAATAAACACAATTAAACATCCATGATTAATTAATTAAGCATGGTTTTACATGATTTCATTTGACCAGGCCTCATTTAATGTTTTACACTTTGCATGCACCATAATCTGCATGCCATTTTTGAAATGCAGTCTGTCTGAAACTTAAAACAGAGCAATGCCTAATCTAGGTGAAATCTAGGCTCCATCACTGAGGTATGTGAGGTGGAGGCTCCGCTCATGGATGAGTACGTAGTCCATGGAGTAGATGACGTGGCGTGTGTTGATGTTGACGGTGATTGCGAAGCTTTCCTGCCCTCTGTGGGCCCTGCAGGTGAGGGTGCCGCTGACTGTTGCTTTGTGGCAGCTCTGGATCGGAAAGGGCAGGTGTTGTGCGTTGGGGAAGGTCTAGCGGCAGCAGCTGAACAGAACATGAGCCGTGCCTGGTGTGGCCCATTGGCATCTAAACGTTCTCCTGACGTTGACTGTGAGGATTGCAGGTGAGTGGTAGCGCTAGACGTTAGGCGAGCCAGGGACCCTGCTGGTGTAGGTGTCAGGCTTGTGGACATGTGCAGACAGGCCTGACATAGGTGCGCTGTTGGAGTGCTAGTGATGCAACCGCGCAGCGCACACAAGTAAATAGGCTCGGGGGAGGGAGGAGCAGCTGTGAGGCAATGTAATTCGCATTGATGCTGGTCATTTTGTCAGAAGCTAAACATGGCAAACATTATTCCCAAAGTAGCACCAATCATGCACCACAAAACTATTAACACTGCCCACACAGCATGCATAACTACTAATGGACACATATCTCCATTACATGTTACAGGTGATCAAGGATATGCACTCACCCCATGGATGATGACACCCCTCCGAGCCACCAACACCCAGGCCCAGAGGCAGTATAATTTGGCCCATGGACGCACCAGGGGCATTGTGGAGCACACATTTGGCGTGCTAAAGTCACGTTTCCGGCGCCTTAACATCACAGGTGGAAGAATGTTGTACAGCCCAGAAATAGTGTGCAAGATTATCATAGCATGTTGTGTATTGCACAATATATGTGTACGCACCAATGCCCCATGGATCCAAGTGCCAGATGTACCCGACGATGCTCAGGATGATGAGGAAGATGAGGCAGGTGGAGCACACCCCACAGCTTCTGCAGCAGGAACAGCCCGCAGGAACAGAATCATAAACAATTTCATCACCTGAGCACGTCACATCGTGACTGTCCTTAGCAATCATATATCAGTTCTAAATGACCACAAGCACAGTATATGTAAATTAAAAACACTACACACATACCCTGTGTGCATGTTTCTCCTCTGCATGAGTACATCACTCTGAAAGTGTAAGTGTAACATTAAGTGGTAACAACATCACAATTTCAAACTGATGGTGGATATGTCACCTCTGAACAGAGATGCTGTTTAGGGTGACATTTGTCCTAAACTAGACATGTTAGGGTGTCAACTGTTGTACAAAATTCTACTGTTCAGCGTGTCATATGTTGATAAAAATTACATATAGGTTGTCAATTGTGGTAAACTATGAATATCAGGTTGTCATATGGGTTCAAACAACAAAATTTGAGTGTCATTTTTGGTCAATTATGAAAATTTGGGTGTCATTTGGGGTCAAGTATGAAAATTTGGGTGTCACTTGGGGTCAATTATGAAAATTTGGGTGTCATTTTTGGTCAATTATGAAAATTTGGGTGTCATTTGGGATCAAGAATGAAAATTTGGGTGTCATTTGGGGTCAATTAGGAAAATTCGGGTGTCATTTGGAGTCAAGTATGAACATTTGGGTGTCATTTTGGGTCAAGTATGAAAATTTGGGTGTTATTTGGGGTCAATTATGAAAATTTGGGTGTCATTTGGGGTCAAGTATGAAATTAAGGGTGTCATTTGTGGTCAAATTAAGCTTCTCATGGTGTTCTCTGGGACAAGAAATTAAATTTCATCTAACACTGTTCATCTGTGTAAGAACTTGCACTTAGCGTGAAAAACTGCCCACAAATCCGACAATGCGATGTATTTTTCATACTAGCGATGAAAAATACATCGCTAAACACATTGAACTATACGAAATGTTACCCCAAAGCCTATTTGCGTGCAGATTTTCATTGCTAAGTGAAAAAACGGGCCGCAAACACACAGGAAGTGATGTCTGCATGCTTCCTGTTTACTGGAGGAGTGCTGTGCACTTTCACTTTCTCTTTTGAGCACATTGCTGGTGATTGTGGAGAGTGCTGGAGGTGTTTGGTGGTGTGTGCTGCAGATTGTTGGATTGGAGAGTGTTGCTGTGTCCTGTGTCCTGTCGATAGTGTCCCTGTGAGGTGTGGTGTACTTGTTTTTACGTGTTTTATAGTCTCTTGTCCTCAATCTTGTCGGGTGTTTGTCTTGGGGTAGTTAACTTACTTTGTAGTTGTTGGGTCTGTTATATTGGGTTTTGATTTGTGGCAGTGGGTTTAGGTGTGTGCAGGGAGATGGTGGGTGTGGGCAGGGAGGGCAGGATGTCCGAGGGGGCATTGGGGGGCTTCTTCTGGCTGATAAATGTTTTCCTGCCACGGATGGTGGAGATGGGAGGTCGTATCCTCTCCGGTTATGACGTGAAGGTGCGGAAGGTCAGGTGGGAGCGTGTGCGGGAGCAGATGCTGCGTGTCTTTGGGGTGGACAGGACTGTGCGCCAGTGGAAGCACCACTGGCAGGATTGCCTGGCCCGTGAGGGTGACCTGCTGGACCACCTTGGAGTCATCGTTGGCCTACAGTGTGGTAAGTTTAAACTCCAAATTTGAATATTAACACTGTAATGTAAAGCCAGAATTTTCATGTGTGACACACTGGTGTCCAAGTGCAAATATGTGGCAGAGTGAGGCGGGAGACATAATGTGTTCATGTCTAACGTTGGCACTCAGAAACACAACGCTGCATCATATTGACAAGCATAGGGTGCAGGTTGGTGTTATCCACTGCGCTTGCGCAACACTTAGCACTGTAGTGCCAAGGCTGGCACCATTGTGCAATACTGCGTGCAGGACAAAGATTGTTTGTGCACAGGAAGGGTGACTGTACATGAACAATCCAAGGCATTGTTTTGGGGACCTGTGTGCTGCACAAAAGGAAGTGTAAAAATGCTGTGCACATGAATATTGGTAAGTTTGCTACGCTTCTGTTGTACATAGGCTACGTGTGACAATGTCCAATAGATCAAAAGTAAAAGGACATCTCCAGAGTGTCATACACCACCAACACCTGTGAAACAGCCTTGTGCGATCTGCAGCTATGCAATTGTACACAGAGCATGTATAACGTCATGTTGCGTGTAGAAATGGGGCCTTGGGAATGTGTCACACAACCAGAATGCGCAAGTTTGCTAGCATTGTCGTCTTCTTTGGCCAGACTCAGCATTCACAGGTCTTGTGTGAATGGCAGGCAAAGTAGATCCAATCATTTAGCGAACATGTTACGCAACTGTACAGTTACGGAGCATTGTCTGTAATGGTGATGATCTGTAAGATGAATATGACACGCGTAATTTCACGTCTGATACCAATACATATTGGGTTTTATGTCTCACAGCTGGACGACCTCTCATCACGCAGGGGGACCTCGACAAGTTCAAGGACCCACACACCACTGGTGAGTTTTGACATCATATACTGGCATAGTGCGGTGTCATGAGTGGCTGGCTAAAACAAGCGATGGCGTAGTATGCAGTATGTGTGTGTATCACATGTACCTTGCCTACAGTGTGATGATGTTTTGTTGAAGTCATAAGTGTGTATGAATCAGTAGGTTAAGGTGGAGCTGTGCATTTGTCTTCCAGTTGTAACTTTGCACATCCCCAGTCAGTGATACACATGTGAATTAGGTCTATGGGTTCTGTCACTACAGCACATGCATGTGGATGACAGAGCGCACTGATAGGATAGGAGAAATGTAAGTGGTGTAGCTGATGAGTAACAGCAGACATGGAATGCATGTCCATCCTTGACTGAGATGACTGTGCAAGTGTGACCGATCATGCACAAGGAGGCTGTGGTTTTCAGGCCGTTCGTGCTCAGACACAGGTCGTCCAAGTGATTTCACAGGTATGCTGCATACCAGCTTCACAGAAGTAGCAGTGCGTAGTTCTGAGCCAAGCATATCAATGGCACGTTCCACAAACACCTAGCAAAGATGGCCCAAAGAATCACATAGGCATGTTTGGACACTGCAATGGTGTTGTCATGCTTCCTACTTGGGGTAATTCCGTGGTCGAGTCAGGCTCAGGTGAATGAGCCCCTCTGTACAATTTGGTGACATCACTCCGCATGCATTTACCACGCATGCTTCAGTCCTGCAATTATTGCTGTGCCATATATTTAACAATGCAGGCCTCTACAACGCTATCTGTGAGAATGCATTGCCCATTATAACACAATAACCATTATGACTCCAGGTTGACGTTACAATGGGGAATGCCTTGCAACAGTTTGCGTTGTGAAGGACTGCGTAGTGAAATTTGCTACAGAGTGACAATAGTGGATCCAAGACATGCATGATTGACAATTCATATGAAACGATGTTTACCCCTCTGGGCAGCAACGCTTCACCTATTGTGAAGTAGTGGTGGAGAGAGGACCTGCACAGATGAAAGTGTGAGTGGGGCTGTCCCAGTATTGCTCCTGTGCCGGTAGGGTAATCTTCATACACATTAACAAGCCCCCCCTGCACACAGACACCCTTTCACTCTTGTACAAGAATGCCTGTGTTTGCACAGACTTGATGCACTGCACACAGTCGCTGGGGGACACGCAGGGCTGCACATGAGTATCGTACATATGATGCTGCACTGTGTTGCAGGAGAGGATGAGGGTGGCGCTACACACGGAGGGAGAATGCCTCCCTCCTCCGATTCCTTGTACATGTCACCCTCAGTCAGGGTATGTCACAGCACCATCATTTGACACTGAAAGTCTCATTTGGTTGTGACTGTATATGTCCCATCCCATGCACTGGCATGTCAGTCTCCCCAGCATGTAGTCACTGATCCTGGATTGAAGATTTTGTTGTGCAGGTCACTCTCTAAATACACATAGTTACACCAGAGTGTAGGCTCCCATTTTTGAGTGATCATGTATGCCAGATTTGTATGGAGAACATTGACATAGTCCAAAGGACTCACAAATTTACATTTTTCATATTTTACAGACAACATGACGCCAGAGGAGACCCACACCTTCCAGGTGAGGAAGGACCGGTACCTCCACATTAAGAAGGTCGCGAAAGGGTACCGCAACATGGAATGGAGGTACCAGGAAGACAAGGCTCCCTTGAGCCATTGAGCTGACGAGCTTGTGGAGATGCACCTGTGCGCCTGTGAGAGGTACTGAGACCTGTAAGGATTGTGGCAGCCTGCTCAGCAACCCCATTTAAAATCCGTTTTTATCTCTACTGATGACGGATGAATTCCAGAAACACGTGTCTAGAGATGTACAGCACTAACCTGCACCAACTTTGGTGGAACACTCCAGTAAAATCTCAAGTAAGCATGTATTACGAACTGCATTTACCATAATGCTAAGGGGCGAACTGTGCTGGGAGGTGAAGCAGTGTGCTCCCACCCCTTCCTGTTTTGAAAAGGCTCCCTTGAGCCATTGAGCTGACGAGCTTGTGGAGATGCACCTGTGCGCCTGTGAGAGGTACTGAGACCTGTAAGGATTGTGGCAGCCTGCTCAGCAACCCCATATAAAATTCGTTTTTATCTCTACTAATGACGGATGAAATCCAGAAACACGTGTCTAGAGATGTACAGCACTAACCTGCACCAACTTTGGTGGAACACTCCAGTAAAATCTCAAGTAAGCATGTATTATGAACTGCATTTACCATAATGCTAAGGGGCGAACTGTGCTGGGAGGTGAAGCAGTGTGCTCCCACCCCTTCCTGTACCAGGAAGACAAGGAAGCTGGCACTTGGAAGTCGGTGCCCGAAGTAGCAACACGTGGGAGGAAAAGTGCCACACAGGCCATCCCAGGACCCTCTGGCATCAGTGGTGGGTCCCAGCGTGGGCAGGCAGTGTCCCATCCCCCTACAACCTCACACACACAGGGGCCAATGCCACCTGCACCTGCCGATCAGGTTGTGACTTTCACTTTGCGGGACAGGAGGACTCTGATGGACAACAACATGATGCTGGCAGAGCTTAGGAGGGAGATGTCCGAGCAGACCAGGCTCATGGAGGACATGAGGAAAGCCCTGGGACTCCCATAATGCCTTCCCATGTAGAGCACCATCCCCCTCTTCTCCCTTCCCCCAATGTTTTATGTGGTATTTTAGGTATTGTTAGGTAAGTATTTTAAGTGTTAGGTAGTGTAGTTTTAGTGTAGGCATAGGTAGTGTTAGATTTTAAGGTAGTTTTAGAATATTACTGTTATATAGTATTTGGGGATAAGTTTCCTTTTCCTTTGGGTGGGGGGTTGATGTCTTTGTTGTTTAAAAAAATTCAAAAAAATACAAAAAAATATATCTTTGTGTAGGTTAAGTGTGTAGTTGGATTGTGTATAGCTTAGATGTCTTTGTCCTGTCTCATGATGTGCCTTAAGGGTGGGAGGGGGGTTGATGTCTTAGATATGTTGTTGCGTGTTTAGGATTAGTTAGGGTAGAGAGTTCAGGTGCTTTTTCACTTTGTTCTAGTTAGTTTAGATTAGTTTAGATTAGTAGTAGTTTAGATTATAGGTAGTTTATAACAGAAATATTTGTGTAATTTCATAATAAATTGTTACTATTTTTCATTTCGGCTTGCACTTGTGTCAGGGGTGATGTGGTGGAGTGTGGCTTCTCACCTTGTATGCATCTCATATCATCACTGGACACTCCTTTGAATGTGTAAGTGTGGTCATGACATGTTACTTAGCAGGATGGATTGTGTCAGGATACCTTAGATGTGAGCACCGTAAACTTGCATGGATAACAGGGTGGCAAGTAGGATTTACGGCCTAGTCTAGGGGCAGTCGTTTGTGAAGTTATACATCTTAAGTGTGCCTCACGGAGTTGGACAGTACATTGTTGCCCATTTACAACACTACGTAGGGACATTGCATTGAGAGGATATTGTAGTAGCTACTGTTAACCATCATGGAGATGGATGGATGCGCCTGGTGCCACTGATTGCGCCCTGCATCTCACATGCTCCTTGCGCTGAGTCCATCTACATTGCACAGCCCTTGGCACACTTGCTGCGTCGTGCAAGTGTGTCAGATTCTTTTGCATTATATGTTCCTGTGCATGGAGGCTGAACCTCCGGGCCATGCAAGTAGTAGTCTTTCTGTGGGTCCATTGGGAACTGCATATGGCAGAACAGTGGGCCTGATTCACATGAGTCATCTGAGAGTAAGTCATGAGTTTACGTTTTCTGGTATTCACAACAGGCATTTAGGAGTAGTACAGTTAGATGTACTGACTTCACTTCTCCTAAATGCCTTTTGTGAATCACTGAAGCTGGAAAGTCATGTATTTGTGACCTTTAACGTTTTTGGGCATGCACACAGTTCTGCTGCACACAAAAGGTGAAATGTTGCATTGCTCCCTCTTGTGCCAGTGTCATGGCAACTTCCCCCAGCTGTTACCTTTTGGCATTGGCTCATAGTGATGCCACCCTTGAAATGGTGGCACTGCTTCTGACTATATGGTCAGTGCAGTGCAACACGCATTCCTTGTCACGTTGCCCTAGGCGCTCACAGTGGTCACAGCATGTGAGGGTCGCAAAGTCAGTAAGCATTGCTCGTCCACAGGAAGGGGCTGACTGACGCCTGACACTTTGGGGTGAGTCCCTATTGCCAACTCTTCTTCACTGAGGCAGACTTTGTGGTTCAAATTGTGGCTGGTAGACATGTGCCCTTACGTATCTTCATCAATGTGTATATGGTGTGCACCATCTTGGGATGTGCTATGCAATGTGCACCTTCACAACAGGCTTAGTCTACCCTGTAGAGTGTGAGTAGATATGCCAAGAGATTTTCTTTTTGCAATAGTAAAGGGGGACACTACTTGTGGCCTGCAACAGACTTTGCCTTTGTTACACAAATTCCTATTTCATTCCTGGATGTGGGGCTAAGTTGGGATATTGCTAGAGTGTTGTATTGGAGCAATGGGGGCACAGCTAGTTCACACATACCCGCTCATCTGACTGCCTATCTGGATCACAGTAAAACATGTACATTTGTGTCATTTCCCTGGGTGTACCTTGTGGTGGAATCACTGCTCCTACTTTTTAAAAGACTGCTATACTGGATTGATCATGGACAACAGACATCTGTGTGAGTTAAATATGTTTATTCACATGTCCGTTGACATAGTTGGAGACTGGACCAGTACTTGGCCATGCAATCCCCACATCACATTGATGCCCAGTGGAGGGCCAGTCAGAGTCCTTTAGGGTTGACAAGTCCAAAGGATGAGGAAGAGTTCAGTCAGCAGTCTGATTGCTGTGTCATTGGTAACCAGGCAAAATATGGCAGTCCATGTCGAGGTCCAAGGGGAGTGTCACAGAGTGTATCGGGGGACAGTGGAAGGTGAAATTCCAGGGCATAATGCTGAGCCCAGAACCAAGTAGAAACTGGCATTTGGCAGAGATGAATGTTACCGCTTCCTCCTTTGCAATAAGGCAGATTCATCCACATCTTTGTCCTCGGATGTGTCATGTGCCTCACATGTGTGTGGTGGTAGATTGGCAGCAGCACTGTGAGTCACTGACACATCAGGGGGCTGAGATGTGGATGTAGAAGCAGCAGCAGCAGCATTCATCTGCGCCAGACCTTGCTGCAGCAATGCAGTGATGATGATCTGCAGGGCATGGAAGATTCCAGCTACATCTCGCTGGTGTGCAGCCGTGGCAGCCATTTGTTCCACCTGCATCCGCTCCATGTTCTCCATTATCCTCTGAATGCGGCCCAACTCCTGGCTGCCATCGCTGGAGCCACTCTGAGTGGACAGTTGTCCCTGTCTCTGAGTCATGACTTCAGCGATGTCAGTCAGGGAGTTTTGGAGAGCATTGAGCGGACTGTGGGTGTCCGTGAGATTTTGTAGGTGGTCCCGGATGGAACTCAGACACCTACTTACGGAATCAAGTTTGGCCACCAGGCTGTCAAACCCCACCTGCACCTGATGAGCCATCTCCTGCTAGACCTCTAACACACGCCGTTGGAATGCAAGGTGTGGGTCATGGGGGTCCTGGGAGACAGCTGTGGTGGTAGGTGCTTGCTGCTGTGTGGTTTGTGCAGGGGGTGGGGTTTGCACGATGCAGCTGGGGTGCCCTGCTCCTGGAAATGGGGTGCTGATGGAGTCTAGCAGCTGTTGGAGGGTGTCCGTCTTGATGGTGGTGAATTCCTCCTCTTCATCAGTGAAGAGTGGGACAGGCTGCTGTTCAGGAGGTGATGTTTCTCCCTCTGCAATGTAAAGGGCAGATGCAGTTTAACTGTGTGTTTAATTTATGATCATGCATTGGATGAGTTTACATGCAGACTGCATGACAATGTACATTGTGACTGTTTGTGAGGAGAAGCCTATTTGTTGAGGGATGTTGACTTTTTCTACTACATCGCAGATATGAGGTGGTACCTGTACATTGTCATCTCCCAGTTTACAGCTATGACAAAAGTGATTGGCCAGTTTGTACACACAAGCGGCACCAGTTGTGTCCTCTGTTCATTTGTGAAAGTGATGCAGTTTGTCCCACATTGTAATCAATGTTGATGAGCTCCAATTTTTATGTGTGTGCGCTGCATTGTGGGATACTCGCCCATGCAGCTTTGGTTTTACTACCCCTTATACCTTTCAGGCAGTGAGCCTTCACTTCTGTGCATTTACAATGCTGAGATGTTGCAAGATGGGGTATATATGTGTCTTGGTCAGACTTGGGACACTTGTGCATTGTTTGTCAGCAGATGTCTTGTTTATGTCAGGGGTTGTATGAACACGAGGATGTGTCAGAGTGTGACCTGCTCCTTTAAGGATGTGGTCCACACTCAGCCACCTCAGTGACATGGCCTGCACCATGTTGAGATGTTTGGGGTGCAGGCATGCTATTCATCATGCACTGTCACTTGCCTTGTCAGTGTGGCTCACAGACCCGCACTTTGCTGTGTACTGCACATGTGCATTTGTTTGTTGCAAGATTAGTTATGTGTGAGGAGGGCCCCTTTTAGGCGCATTAGCTACTCAGGCCTGCTTGCTGTTTCAATGTGTGCTGCACTATGCTGTACACATGTGCATCCAGGTAGCTTTGTCTATTGTGATTTGTCTTGCATGCATTGCTTGCTGCCCTCCTGTTGGCTTACCCGTTGTGAGTATGGTGCTGCGTGAGTTTCTATTGTTGTTGCTGGCTGGACAGACAGTGTCAACACCCATTACCCTCGACGTTGACCCCACATGTGGTGTGTAAGTGGGGCTGGATTTGATGGATGTGGATTTCCTAATGCGTATTTGTGGTGCTCACGCCTTGTCACCGCCGCCCTCCCAACAGATGCAAATGGCAGGGTGAGGTGTGTTTGTGTATGTGCCACGCAGCTGATCACATGGATGATACATGCTGTCCTGGTTACGAATATTCAATGCATGACTTTGCGTGTGGGTGATAACAACCATGAGTGCATATTTGTTCACTGACACAGTTGACTTACCAAACAGATAGGTTTACATGCACATAATGGTGTAATGGGCAACTCACACCAGGACTGTTGTGGAATGGTGTTTTCTGTATGGCAGATGTGTACACTTGAGAGTGGAGGTGTGCAAAGCGACCTAAGGGGTGAGTGTGCCATTTGGCCAGTCATAATTATTTGTATCAACTTTGCTATCCTTGCTTGTTGTCGTACTTTGGTTGCTTACTTCTTTACAGGGACATTGTAGTTCTGTGAGTCTGGCACACAGACAAGTCATGAGGAACAGATTAGTTTGACACATTCCTGATATGCATTGTCCCCGCACTGTGGTGTTTTTGGCATGGCCCCCCTGCTCATTGTATTACATCACCTTTTGAGTAAAGTCTGCTGTTTGTGTGCATTGTGGGATATGCCCCTTTGAGCCAGTAGGCTGCATGATCAGTTTGTTGTGACATTGCTTGTGTTTCTGGTATGCAGACTCACTAGATGGTTTCTCACTTGGTGTACACACAGTGACAGCTCACAGCGTGAGTCCTGCGGGGCGGTGGTGCGGGGTGGGAGAGGGGCAGGATGGGGGTAGTGGAGTTGGACACACTACGGGCTGGAGTTAGGTAAGTAAATAAATGAATCCAACTATTTACCTTGCACTTGCTGCACCGCTGAGTTAGCGATGCAGCAAGTGCAAGGTAATTAGTTGGATTTATTTATTTACTTACCTAACTCCAGCCGGTTGTGTGTCCAACTCCACTACCCCCATCCTGCCCCTCCCCCACCCCGCACCACTGCCCCGCACCACCGCCCCACAGAACTCACGCTGCGAGCCGTCACTGTGTACACAGGACTGCATCTCATGGACATGCAGGCGGACACATTTACTGGAGATGTGGCAGAATGTGACAGCCTGCCGCATCTCCAATCAATGTGGGCCTTTGCTCTTTCACGTAGCCCTTATCTTGTGGTCCGATATGATACTTGGACTATATTTGTTTGACTTTTCTGTGCACATTTCCAGGTCTGTGTGCCCACCAATATGTGTCTTGCAATGTATTGGTTGAGTAGGGTGATATGTGTCTATGCCACCAGGGCCAAGGGGATCCGGGACATGATCCACAGTCATTGTGGGTGTGCCCTGCAATATATTTAATTGTGCATGAGTGCCATTGGGCCCATCTCCCCCGTCCCCCCAGTCCCTGGTTGGTACTCACCCTGTTGCTGTTGTGTCTGGTCGTGTTGAGCAGTATCCTGTCCCGGAACTCCGACCACCGTCTCCTCACTGATGACTTGGGACACCCGTTCCTCCAACAGATCCAGATCCTCCTGTGGCGCTGGACTCCCACCTCCAGTCTGCATTGCTGCTTTCAGGTTGGCTGCAAGTTTCTGCTTGGTCTTGCGCTTAGCATCATGCCAGCGCTTCTTGCAGTCGTCCACTGTCCTCCTCACCTCTTCAACAGCATTCACCTTGGCCACGATGGACTGCCATATTGCATTTTTGGTTGCCAATGACACAGTGGAGCTGACAAAAAGTTGTTGTTGGTGTTCTGTCACCTCTGCAATCGGGACCGGTTTTCCTGCTGACTGAACCGCGTCTTCCTCTTCCTCTTCTCCTTGCCCTTCCCCTGGGTCTCTGGCTGGTCCTTCTGGGTGTTTGTGGGGTTGTTGCTGGCCTCTGTGCTGGGTCCAGGCTCCTCCATGGTTCTTCTCAAATGTTTCTTCTTTTTCTTTTTTTGTGTTTGGGCTGCATAGCGGGCGTTTTATAGTGGTTTTTCACGCCTAACATGAAAAAAGGTGCGCTGACGCTAATTAGCGTGCAGTTCCTGGCCGCTAATTGGCCCATCGCCACTTTTTTCATGTTAGCGTGACGATTTTTATCGCCGTGACGCTAACCTTATCGCCGAACATTTGACCCGGTACGGGAAACTATCGCCTGTTAGCAGCGTGTTGTGAATACGCCGCTAACACGGCGATAATTTCCCGCGGTACACGGCGATAGGAAAACGCACGCTAACTGAGGTTAGCGATAGTTTTCGCCATTTGTTGTGAATATCCCCCTGAATATTTTACAGGAACTAAGGAGGCATATTGTAAGGGTTGATAAAGTTATCTTTGAAGTAAACAAATGTAAGTTATTGCAGGAAAATGTTCTACTGTTTGTTAGGCTGGAGCATAAATGTGTTCCTACTTATGCTTCTCAACATCTTAATCAAGATATTTTTAAACTCATAGTTTACCACAGTTGTGTTTTGAAGAGAACGTCTCTCGCTTAATCCCCCCTTCCGGTAAATATGATAATGCTTTTGTCAACGTCCTCTCAGTTTCTATTGATGCAAGGAACGTTCGAGGGTGGCAAGCTAGACAGGGTTGATGAGAAGAGTATGCTGACTGGGGTAGAGAGCTTACTGTAGATACCGTTTTGACCAAACCAGGACAGGGAAATAATGTATCATTCTCTCATGGAATGTAGTTCATTGTATCTATATACAAGAGGACCTCAATTCCAAAAAAGAACAGCAATACATTTAAAGATTTATCCTAGAAACAAGAAAAAAAATCTGAAAAGTGGAGAAAATGTAAAGTGAATACCAACGGGGCACCAACTTATAAACTCTAAAGTCATCTAAAGCAAAGGCTTTGTCCCAGCTTGATCACAAGGGCTCTTCCTATAGAGGGAATTAACATTGGGAAAGTAAAGAAAGCTAAAGACATCTCACCCACTCCTGAGAAGGATTGTGTAAAAAAATCGCACAAGTAGCACAATATCAGCGGGAGTTTTTTCCACAAAGTTTTGCTGCATTTTACCTGCACCGTGAAAATGTGGTTGAAGGATTGTGAAGCTGCCTAACTCAGAATACATCAATTATCGTGAAGACGCTTCCTGACTTGCTAATTTATACCTTAGGTTCAAAAGCACTTTCCATTAGAACATGTACTGAAAATCCACCAAACATAAACACAGCAAAAGTCTTTATGACTTCTGTTCAGGTATCTGAAACAATTTGTTGAAAATATATTAATATTTTCCTGCATTAAAATATCATGCATTTACCAGCTTGAAATCAGTGAAGTTATAATGGCTAAAAAGATGTCCCAAAAATGAGAGCTTGCAAATTAGCCTCTAAAATTCTGACAACACCCTAAAGTTGAAGAAAACTCATTAGATTTCTCACAAATATGCATACTTGTAACATTTTTACACTAACATCTCACACCCTAGTTCAATCTGTACCAGACTAAGTCTTTCTAATCAGTCTCCATCAGGTTTGTTGCTCTGTCAGGATTTATTGCCTGAAGAAGAGGTCTGTAGCAGAGGCAACTCACACTGTGAGTCCACGGTAAAGGATTAGGGGCTTCTTGAATAGTCAGGAGAATGGAAATATAATGACAGAAAATTAAACAGATGAATTAAATTAAACAGCAATTATTCAATCTGCTGTGTTTGAGTTCTTGGAATGTGCCAGATATAGTTGGAAGGATGGTGGAGAACATAGTTGGAGCATCTCTGTAACAAAACGTGTTTCTCTGCCTATAGTGAACTTGTCATATTGAAGATTTCCCTATCGAAGGCTTTGTTCACCTTGATGTTAAGACATTTAGATCAGCCAATGTAAGACCAAAAGGTGCATTTATCATTTTAGGGAAATATCTATTTGCTCTGATAGGTAGCACAATATAGCAGATTGACTAATTCTAGTCGTTAGATTTACCATAAGGAATCAAAAAGGAAGCCTTCACGATATAGTGGTTTGTAATGTTTACCTGACAACAAGTATATGATTAGGTCATTCGTCTCCATGTTTGGTGCCACTAACCAGGTTGGATATGGAAGCCTACCATAAGAAAATAGCATTAGCAACTGGATATTTAAACTGTTACTTTTTCAGAGAGTCTTCATGCCTATATTAACCTATAGAAACATTGAAAATGCCCAAGACTTGGAAGGATTCTGAAATGGATGGGGGACGAGGAAAGGGGGTTTTAGATCAATCAGTGCAGGTTCATCTTCATTCACTGAATAGGTGGCTTATGAAGAATCAACCAGCAGATACCATACACATAGCTTCTTTAGGCTGTAATTTGATAGTTGTTTATTCTTAAGTTGTTTATTCATGAGTTAACGGTCACAACAAGTACTTGATTCTTTCAGGTATCACTTGCCACAATTATTTACCATTACTCTCTCTTACAGCAGGGGCAGCCCCTCCGCTAAGGCGGAGGAGCATCACCCCACTGCTCTCAGAGCAGGAAAAAGGAAAAATAAAATGATAATAACATCGTTATTATCATTTTACTTTTCTTTGCTATGGGGCTAGGTTAGGGCGGGGCTGGGATCACAGGGGGAGGAGTGGTGGGCACACTCAAAGTACACTTGATGTTTGGCCGGCTGTCTTGGGCCGGCCAAACAGTCTTGCGCACTTTGCATGTTCCTCGCCAGTCCGTAAATACACAGCCTGGTGGGGAACATGCACGGGCTCCCAGTCCCGATCTGAGCGCCAAACAATGGCGCTCACACCAATCACAAAGCTGCATTGCAGCATTGTGATTGGCTTAGGGGAGCCTGTTTGCTTCCTCCTTCCGGGACCGAAGC
Source organism: Calotriton arnoldi (assembly GCA_963921515.1). NCBI lineage: Eukaryota > Metazoa > Chordata > Amphibia > Caudata > Salamandridae > Calotriton > Calotriton arnoldi. Next base: position 842,468 of record CAWUFW010006740.1, read on the forward strand.
TGAGGAGAGATGGCAGCCGTGAGAATGCAAGTGTTTTTTTTTTAATTATTTTTTGTTCCCACGCTTTGTCCACCCGCCTCGCCATCCCTGTTCCCTGCCAGCCGCCACTGTCTTAGAAGGTGGTAAATACAAGCCTCTCTGGCAATCTATCAGAACTCAAAGAACAGTCATACTATAAAATGGTCAACAAGTAAAAGTGCTAATTTAAATCAGTGGTAATTACCTGCTGATGCTTTTTCAATTCTGCCCCCAATAAGCAATGTGCTAAAGCTCTGAGAGTACTTTTATTAATCTGTCTGTCATCTGGCTGTAGAAACAAACAATTCTTTCTTGGGTCCATTGACTCCTATCAACAACCTTGGCATGATGTAGGAGGCAGTTTTAGGAAAATGCCATAGGCTCTGAAATAGGAATAGTCAATCTATATTAATCATTTAATCCTCTATGAGACGCCCAATTTGAGGAATGAGGACAGAGCTTGGGATGACATCAATATTGCTTGTAAGAAGAGTGTCTTAAAATATTTTTGGTCTATTGTAGCTATCATCTTTCTTTTGATGGACTTCTGCTATATCGCCCCCTCAGGTCCTAGAGCCACGTTCATCAATAATATCTGCTACCTGCTGGAAATAAAGATAAACTCTTCAGATCTTACAATTCTTGGCTTTAACTTTCACTTGGATAATTCCCTTGATAATGACTATCTTATCGACCTAATGACCAGTGTTGGTTTAACTTAACTGGTGAATGGTCCTACACACTTTGCTGGCTACCTCCTCAATGGTATTTTCTCAGATAATCCACATCTTCAATGGTTGTCCTCTCTTCCTTTGAGTTGGTTGACCACATTGGGGGTTATGTTTGAGATCAAAGGCATTTCCTGTTATCCAAATATCAAACAACTTCATTTGAACACGTATCAGTGCCCTTTTCACAATCTCAATGCCAACCTGCTCAGTTCCAGGGGTGGGCGGAGCTCGCGGAGTTACACTATGCAGAATTGCATAAAAACTCTGTGGAATTCCGTTGAGTTCCGCTCCGCCCTACACAATTAAAATATAGCCTGCTGTTGCTTAAATAGTAAATACTAATGGCCGAAAGAGCATGTGATCTGGTATTTCAATGGAAAATAATGCAAGTTTTTAAATATTATTAGAGTTCATAACTTCTTACTCAAACTCACTCACTCCCACAGTGAGTGCAAGAAGGTGCTCTGCTGGACTGACCTGTCTGATACTAGTACACACATTCCGGAAAATCCCTCAGCATGCGCGCCAGCTCTCTGTCTCTGACCACAAGTGAAGGAAGGTGTTCTTTTTTCCCCAAGATTTTGCTCCTCTCCTGGCCACAAAACAGAACTAGCCTGTCTCCTGGCTCCATCCGGGCCCTGGCCATCGGCATCTTTGACTGCTGGTTCTCAAGCTTGGCAGCAGGCAAAGGTTGGAAAGGGAGGGGGAGGGAGCCTACTGATGGTGGCCAGCTTGTAGGGAGGAGCTGCCACCAGTTCCTTCCCCTGACCTTGGAGAAGCCGCGAGAGAGGCTGACAGGGAGGAGAGGAGAGCAACAGAGCGGTGCCACCAGCAGCACCATCCCACGCCAGCCAGGTTTGTGGAGGGCACCCCAGGGGCAGTGTGTCTGTCAGTGCATTAGGGACTGTTACATCCACAGACGGGGCAGCACCACGGATACAGAGATAGGACGTGGTGGAGGGAGGGGCACTCACTGCGGAGCCAGTGCTTGCTGTGAGTACACAGCATTATTGCAGGCCATGGGGCAGCCTGCTGAGGTTTACAGAGGCGTTTATCGCCTCCCAGATATTAGAGATGCCTCAGCGTATCTAGGTTAATTAGGAGCTGTGCACATCGGAGGGTTTGACCAATGCATGCAGCTGTTTAATTCTGTTGGTTTCACAAACTAATTTATCAACTCGTGCAGCAGGAAGGGCCATATAGAGGCATCGGGTGACGATCAGCGCTAGGCCTCGGTAACACAGCAGCAGGCAAAGAACTGGGCAGGGACACTGGGACTGCTCATGCCAGGCCAGAAGCCTGTTACACTATCTGCAGTGAACAGTGAAAGCCCCCATTTGGTCGCTTCTCACGGGAATTGTCGAGAGTGCAGTGGATTCGCCTGCTTCCCCAATAAGATAGCATGGTGAACTAGTGCAGTGTCAGAAGAAAGTACATTCTAAATGTGTAGGCCGCACCCTCAGTAGGGAGGCGGATTTTTTGGGCGAACTCCACGCTCCAAACAGATTACAAAGTAGAAAAAACTTTGCAAGCTCCGTCAGCGGAGCGGAGTTCACCGCCCACCGCCCACCACTACTAAGTTCCTCCCTTTGCAAGACTGTACCTGAGATCTTAGAAGATCTACCCATAGCCACTAGTAATTATCATCATTGGATAGATTCTTCCTTAAACCAACTGGTTCCATCTAAAGTTGATCAAAATCGTTAAATTTGCCCTCTAGAACCTTGGTTTATAGAAAATCTCAGACATCAAAAACAGATATGTCATAGATTAGAAAGAAAGTGGAGACTAGATTACAATCCAAACTATAACGAAACCTACAAAACTTCTATTCGAGCATACAAAAAGATGAGCCAAGCAGAAAAAGCCCAATATTTTGCCCTTAAAATCGAAACCACAAAGAACTCTTCAAAAGAACTGTTTGCAACAGAGGAAAAACTTTCAAAGCTCCCTGAAGCAAAAAATAAAATGGCCAGTCAACAGTTCTTTGTTTTTTCAAGATAAAATTAAAGCGATCTACAACATCTTTTTGGCTTCAAATGTGTCTTCTGATCAGATAATCAGCCATATCTCTGTGGATTCCCCAACACTAGCAGAATCATTAGCAACAGCTGGAAAGAGTATAGCCCTCCATGAAGCTTCAACTGATATTCACCATAGCTTATCAGAGAGTTCCCTTCAAAGAGATAAAGCTAGTACTATATCCTCCTTCTCTTCACTTACTGACCCTAGATCTATTGAATCAAGTTAAATCAGGATCCCCTTGGGATCCATGTCCTCCGAGGATCATGCATTTGGTACCAAAGATCAATGTAGCCTATCTTATGGTCATTTTCAACATGTTGTTTAATATGAGATACTTTCCAAAAGAGTGGAAAAAATCATCCATCCTCCCACTCCTAAAAAAGTCCAACTTACATGTTACAGATACGAACAATTACAGGCCAATCTCATGCTGACCGTTTCTGGCCAAAGTTTTTGAGAAGGCCATTAATTTGGAACTAACTGCATTTATTAATGACAACAATCTGTTAGATCCAACACAGTTTTGACTTTAGGAGTTATAATAGTATGGAACTGGCTTTAATTACTGCCACCGAAGAAATCAGGCAAACCCTGGATGCAGGAGGCAATGCGGCCTAGATTGTATTAGACCTCTTAGCCGCCTTTGAGGCAGCAACCATGTTCTTCTTATCGACCAGCTTGCCTCCAGTGGCATCAAGGATAGAGCTCTCGCCCTTTTAAAATCTTTTCTTATGGGACAAGAAAATACCGTTGCTTAGGGGGCTGTACCTCACCCTCTTTCTCTTTGCAATGTGGGGTGCCTCAAGGGTCATCTTTAAGTCCAACCAGTTTCAATCTTTATGCAAACCCACTGTTGTGTAGTTCCTACTAACCCATAGGATCTGCGCATTTGTTGGACAACATAAACTTTTGGTGAGGTGCCTATACTGATTCCAAGCCCCCCCACCAGATATGGCGGCCTAGTGACCAGCTAGCTCACAGTGCCACCATAAGCCTCCCTACCCTTACCAGGGAGCAAATAGTTTCTGGCAACCACTGAACATGAAAATCGTGTCCCCTCAGGGCTGGATCGTGGAAACAGAACAGAACCTTTCGCTCAGTCACTCGTGCTGACTTGTGCTCAAAGAAATATACAGAGAATACACAGTGGGACGTTTTCAATAAATTTATTAAACCAACGTTATTTTTGTATAGAATACATGTGCTGCGGTGGTCAATAGACAGGAGCAGATGAAAGTGAGAACAAGCACCAAAAGAGTAAATAGTAGATACAGTTCTACGATGGTGCTAAAACAGTGTACATATGCAGGCATATAAACAAGGCAGTAATCTGGTGTACTCCTACTATTTTTTTTATTTTTTTTATTTGTTTATTGAGCAGCTTGTAACACAATACACAATCTCCACTGGGGAGCCAACAATACCAGCATAGCATAGGTCAATAGAAGCATGTTTTAGTTCCAAAAGGTGCATCAATAGTATGCTAAACAAAACATGAAACAACCCGCTCCTGAAGAGCAAAAGACCCCCACCCCACCCACCCCCGGCACTTTAGAAAAGATAACATCGTACAGTTGTTGGATCTTGAGCACTATAGACACACATAGGAGATAGCGTCGTATAAGTGGTCCCAATTGCATTAGTTCCTAATAAGGCACAAAACAGAATGCATGACCATTACAAATCAGGATGAATCAATAAATACACCGTCAGTGGGGCCCAGAAGTGATGCCTCAGGCAGGTCCTCCGCATAGGCCTCCAGCTGTTCCCTACAGTAAGTTAAATCTCGGATCCATTTCCGGACCGTGGGAGAACTCTTTGCACCCCAACATTGTGTAACTGCTCGCTTGGCTAGTAATGTTGAGACAGCAACCAATCTCCGATTGCAGGGCGTTAGCGACTTCCACGTTACCCAATAGGCATACCTCAGGCACACATCGCACGTGTTCCAACACAACATCCGTCAGCACGCTCGCAACTCTGGCCCAAAATGCAGCTATCCCCGCACACTGCCACGCTAGGTGCAAAAAATCAGCGTCAGCCTGTCCGCACCGTACACAACAAGCCGTGTCACGCAGTCCATACTTCCGCAGTTGAATTGGAGTGTAATATAACTGTGCAGGAATTTAAAATGAATTATACGGAGGTTATAGTTTGCCGTGAGGCGCCCAGTTAATGCACTGCAAAATTTCCAATGATCTGGTGACAAGGTATACCCCAGCGCTGCATTCCATTTGAGATGTGAGGGGTGTTCCTCCGGCTCCCTCTCATGTAGTGATGCATCATAGAGCTTAGTAATCAGACCTTTACGCTCCTCCCCAGCTAGCACCTCCTGCAGTGCTCGCAATGTCTGTGGTTCAGCCGGATAATTAGGGTAAATAGCTCTGACCGCTTGTCGCACCCTTACATATGTAAAACCCAGCATAAAGTCATAAGTCCGACCCGCTTGTACATCTTGCAATGAGCGGAACTGGCCCTGTTTATACAGATCACCCATCCGCGTAATCTTGACAGCCTTCAGCGCGCGTAGAGCGGAATGCTCCTGGGCCGCCGAGATGTCGGGATGCGCCGCTATTGGTAACGTCGGGGCATAGAGGTAAGCCAAATGTGCCCTCCCTGCAAGGGCCTGCCAGGCCCAGGCTGTACACTGCACTGGGTTAATTTCTGTCCTGGGGCCCCCACCACCACCTGAGAGGGCCGCCACCACAAGCGGCAGCGGAAGTATTGCATCAGACTTGATCGCCGTGTGGGGCAGAAACCGTTGCGGAAAGAACCAATAATGCGCAAAGTGCGCCTGCGCGCACAGATAATATAAACGCATATCAGATGCCTCGAAGCCACCACATTCAAAGGGCTGTACAAGAGTGTTCCAACTACATCGAGGCTTCTTACCCCCCAGACAAACAACAGTAGGGCTGATTGTAACATCTTAAAGAGAGAGATATTCAGCCGGATGGGAATATTCACAAACAAATATAGTAATTTGGGTAAGATAGACATTTTTGTCACCGCAATGCGATCAGCAAGCAACAGGGGTAGCCGGGCCCACCGTGCATCCTGGTCTGTAATCTGTGTGATAGTACGACCGTAATTCATAGAAATTACCTGATCCGGGTCTCTATGCAGCCATATTCCCAGGTATTTCACTGGGTCCCGGGTCCAGGTCAGAGGGAAGTCCAGCTCAACCTCACAAGTGCCCATCGTTAGGGGAAACACCGTCGACTTAGCCCAGTTGATTCCCAATCCGGAGTAGCCCTCAAATTTAACGCATTCGCGTAGCAACTCCGGAAGGTAGGTTGCTGGCTCACGGACATATAGCAACATGTCGTCAGCATACAGCGAGACCACGAGCGGTCGTTGCCTGAAGCGCAATGCAGCCGACGCATGCCGCTGGTGAAGTTTGCAAGCAAGCAGCTCCAACGCCAATGCGAAAAGCATCGGTGACAGGGGTGTGGTGTTCTCAAGTGTTCTCAAGCTGGGTATAGTAGATTCTTTGTAAGCCACTGGTTCCAGAACCTGGAATGTGGGGTTGGTTGCCAAGCGCTGCTTGAATGTTAGGTCAGCAGTTGCTCCTGGCTTGCTGCTGGATGGGGTCTACATCTGTACTTACCTGTAATAAACCACGTCTCCCCACTTAAGCGGCTCCTCCTACTCATTTCATCGAGGCTCACCTCTTCATTTTGGCGACGATCTACAACTCACGCTGCTTCTACAAGGATAGACCCCAACAGCACTTCCGTACGTTCACGGAGAAAAACCCGCAACTGAAGCCACCGACAACCAAACGGGAGCATTCTAGAGAACTTGACGGACGTCTACACTGTCTAATTACTAAGAAAACGCAACCGGAACAACTCATCACCACCCGCTTTGCCTCGTTTTCCCAAGTAAGGAGTAAAGGGGGGGAAGGAGGTTTCCTACCGGACTTTGCAGCCTCTTTCTCCTGTGGTCTGCTTAAAACCGGGGCCGTGGTAGTGGCAGTTTTCTCCGTCCCGTGGTGGTTGCAGTTTTGTCCATTTTCACTAGAGACCTCTCTCGTGACTTTGAATCGCGTGCAGGCGCGCGCCTCTCCAGCCTGTCCTGCCTGACCTTCGACGACGCAACTTGACGCACTGAAACGCTGCGTGCGTGCATCAATTTTCTTTTCAGTCTCGATTGTTGCAAGTCAGTGCCACGTAACCCAGCAACCAATGTACGCCGGTGCTCACGGCCCTCTTTCAGCGCATGAACTTGCACAGCTGTTCGTAACGCGCTGATGCGCACAGCTTTCTTCAATGTTTATAAATAATTCATGTTGCGCTGATGCGCACAGCCTCTTTCTCTGACTCTGGGTCGGCCTGTCCACAATTTTCATTCATTCCCAAGTTGGAGTCCATTTATCCACAAATTGAAGTGCACAGCTATTTACCACACGCTGATGCACACAGCTTCGTTCTTTTCTCTCCAATTCAACTTGTTCTTATCTCCACTTTTGGTCCAATTTGTGCACTAAGTTTCAATTGTACGCTGATGCATGCACGTGGTATTCTCCTTCATTACTTTCATGCTTCCTTAAAACTTGTTTGTGTTCAAGTGGTAACGCGTATGTTTCTTATCAAATTGTTTGCTTTGCACAGGCAATTGGTCTATTCACCAATTCACTAGTGTTATGAACCCTATGTTGTGAAGCATGTTTCCATTACTTCTTTCCCTGTTGCACGCAGTTTGTATTTTGAAATAGTGTGCAAGCTCTATATCATTGGAAGAGTAATTTAAGCTTCCGACAATGCAGAATGTTCCGGCACCTCCGTTTTTCCTTTCTTCGCCAGGTGTCCCTCCCATCTTGTGGCAGAAATGGAAAAAGGTCTTCAATCACTATGCACGCGTATGCGGCACCTCTCTAAGTGCGGAGAGGAAATCTTCTCTTCTGATGCATTGTTTAGGGTCTGAGGGACAGGAAGTATTTGAACACCTTCCAGACCTCGCGGATAGTGAAGCGGCCTCCCTCAATGAGTATGAAATTTGTCTTAAAAAACTTGAACTTTACTATCTACCCAAAGTTAGCACTGTGCTAGAGCGATGGAACTTTGGTAGAAGGATGCAAAGAGAAGATGAATCAGTTGAGCAATACGTCACAACTTTGCGCAAGTTGGCGTCAACTTGCAACTTTGGGGCAAACCTGGAGGAACGTCTCAGGGATCAGTTTATGTTGGGGTGTGCGCAAGATAAGACAAGGGATTCTCTTTGGCAGAAAGATAATCCCTCGCTGCATGAAGTCATCACTATAGCTAAGAGTCATGAACACTCTAAAGCGTGTATTGACACTATAAAGAAAGACACAAGTCTGGTGAAAAGTGATCAAAGCGATGTTAATGTTGTGGTGGACAAGTCAGTTAAACCTAAGTGTCATGTTGATCAAAGGCAATATATTCAACCTCAGAGGTTCACTTATGACAATCATAAACCCAACCAAAAACCATGGGCTAGGAAACAATTCTATGGCAAGTGCTATAGGTGTGGGGACTCAGGTCACATGGCAGATTACAAAAATTGCCCGGGAAGGAAAGCATTGTGCAAACTCTGTGGGAAGAAGGGTCATGTTTCGAAATGTTGTAACTCTGGTAACCTTAATGTCAACAAGTCTGTGAAAGAAGTCGACTTTGATGTTTATGACTCTGATGAGTTTGTTATTAGTCAAGTCAAGGGAAAGGAACCTGATGGTCCCTATGAGGATGTTATGATCAACGATGCTGTAGTCAATATGCTGTTTGACTCGGGGGCTAAAATTACGTTGGTTCCAAAGGTGTTCTATGTTGAGCACCTACATGGCAAGGTTGTTCTTGAGAAACCCGACATTAGGCCCAAAGGTTATGGAGGGGTTCCGATAGATCATCTTGGGTACTTTTGGGGTGTGATAAATTACAAAGGGAGAGTCGTTTCTGGAAAGATTTACGTATCTATGAAAGGGGACTCTCTCATTAGTTGGCTTCACCAAAGGGACCTTAACGTTTTTCTAGATCCCAACGAAGTTCCGCAAGTCCGTCTAAAAGAAGTTCCCTCTGTAAAAGTGGTCAATAGCTTTGAAAATGATTTGGTTAAGGAATTTCCTGCTGTGTTTGCAAATGAGTTAGGATGTTGTAAGGATTATGTACACAAGATAAAACTAAAAGAGGATGTCGTTCCCAAGGTTGCTAAAGTCAGATCCGTTCCTCTCTTAGTGAGAGATAATATGAAAAAGGAATTAGACAAACTACTTGCTAAGGGTGTGATTGAAGAGGTGGAAGCGACAGAGTGGGTGTCTCCGGTTGTCATGGCACGGAAGGCCAACGGAGAGGCCTGCGTCTCTGCGTGGACTTGAGGGAACTCAACAGATCTGTAGTTGTGGATCATTTCCCCTTACCCAACATCGCTGAGATGTTGTGTTCCCTGGAAGGGGCCAAGCACTTTTCCTCGCTAGATCTGAGCTCCGCATATCACCAGGTGAAGCTGCATTCTTCTTCCCAAGACTACACAGCGTTTGTCACACCTTTTGGCACCTTTAGGTTTCTGAGGATACCTTTTGGCCTTATCTCTGCTGCGTCTGTTTTTCATAGGGTGATGGAAGGCATTCTCAGAGACTTGGGTGGGGTGAAGGTCTACCAAGACGATGTGCTAGTTTTCGGAGGTGATGCGGGCGAACATAATCTGAGATTGAGAGCAGTCTTGAGTAAGCTAGAGAAAGCTGGTCTGACTTTACGGGCCGATAAATGCAGGTTTAATGTGCAAGAAATTGAATATCTTGGGCACACCGTTTCAGGTGAAGGAATTAGGCCTAAGCAGTCTCTTGTGAATTGTATTCTTGGTCTGCGTTCACCTTCCTGTAAAGATGAGCTCATTAAATTTTTGGGTATGGCGGAGTTTTACCACAAGTTCATTCAAGACTTTGCAGGAAAGACTTCTTCTATGAGACTGTTGTTGAAGAAAGGGTCAGAATTTTCATGGTCGGACGACTGTGAGAAGGAGTTCATCGGTATAAAGCATGAACTCAATCGTGCCACCTTCCTCAGTAGCTTTGACCCATCCAAACCTTCTACTCTTATGACGGACGCAAGCGCCACTGGTTTAGGAGCTGTCCTCTTACAGAAAACAGGTGGTGTAGAAAGGACGATTCTGTTCGTCAGCAGACCTTTAAGGGGTGCAGAGCGTAACTACTCTGTAATTGAGAAGGAGGCGTTGGCTGTGTTTTGGGCTGTACGCAAGTTACGAAAATTTTTGTGGGGAAAGAAGTTCACTATTTTATCTGATCATAAACCACTCAAAGAGGTGTTCACAAAGAAGGGAATAGATTTTGTGTCACACAGAATTCGTAAGTGGGTGGTAGCGCTGCAAGAATTTGATTTTGATCTTTTATATATACCTGGTTCCAACAATGTTCTTGCAGATTACTTGTCAAGGTTGGGTGGTAATGAAGTTGATCCTGTTGAAGAGTTTAACAATTTTGGAGGAGAAGATTTGGAAGAAGATGTCAATGTATGTACAATTAGTGAAGGTGTCGTTTCAGAGTCTGTATGAAAGAGCACCTTTTGGAAGATGTGGTCTTGCAAAAGGTGATTGTTATGGTGAAGGACGGGTGGTGCGAAAAGAAAGACTGCGAGGTTGACTTGAGAGGTTTTTGGCATGTCGAAGAAGATTTGGCTGTTGTTGATGGCATGCTTATGCGTGGGAGCAAGCTCATTCCCCCACTGGCCCTGAGAGAAAAGTTGGTGGGGAGTGCCCACGCTTCGCACATGGGTATAGCAAAGACTAAGGAAAGAGTCAGAGAAGGGTTTTGGTGGCCCGCCATGGATGTTTCAATAGAGAGACTGGTGCGTGAGTGTGCTGAGTGTGCCAATTGTGATAAGTCTTACAAGTGCAGAACTCAACCAATGGTGGTGAGAGAACCAGCTGTTGCCCCGTGGTCTGACATCTCCTTAGACATTTTAGGTCCCATTAATTTGAAGTCACAGACTCGTTATCTCTTTGTGTGTATTGACATGTTTTCACGGTGGCCAGAGATAAAGATTGTTAATTCGGTTGAATCTGATGCTGTTATCAATTTCCTAGATGAGCTGTTTGAGCGTGAAGGGTTTCCTTCGACCGTGCTAACCGACAACGGTGTTCAGTTTACTTCCAGTGCGGTGTAGGAATTTTTGTCTGCGAGAGGCATTAAGCACAAAACAACCTCTCTTTATCATCCACAAAGTAACGGCGTGGTTGAGAGGTTTAACCGGGTCCTCAAGGAAGCTATACAGCAAGCAAGGTCGTGTGGCGGGTGCTGGGAGGTGGTGGTAAAAAAAAAAGTGAGAGAGTATCGTTTCACTCCACACTCCTCTACGGGGGTGACTCCTTTTCGCCTTTTTAAAGGGAGGATAGCCAATGTGGAGGTAGCTCCGGCTTGGATCTCTGGCAAAAGAGCTTTGGCGGATGAGAAGTTTGATTGTGTGGATGGGTGGAAGGACAAGGAACGCACTGGTATGATGAAAAGGAAAATTAGCTATGATCTAAGGAAGGCTGTAAAATGTACCGTTGTTGCTGTTGGTGACTGGGTCAAGATCAGGTTACCAAAGAAAACCTCTGGTGTATGTAAATACAGTCGACCATTTCAGGTGGTCAAGGTGTTTAGAAATGCGGTGAGGACGAGTGATCACAAAATTTGGAATTTGGAAAGGGTTGTTAAATGTGGGACTACTTCCTTTAAGGGCGTTTCTCCATGTTCAGGAGAAAGTGATCTTCAATTATCTGGGTGCAGTTCGAGGCCTGTACGGGTGAAACGGGTCCCTCTTCGTCTCCAAAATTGAGATGTGTAAGCTTTCACTATTTGCTTGTTTTTACTAAATGTTTCTGTGATTCATGATATCAAATGTTTCTGTGATTTATAAAGTTCAAGTTTGTTTATGAAGGGGGAGGTGATGTGGTGTTCTCAAGTGTTCTCAAGCTGGGTATAGTAGATTCTTTGTAAGCCACTGGTTCCAGAACCTGGAATGTGGGGTTGGTTGCCAAGCGCTGCTTGAATGTTAGGTCAGCAGTTGCTCCTGGCTTGCTGCTGGATGGGGTCTACATCTGTACTTACCTGTAATAAACCACGTCTCCCCACTTAAGCGGCTCCTCCTACTCATTTCATCGAGGCTCACCTCTTCAAGGGGGCAGCCCTGCCGCGTGCCCCTGTTAATAGGGAAAGCCGACGACACCCAACCATTTACGCGGACTCTGGCAACGGGCTCGGTATAAAGAACCCTGATCCACTGGAGGAAAAACTGGGGAAGGCCCATTCTAATGAGTACCGTGAACATATAATCCCACTGCAGGGAATCAAATGCTTTTGCTGCGTCAAGCAACACCGCTACTGCCTGAAAATCTGAGTCAAAATAATGTAGTGTGGCGAAGAGCGTGCGCAGATTATGCGTTGTTAACCTAGCTGGCACAAAGCCTGATTGGTCAGGGAGCACCAGCAAGGGGACAAGTGGCTGCAGCCTGAGAGCGATCATCTTTGCTAATATCTTAGCATCGATATTTATAATTGAGAGAGGCCTAAAGGAATCGCAGCGATTAGCAGCCTTATCAGGCTTTAACAGCATAACCAAGAGGGCTTCCTTCAAGGAAGGCAGGAGACGTCCAGTGTCATACGCCTCCGCATAAACCTCCAGGAGCCTGGGAGCCAGATCATCCACAAAGGTCTTATAAAATTCACTAGGGAGCCTGTCCAGTCCCACAGCCTTGCAAGTGGGGAGGGACATAATGGCAAGCTTTACGTCCTCCACATTGAATGGTTGTGTAAGATATTCCCTATGATCCAAGGACAGCCAGCCAAGTGCAATGTCATCAAGATAGGAGTGTATGTCCTCTGGCTGTACCACGGTCTTATTTTCGTAGAGTCTGGCGTAAAAATCAAGTATGGTCCCACTAATCGTGGATGTGGTGTAATGAGCCTCTCCTGCATCATCAAGCATCTCCGTGATGTACTCCTGACTACGTGGAGCAGCTAACTTCTGTGCGAGCGAGCAGCTGGGCCTGCCCCCCTCCCCATAATATCTAGCCTTACTGCGTCTGGACTGATGCACCAGCTCTTGATCGACAGTGTCGTTATGTTCAGTCACTAACTCCCGGATCGCAGATAATGTCACCGGAGAAGGGTCTTTTTTATAGGCGCGTTCTAAAGTAGAGATTTCCGCAGCCAATTTATGAATCCTACACCTCAAATCTCTCAAGACTCCTGCCTGCGCCCCCATACAGGTCCCCCTAATAGTCACCTTAAATGCTTCCCAAAGGACTCCAGCGCTGTCAACCGAGCCCTCATTCTCCCGAAAGAAATTGCGAATGGCCTCCCCAACAGTGTGTCTAAAAACTGAGTCGGTTAATGAGGAAGGGTGCAACCGCCATGTGAACGGAGGTCTCTCACATGCAGGGACCTGCAGCTCTAGAAGCACAGGAGAATAGTCAGAGAGCGTCCGAGCCATGTGGCTAACCTTAACCGCCCAAGTACAAGCAGCCTCCGTAACAAGCCAGAAATCCAGGCGGGACCACGTCCCATGTACAGAGGAGACAAAAGTACTCTTGCACACCCCAGGATGCTGTAATCGCCAAACATCATGCAAACGTCCTGCGTCCATCAGTCCCAGCAACATTTCAGAGGCCTGCTTAGGCAGCGTCATCCCACTACTCAAACGGTCCACAGCAACATCCAGACAGACATTAAAATCGCCACCCCAGAGTATCTCTACATCGGGAAAGCCCGAGATGCGCGCCAAACATCCGCAAAGAAGGCCGGATCATCGATGTTCGGTCCATACACATTCACCAAAAGCACACTTACACCACCCAGCTGGCCATGTACAAGTGCCAGTCGACCTAGGTCATCTGTCTCGGTTCGCTGGACCGTAAATGGAGCCCCCTGTTTAACCAGGATCATCACTCCCCGTGCATAGCTGGAATATGAGGACGCTACTCGCACACCTGCCCACCGACCACCCACATGTTTCTCCAACAATTTCATGAGATGAGTTTCCTGTAAGAAGGCTATCTGGACGTCCATCCTGTCTAAATATGCCAATACAGACCGAATCTTTTTGGGAGTGTTCAAACCTCGAACATTCCAGGTTAGGAACTTCATTTTACCACTCATTGGGACAATATAACATTACAAAATTATACAGTTGGATATATCATAAATGTGTGTCCACGACCATCAAAGAAGAGGTAAATGCCCCTGTACCATAGAAAGAAAGTGCCGGTCTCCACGCCCTCGCCCACCACCCCCCCCGTCCCCCACCCACTTCAGCGTCCCCAACTCGCTAAAGCCATCCCAACCCTGTCTAACCAAACCCCAACTAAGAAAAAACAAAGCAAAGTGTAGATGGGGTACTCCCATTTGGGGGGCGTCAGAGTGCTACTAGTCTCCCAACAAGTAGGAGGTGGCTGAGCAAAACTAGCATTTGTGCCTTGTATAATGGATACAATCAAGTAGATAACATTACAAGGTAAGCGTGCATGCATAGAAAGCTCGACAGGAACAACCTGTAATAGAACAGAAAGACATGTAAGAGCGATAGCATTGCACAGAGCGAGGAAGGGCAACCTAGAATAAACCTCATAGTGGAGCACATTATGTGAGAGTGTCTCATAATCCTACTGGTCCTCATTGTCCGATGGAGTCCGGGATTCACGCCGACTCCTCTTCAGATGTTTAGCATGCTCCATAGCCGCCTTGGGGTTGGTAAAAAATTTGAGTCTCCATCGGGGCATATCCGCAGGCGGGCAGGATATAACATCGCGTAAGGAAGCCCCTCGGATTGTAAAAACTTTTTGACAGCCCCGAACTCCCTCCGCGCTGCCTGAACAGTGACAGTAAAATCAGGGAAGAACGAGAGTGTATTGCCCAGGTGTACAATAGTGCCCTTGTCTCTGGCCAAGCGCAAGATAACATCCGGGTCCCTATAATTCAACAAGCGCGCAATAATCGGGCGGGGTGGAGCGCACGGGACAGGCCTCGCCGCGAGGGAGCGGTGAGCACGCTCAATAATGAACATGGCGGAGAGCTGGTCAGTGCAGAAAATGTCTTTAATCATATTTTCCACGAATGACTCCATTTTGCCAAAATTCGTCTACTCTGGCAGCCCTGTAATTCGGATGTTATTACGCCGGGATCGGGCTTCTAAGTCCTCATTCTTGGCCTGAATGAGGGAGAGGACATTCTCCATATTAAGTGTCTTCCCTGCGACATCGCTCAGACCGTCCTCAGCCGCAGACACCCGTTGCTCAACCTCTCCTATGCGAGTGTTTTGCTTCTCAAGCTGTGCAGACATGTGATCGAGGCGGTGATTCACAGCCGCCATCGTACCTTCTATAGATTGGAGGCTGCGCTGCATAGCCAATAGTGTTGTCTCGATGGTGGAGGGACCCCCATGGTGTACTCCTACTATGCAGACCCTACTCTGAGTGTACCTAGAGTGTGTGTCGGTGTGAAGCCAAGAATCTCCCCAAGGGACGATCCAACCCCATTATCTGGCAGGAGAGAAGGCAGGAGCCCGTCCTGGTCACAAACTCGACACCCCCTCATGGGGATGTCAGACCGCTGTGTGGTGAAGTTTCAGCATGCAGGGACCCTCGGTGTCAGCTTTTGGGATACTCATTATTTATAATGCAATGCATCCTTGTGATGTACGTATAGAGTAGCAATGTTTTGGAGTTGTACATAGCTTTGTCGCCACATGGATGAAGATAGAACAACATTTGTACGTATTGCTTAAAGAGGCCTTGTACATAGTGTTCGAGGCATCGTGATAATGTTATGCAAAGCTAGATTTGTAAACAAAGTAGTTTCAAAGAAATGAATCCAACATTGTTGCGCACACAAATATGTTCGAAAGGTCACAGCAGAAATGTTATTGTGCAAAATTAGGACAATATAAGAAAATGTGTAGCTTTGTTACTTGGGCCTAAACTGGGCACATAACACCACTAGCCTTCTTCATCAAATCATATGGCTTTGCTTTGGTGTCCTATGCCAAAGACACCCAGATCGTGGTGTGGGTGGCTAGCAATCCAGATGTCACCACGACCAGATTCCATGATTGCATGCTTCACATTGGCAATTGGCTGAATGATAACTGTCTGAAATTAAATGCTTCCAAATCTGAGGAATTTTGTTTTGCAGCAATTCAACATTTTGGTCTCTAAATTGGTGGCACACGGATCTCAGAACTCTTCTCACTTTAAGTGTAAAGTTAAAAAAACATGGAGTCATTAGATGGAGCCTATAGCGGCAGCGCGCATGCGCTGCTCGCTTTGCGAGGCATGCTGTATTCAGACATTATGGAGTGGAAGCTCCGTGGAAGCTCCGCCCACTTTCCGCCCATCTTTTTCGTTGGCTTAGTTCCTAAACGCTGCCTTCCGATTGGTTTTAGGCTTGTTTGTCCCTCCTCATGACGGCCATGTCGTCATTTGTATCCTTCCATGGCAACTGGCCCCTTTACTTCGAGTGTTGCACAGTATGTTTTATTTACACTGTGAGCACTATTTTCTTCCCGTGCCTTCCCCCCCTCCCGCAGTCCGTGCCTTCTCGGGCTCCCCCCACCCCCTGTTATTCGTGCCTTCTCGCCCGCCCGCACTCCCGTTTGCAATGCAATAGGTCTCGCGTAAATGCGAGTCCTATTGTATTGCAAATGCTTGTTTTTGCCATCTCTGCCTCCGGATCCTTTCATGACGTTCTCGCGGAGCCCTCTGAATCCAGATGTTTGCGGCTGCCGGACCTTCGCCGGTAGCGAGGAGGGGAATGAGTCATGGGGAGCAAGAATGCTCGCAGCCTCGTCGCCAGATGTTGTAACTTCCAGAGGAACTTTTCCGACAGCGTGGCACCGTGTCCGCGCCGGCCAGGATGGGCAACAGCAGCTCGACGGAGGACTGCTGCTTTGCACGGGTGGGTAAGAGTGTCTAACGTAGACCTAGGGGGCGCATCTTCCTTGGGGCAAGGAGGCCATGGTCACCGACAGGTTTGGGTAGCTCAGTGGGAGTGGTTTAGACTCGAGGATGGGGTTGGGAGCGTTTTATGTAGGACGTCTAATATAATTTTACAAAGCACTTCTGCCGTCTTAAAGCACTGTAAATCGACATTACTAGTACCCCATTTTTATCATACTCGCCGACTCTGAAAGGATGAAAGGCAGAGTTTGCCTTGCCTGGATTGAAATCACTGCTGCAGTCGGCGCGAGCCTTGTGCAGTCGCGTCTTTTGGAATGTGACTATCTCTTCTGTACGTTAATGTGCAACGCTTTACTGCCCTGCAGCTAGATAGAAATACACTTTTCAATGCATTCCTGAGATTTATATAGCGCTTGCGCAAGTGTACTACAGAGTAATAAGCACATTAATGAAAGTACCTTCAAACAACGTGCAGTGCTCGTTTGCCCCGCCCCCTTCCCAAGCATTGAGATGCCTCAAGGCGCCAGCTGGTGAAGCAGGATAAATGAAGCTTTCAGAGACGTGTTCGTTTTGTACGCTCTGCTCATAATTTTTAATACCGCTTACCTTCGGAGGTGCGTTTTTGTAGGGGTGGGCAGATATCCGGCGGTGCAGGGGGCTCCCAACAAACAAAATACATTCGGCTGTTGGAAAGGTATAGCGTGCTGTATAAATAAGGTTTGCTTTGAATGCATCACATTATGCATGCTTAGGGTATAGTTTAAGATACCCGCAGGCTATTGTTTGGGGTACCAGTTTCACTAATTGTTACTGGATGCCTGTTCCTATACCCGGGCACCGTCATTTGCTACCTTAGGCCAAGCCATTGTCCAGATCGATGACTACAGCTCCCAGGATGCACCAGGACGACAAATGATGCCGGGGAGGCTGGGTTATTGGTGTTCCGAGTGGCATCGAGGCGCATTTCTTCCTTGAAAGGAACAGACCCTTGCTCCCAAGGAAGTAGTTTGTGCTTTCAATGGCCAGGCACATAATTGCCTTCTTTACAAATATCTTGGTTTTCTATACAGTGTTTATAATACCTCCCTTCAGGCATTTCCAAAACGCTGTAAATGTCCGCTGTTACTTGTACCCAAATAAGTGATACCTAATTTACAGGTCTTAGAAGGATGAAAGGGCGAGTCTCCCTTGCAGAGTGTATGCAGAATTGACAAACGTTCAATAATAGTTTTTTTGGCTGGGGGGAGCAGTGTATTAAATAGAATCTAGAGGAGGGGAAGTTGTCTTTCTGCACGTATTCTGTGTATGTATGTGTTTATGTATGTATATATATGTATGTATATATGCTTCCTTCTTTTGGAAGGGCTGGCTTATTTACGGGCCTTTACAATTCTTTGCGTGGTTTCTGAAGATGCTCCCACTGTGCAGGGCTGCTGCATCCTGACTGCACTGGTACTCTCCTCCCTTGTGCCTTACGCTGCTCTCCCCCTCACTCTCCTTCCTTATACATCACGCTGCTCTTCTCCTCCTCACTCTCCATCTTTGTGCCTCACGCTGCTCTCCTCCTCACTCTCCTTCCTTGTGCCTCACGCTGCTCTTCTCCTCACTCTCCTTCCTTGTGCCTCACGCTGCTCTCCTCCTCACTCTCCTTCCTTATACATCACGCTGCTCTTCTCCTCGCTCCCCTTCCTTGTGTCTCACGCTGCTCTTATCCTCCTCGCTTCCCTTCCTTGTGCGTCACGCTGCTCTTATCCTCCTCAATCTCCTTCCTTGTGCCTCATGCTGCTCTTCTCTTCCTCGGTCTCCTTCCTTGTGCCTCACGCTGCTCTTCTTCTCACTCTCCGTCCTTGTGCCTCACGCTTCTCTTCTCCTCACTCGCCTTCCTTGTACCTCACGCTACTTTTCTCCTCACTCTCTTTACTTATGCTTCATACTGCTCCACAACTAACTATACCAATACAACATACATAATTCCACTACACACCACATACATACACTCCATAACACATAGGTCAAACACATTCCCGTTTACAACGCCAAAAACTCTAACTCAAATAAATGCGAGACCTATTGCATTTCCAATGCTTGTTTTTGATAGTAAGCCATCTTTCGAAGGTCATATTAATCACATTACATCTTCTTGCTTTTTGTGTTAAAACTCATCAGGAAGGTTCTTCCCTACATCCCACAGGCCTTGCATAAAACAGCTCTTATCACCTCTAAGTTGGGCTACTGCAACAAGCTTTTCATTAACATCCAAAAAATGTTCCTGAATAAATTACAGATCCTTCAAAATGCAGTAGCCTGCCTGCTCCTGGGCATACCCAAACATTGATGTTTCACTAGCCTTGATCCAACTGCACTGGCTTCCTATAAGAAAGCATATTAACTTCAAAGCCCTCTGTATTGCTTTCAAATCCTTACACAATCAGGGTCCTGTGTATTTGGCACAAAGTTTCCAAAGCTTTATTCCTGCCAGACCTCTCGGATCATCCTCTAGTCTAGTGGAAACCTGATGGTTCCCAAATGTAAAAAATCTAATTGGGGTGGCAGAAGTTTCATTATTTGTACAGCCAGGTTGTGGCACTCCCTGCCTCAGGAGCTCAAGGAAAAATCAGATTTGCTCGAGTTTAGAAAACTCTCAAAACCTGTCTATTTAATCATTAAAGAATTAATCACTGGTCTTTTCATGTCCCATTGGCAGTTCTCCCTCATTAGGGCTAGTGCCTAGACACCCCTGGGTAGTAGAGCGCTTTCTAAATTTTATGCACATTTCATTTCATTAAAGCTGTGAACAAATCATAAGGCAGTAAGTGTGTTTGATTGGTCCACACGTATTGGTGAGCTATATGGAGCTTCTAGTCAGACCTCTATTTTCACTGACCTTTATAGGCAGCCAAGCTTTTGGCATATCTTGATGAACTCTGTTCAGAAGTAATTTCTTTCTCTTGTTACTTCTCCTGATGCTTTGCCCAATAGTCTGTTTGCTGCTGTACTGAAAGTAATCCTCTATTTTGAGCATCCTTAATCTCTCAGCTATTCTCCAATAGCTTGAGCACGTGCTTTTCTAACTTCTTAGATGGTTTCTTGAATTTCCCCCAGCTTTAGGAAGGAATCTAGAATGGAAGAAAAACTATCACCTTATTGCGCTGTTAGACAACAGGGTGACAAGTCTGAGAACTAAGCAGCTTAATGAAGTTTGGAGTCTGATCTGCTCATCCAAAGGGCAGCAGAGAGAATTATTCTGCTGCCTTTGCGGAAGACTGACCACCATATTTAGAGATCTCCATTGAAGTCAGTGAAAGTTTACTGAGTTGCCATCATGTTTAATGCAGTCATTCAGCAAAGTTTGTTTTTGAAAATTAAAAAATAATGTCCCTGATATGCTTTTTGGTTTCCTGTTTGAGACCCATAAATGTTACCTGGCAGTTCTGAAGAGGAAAAAAATATGTTGAAAAATCTGCCCTAAATAGGGAAAACTGTCTGAGGTACTTTAACCAACAGCCAAATGTCAGCTGGCTAAATAGAGCAGGTGAATGCAAGTATAGCTGACAGGACACTCTGCCAAATTTATTGGTGAATACCCTGTACACCAAACTCTAAATAAGCCAGAAAACATTTATGTACTTTTATTTTCAAAACATTAGTAATAAATTCTATGGGTCTTGGACACATCATTCAATGAAATAATTTGTAGGTCGAATCTCTACACCACCTAATTTGCACAAGTCCAGACTATTTGAGGTTAAGACATTTGTATTTGAGATAAATGTTCCTTGAAAATGAAGAAACAACAGTAAATGCAGTTCTTCTAATGTTTCTTAAAAGATTAAGTACTTTCCAATGTGTTAGGACCATCAAGTCGCTGGCAGAGGGAAGATGGTGGGCTGATCCTGCAGCTGAGAGAGTACTTTCCTGCTCGCTCCTGTGAACACCACTGACTTTTGCTACGCCGCCCGGCCCCGGGCTCTTATGCTCAAGACTACCGGCAGACTTTGTGCTAACTCACCAGAACTGGACACTCTCACAGAGCCTCTTATGTGGCAGCTGTGTGGCCGGGAACAGCGTGGTCTTCCCGCATTTATTTTACAAATTTCAATGGATTGCATTCAGCGGTCTGCACAGCAGTCTGAGGTTACTTGGCGGCATCATGGTGCCGCTGCGCTCTAACGCACTTTGTGGTGGGCGGGGGTCCCACAATCCATCAAAAACTCACACTAAGCCAAATACGAAGGAAGCAGCTAAGAATGGAACCTGCTCACAGATGCCTGCAGTAGAATGCAGTGTCTGTCAGGTCAGACGCCCTATTTTAAAGCTGCTGAGATCTGACACAGCAGTAAGTTTGCTCCAGACAAACTCCAAGGAGACGCCAGCCCTTGGAGAGGAGACTTCTTTAGCGGATGTTCTAACGGTAGCGGCTCCAGCTAGGGGGACTGTTTCACGCACTGCTATTCTGGCTCCATAATACAACATTGTAGCAGGGGTAATGGAACCTACAAAGGTGCAACATATTGGCAACTCCTCACCGCATGCTTCTCTCAAGATATCAACTCAGCTGGCTCCCTGGTGCTCCTCAGAAACATAGCCAGCTGCAGTCCAGGGCACTGATTTGGCCGCTGGCTCTGTGAGTACTCAGGGTATTGTTACAGGAGACAGTACGGGTGGGGGCCGTGGAGTAATTGATCGTGTAACACTGGGGGATATACCTAACTCTCTGACAATGCTTGTGTTAGCACTGCCTCAGCATTTTCAGCACGTTCAGGATTATGACATTCCCTTATCTTCACCGTAACCTCAGCTACTGTTCTTATTCATATAGGAGGCTGTAATAATGATGAAGATGATGTTTTGGATATGAATTTGGGGGCTACTGAAGAGATCATCAGAATATCTCCATTAAAGAGAGACAGGTGGCTGTCTCAAAATAGCCGGGGCAATGTCAAGCAGCTTCATTCGGTGCTAAAAAATGTTCAGCTGGCAAGTCTGTGGCCTCATGAACTAGGAACTTGACTATAGGCAGTAGTATCAAGGGCAGTCCATTGCGGGACTGGGTGATGTCTAAGGGTGAAGTGAAAGCTCTAATCCCCCGCTTCTCCACTGCTAATTCAGAGGGCCAGCTGCTCATAAAGGGAGATAAGCAGCATTCCATGGAGCCGCTCTCCACACTTTCCCTCAGCCCAGATGTCATTTTACCCCTGAGATCAGCTTTAACCCTTCAGTTGGTCACCCCTCCTGTCATTCTTCTCCTGAGGCTCATATAGATACTTCTGCTATGAATGAAACACAGGAACTATATTTGCTGCTAATTCTACAGCTGCTACAGGCACAGCTGGTGGAGCAGCATTACGCACAAGTTAGAGCAGACAATGAGATAATCCAACAATCCTTGGCTGAAGTTACTGCAAAGTAACTGCTCTCTCTACAGGAATGGTAGATTTATAGCAGTGAGTTGCTCATGTGGAAGAACTGGGAACTGCCACAGTAAAAACCATTGAGAATCATGATCATCATTTAACACTGGTTCAGACTAAAATTGAAGACATGGGGCCCGATTCACAAAAGTAATCTGAGACAAAATCCCAACTTTACGACTTTCGGTATTCACAAAGGGCATTTAGGAGTAGTAAAGTTAGGATTTTGTCTCAGTTAAACTTAAGTTTTGGTCTTAAGTTTAACTGAGACAAAATCCTAACTTTACTACTCCTAAATGCCCTTTGTGAATACCGAAAGTCGTAAAGTTAGGATTTTGTCTCAGATTACTTTTGTGAATCGGGCCCTTGGAGAACAGTCAGAGGAGAAACAATCTGCGTGTGTTCGAAATACCAGAAGTGAAGGAAGGGAAAGACCCCCAGCAGTTCATGGTGCAGTTGTTTGGTAAGGCGTTTCCCGATCTTATGGACTGGGACATGGACTCACAAATCCAGGGGGTGCATCAACTCCCTATACGCCAAAGCAGCAATACAGCTTCTTCAAATCCTCATCCTCTTCTAGTATATGTCAGCAATTTCCTATTGAGGCAGGCAATCTCGATGAAAGCTCGCCCAGTTTCACCTGTGGTGATTGATTCCCTGTCAATTTTTGTCCGCTCAGATTTGTGCAAGTCTACGATGGACAGACGTTGGAAACTTCACCAACTAATTGACCCCCTGAAGGCAGTCGGGTTTATGTTTTTCTGCAAGAGCCAGTCAGGCTTAAGATAATTCACATAAGACGGACTCAGATATATTCAACGGAACACAATGCTGCATTGGCTCTCAACAATCTCAAGGGGACTGTGATCTAGACCAGGCTTATTAAAGTTCTACTGTTTCACTGCTGACTTTGTTGATATAATCTTATGTTTAATTGCTTTAGGTAAGGCCTCTTTTTTGGCTTGGATCCTATCTGGTCTATCTTTTTCCTTTTTGGGTGGCATGCGTAGTTGGTGGGTTTTCAGGGGCCTGTGGTGGTAGTCTCTCAGGGCTGTGCTGTCCATCGACAGCCTCGGGGTAGGAATGATTGTCTGTGCTAGATACAAGGAGGCGTTCCAGCAGCAGGGTGGAGTTGGCAGTGTGTGGGGGCGGGGTGCACCGCAAAGATGTACAGTAAAGAATTTTGCAATTGATAGGCTGGCGGTGCAGAGGGGTGAAATAAGTCAGGACCATCAAATGTTGCAATTTAAGTTAATGCTTTTAGGGCTACATATGGGTGTCGGTTTTTAGTATGGAATGGTTCTTTTTGGGTCAGAGATTCTGCTGCAATGATTACATTTAAGTGTGTGTGCTGGAATGTATCCGGCCTTAATTCCTCCAACAAACGACAGATGGTACGGGAGGAGATTAAAATGTATAGCCCACATTTACTGACATTAACAGAGAATCAGCTTGCTCACAAAGATCGCCTCTTGTCCAAACAGCTTGGCTATAATATTGTTGTAAGTCCATCTCAAACTGTTTCCATACTGGCGGTAGCTATTATGGCAGCTAAAAATTAAGAATTTAAGGCTCTAAAAACTGCTTTGGATCCGAGGGATAGATGGGCGATCACTCAGTTAGTAACATATGGCCAGAAATTAGCTGTCTGCGAAATCCATGGGTCAAATGTGGATCATGTGGATGTTAAATATATGCTCTGTCTTAAATTATTGGATTTGCCTGGTGAGATATTACAAATGGGAGATTTCAATTGTGTACTAGATTACAGTATTGACTCTACTAATCATTCAGTTTCATCCTGCATGGTTAAGGCTAGGGCATCTATTCTGGAACTCGCTTGTCTGCATCGGTTGATAGACATATGGAGGGCAGTCTATCCTACTATCCTGAGTTATACTTTTTATTCATCCCCATTCAAGCATTATTCCATGATCTTTGTCAATGGGTGTTTTGTGCAAATTGCAGAAATTAGGATTTGTCCTAAAATTATGTCTGATCATAATCCCATATTGCTGTTAGTAAATATCTCAGCAGTTAGGGGGAGCAGCGTCAGTTGTTGTTTCCCCATCATCTTCTCACCAACCTTGACTATTGTAAGCAGGCATCTAGTTCCCTCACTGAATTTTTGGATACCAACATAGGCACAGCTTGGCTGTTGCTAGTGTGGGATACAATGAAAGCTTATTTCAGGGTCATTACTAACCCTGGGCGTAGTTCGCGTAGTCGCGCTACGCGAAGCTACGCGAAGACGTCGAAGCGCTACGCGAGCTTCGCGTAGCTTCGCGAGCGTGCGTAGCTGCTTGGCGCGCCCGTTCGCGATGCGTTTTTCTTGCTCGGGAACGCGTTGTTCGTGTTCGGGACGCTGTTTGCGTGCTCGGGGGCGCGAACTTACCCATGCGGTCGCCTATGGGCGCGGCCATTTTGGTTTTCACTTGTCCCGCCCGTTCGCGATCCCTTATTTCCTGTTCCGGGTCGCGTATAGCGTGCTCGCGATGCGCATTCCATGTTCGGGAACGCGTTGTACGTGTTCGCGATGTTTTTGCGTGCTCGGGGAGAAATATCGCGCGAACTTACCCATGCGGTCGCGATGGGCGCGGCCATCTTGTTTTACCACTCTATGCTATGGTTCTGGGCCTGCTTTTCTATCCTCCCTCAATCTTTGCAATCCTTAGTTTTTTACACTGTTTTTCAATTTTTCTTTATTTCTTACCTATCTCTCTCTCTGCCTAAGTCTATATTTTGCATTTTTTTCTACTTTTTACTGTGTTTTTTTTACTTTTCAACTGTTTTATATAACTTTCTTCTTTAAGCTCCTACTTCTTCCCCTAACTTTATTTTTCCCTTCTAACTTTTCTTTTTCACCTCCTCCCACCCCAGAACCATGGCGAAGGGTAGCAGCAGCGGGTCAAAGGGCAAGGCGCGTGCGCCCAATCGCCGCCTGCCTTGCGGCAGACTGCGCCCCGCAGGGGTGCAAGCCCGCCAGCTGTTTACGGAGGAGGAGGTGGCCGCCCTTGTTTTTTTTATTCAGCGCCACCTCCCCTTGACCTTGGCAGCAGGCGGCAGGCCAGGCTCCGGTTACCCGACCCAGGAGCGTCACCGCCGGTGGGCGAAGGTGCGTCGGGCAGTGTTTCGCTGCTCCGCGGTCCGGCGCACCCATAACCAGCTGGCCCACCGGTGGTCAGACATTCTTGACCGGGAGCAGGACCTGTTGGACCTGCTAGGTGTCGAGGTCGTGGGGCTTGGTGAGTAGCCAATATATATAGTAGTATAAGTATTGTGATTTGTGTATACATTTTTTACAAATAACAAGAATAATGCTGCTTACATTGCAGGTAAATTACGTTTCAAAATCTTCTGTGATTGTAGGACACAGGTGCTGGGCGGTACTCTTACTTTTTTGCAACTTTGCGCTCGCTTGTCATTATTATGTAAGAGTTTACTTTAGAGAACTTCAGTTAGGTAATGCTATTGCTAGAGAGACTGTAGTCCTTCCTTTGTCCTCCTGTCAAATAGTGGTGGATGGATTTGATACTAGGTTTAGTTACTATTAGTTGATAATTTTTGAGCGGTGTGCGTGACGCATCCTCTGTCACTGAGTGCTGCTTACCCCAGTCCTTAGTAGAACCTTTTGTAGTTTGTTTAGTGAGTGGTACTGGTAAGCTTAGCTTAGCAGTGTCAGTCAGCTGCAGAACATCAGACGCAACCAACCAACAATTTGGTGTATGCATTATGCACTGACTTTATGCATGTGTCCTCCTTCTCATCTATGCATTTTTGATGGAAAAAAAAAATGGAAATGCAGGCTTAATGAACAATTGGCCCGCCTGGAATAGGTGGGCTAGGTCAGGTGGTACTTAGGCTTAGTTAGTGTTCTGGATTTTATTTGAATCAATCAGAATGGAACACTGAATTAGTGTTCCCAAATAAGTAGACTGTCCGTGAATCCCGCAAGCCAGTAGGCGATCGGATTAGATAGGTCAATTTTATTGCAATTTTTGTTTCCTAAAACGTTTTTTGAGCGTTTTTTTTAGATAATTTATTTGTTTCACAGCAATCATTAATGTTTGTGTCTTTCTTTTTCTTTATTATATCTTACATGATCACTGATCTGCAGCACCCAGGGGCAAGAAGACGGGGTCCGAGTCGGCGGGACAACCACCAGAGGACCGCTCCTCTACCGAGGGCCCTGCTGCTGGTCCCAGTAAGTCCTCCAGTGGTTATATTAACAATTATATTGCCCTAACTTTTACTGGACCTTATTTTTTCAGAACTATTAATTCTGGCTCCACTCCCTAATTATATTTTTTACAAAAGATTCTTTGATCTTGACTTGACTATCTGTTTCTAAATTCTGGTTATCCCTGCCTCTAAGTTGTAACTGCCTCTGCTATGAATGTCTGTACTCTGTACTACTACTATTAGTCTGTCGCTAAGCTTGCCCAGTTTGCATTGCCACTCTTTATTGTACGGTTTTGAATAAAACTCAGATTGACCAATACTAATAGCTCTAGCCACTGAGTCCAGTCCTTTCGGTTGTCCTCTTCTAGGCTTCTTAATCTTGAGGCTTTGACAATTACCACAAACAAAATGCACAACCAGATATTTGACTATTTTTGATAGGATATAGTACATACTACTTGGATTCTGCACAGCCCCATGCAGAACTATGCACAATGAAATAGGATGTTGGTGATGAGAGTTTGGAACTTGGACGTTCCTCACACCTCAGTCAGAAGTGAACCCACAATCCCCTGAACGACTAGCTAGTGTCTCATTAGGTCCCCGAACCCCCACCCGAAGATACCCAATGATTATGATTCCACAACCCAGAACATAACACACTTTCGCTCACTCACTCGTGTAAGTCCACCACCACCACCACACCAAATACCACAGAGTCTATGTGTAAGTTCAAAAGGTTTATTTTCAAATGACAACCTCTGTATGTTGTTGTTCTATAAAATTCAGTGTACTCCAGCCAGCTCCAACAGCAAAATGCATAAGATTAAAACAATAAAAATTGTTGCAACAAGTGCATGATGATATAAGACAAAAGATCTGTGTGAATTCTGGGCGACTCCTCACCGTAGAACGTAGAATTACTGGTTACATGCATCATTCATAAGCTCTGCAAATCTCTGGTTCGTAGAAGGGAATCCTCTGCCTGAGAAAAATGGTGCGTGTTAATGCAAGCATTTGTCAGTCCTGCCAAAAAACTGTAACATGTTACCTATGGCTAAGTAATACGGACTAACGGAACTCCATAACAAAGTGGCTTGTTTTCCGACCTCTTGTACGCAACGCTCAGACAGTAGCTGTATGTGCTCATGTGGGCTCAAAAAGGCGTCTTACTGTTACTGCACAACAAGCTGCGAGGTAACATGCGCAAAAGACATGAAGCGAAAAATGGTTGCATGGCTCAGGCTAACTTTGCAAAGAGTAGAGTATAGTATAATAATGACCCTAGGGACCATAATAACACTACTAGTGTCTGTCTACTGACTGTACTCTAGTACCCGATTTGGACTATTGAATGTGATTTATAATAATAATATGTATTAACTTTTTTTCAATCTTGCTAGTGAAAAAGAATAAATAGGGGGAGGTGTACAGGCATCTAAAAATGTGTCATGTTTTTTCTAGGCGTACTACCGACCACCAGTGCCGGTGGGGCCAGCGGCGATGGCGTTGCGGCCATTCCGGAGGGGGCAGGAGATGCAGCACCTGCAGGAGATACAGGGGGTGAGCCAGCAGCAGTGGCGGGCGGTGGTAAGTTATATTCATGACTTATTGACATTGCACTAGCTGGAAGGGTGTGTGGAGTGGACTTCACTCACTGTACTGTTGTTGAGACTTATTAGGTATGAAGTTGTAGTGAACATTATACAACGGTTAATAAAGAAGACACCCTTTACTTAGCATGAGCAATGCAGTAGCAATAGCATTACCAGCGTGACTTCATTAACCAATGGCCTCTTATATCTGACTCCAACTCAGCTGTGAAAGTTTTATGGAGGAGACTAAAAGTCAGATCAGATGACCTTGATGGATGTGTTGAACAAAAAGGGAAAGAAGGGTGGAAGGAGGAAGGGCGGGCGAGATTTAATATGACGACTGGCAGAGAAGGATACGTTGGAAGCATGGATAGGTGGCTGATAGGAATCAGATGCATGTGTTGTTGAAGGATGGGTGGGAGGTGAAAGAAGAATGGATGCCTGCCTGGGTGGAAGACACAGTATGGGTGGATACTGTGGATAGCAAGAATCATCAGCGGTGTTTGGGTGAAACTCAAAGCCAAGGCAAGCAACGGAGTGAGTGGACGCATGCGTTGTTGTTGGTGAAACAAAGTAACGTTTGTGGAGAGATTAAGAAGATGATTGACATTTACTTAGAATGGATGGATGCCTGTATGTATTCATCATAGACAGCATAGGTGGAGACTGTCACGGGATGCACAGTTTTAGGGAATGTTAAAGAAACCGCGCCAGCGTACCAAAGCCGATGTGGGGAGGGGCAGGGTGGGGGGTAGTAGTAAACAATGTATTACGCGGGCAAATACAGGTAACTTTACTGTAACATACAAATAAATAAAGTGAATTTCATTGTGCGCACTGCACCGCCAAATGCGATGCAGTGTGCGCAACAAAATTAGTTTCATTTATTTATATGTTTACTTACCTGTAATTGGCCGTAATCCATAGTTTACTACCCCCATCCTGCCCCTACCCACGTCACCGCCCGGCCAAACTCCCCGAGTCCCACCAACGACCGCTACTGACCTTATGTCGTTGTCCCATATAAAAGCAACGATCATTGGATCAGATATATAATCTGCCTTTTTGTAGTAGCCAAGGCACTGTGAAATTGAGCAATTGCCCTCCATGTAACAGAGAGAGTATGGCCAGTGCCACCCGTAATAGAAAAATACGAGCTTCCCCACCTGCAAACAGTAGTAAATCAAACTAATGTGACTCTGCGTCATGACTCGTATGTTTGTCTTGGGTTCAAGCATAGATGACCGAGCTGGCAATGCCGGCTACAACCAGGTTATGTCATTTCCCTAAACTAGAGATAAGAAGAACACTGGTGTACTGTGTACTGGTTGGAGTCCATAGTGCTAGTATAATGCCTGAAACTCCCACAAATGTTAGAGGCCGAGGAAGTGGGAGGATAGATAGATTATTACCACAAATGTTATGTACTGTGCTTCTTGCTAGTGCTACTGTGCCATTATGTGTTGAATTAATTTTGTGTTACTGTTTAGGTAAGAGTACTGGTTACAACAATATTTTTTTTCTTTCTTTTCCCAAGACAAACCATCGCGGAAGGAGTTGGCAGTCAGGGCCCGGCGCCGGAAACTGGAGGCCATATGCCGGGAGTACCGGCGGCTGGTGGCTCTGGCGGAGGAGGAGGAGGAGGCGGCAGCAGCTGCAGCCTCGTCCGATGCCCCGGGCCCCAGCCAGGCCCCAACTCCAGCGGTACGGCGCCGCGGTCTGATAGCCACCCGCCGCAATTCATTAGCAGCCAGCACTGCTGTCCCCCATTGTGGATGCCACTGCAGGGCATTCCGCAGGAAGATTCTCCTCCGGATGGCACGGCAAGAGGAGCAAATGGAGGAGCGGGTGAAAATCCTGGTGGACAAACACCTCAAAGCCCGCCGATTATAACATCGAGGACCCTGTTGCTTTGCCCCTTTTTATTCCTTGTTTTGGTGGGTGGGAATTGGGCGTTGGGGTTTCGGGACATTCTTTGGACTTTTTTCGTTTTGGACATTGGTTGGGGTTAGGGAGAGGGGTGGGTCAGGTGTGGGATAGTTTATTTTTGTTAGGGTAATAAATTATATTTATACTTAAACATACAATGTTAATGTTTTGTGGGGGGTTACTGTTTTACGAATTAACGTCACATTGGTTTCCTTGCTGCTGCAGGGCCGCAGCCAGTGTTTGATTTAAATAATCTGCCGATGATGTATAACAAACAGATAGATGCGGTACCCCTCACTGAGTTATTTGTCCTACTAGTATTCTACCTCCCACCAAACTTATCTTACCTGTGATTGATGATGACTACGTTCGGCACAGCGATGGCTGCATGGTTTCCATAGAGAATGTAGAAGATGCCATGGTTGTGGTGGTAGTAGTAGAGTAGACACTGGCAGTAGCATTTGCTAAAAAAATAAAAAAAGAGACAGTCACTTGCCTGAGAAAAACTGTGGGAGGAGTAGTCGAACGAAGTAAAATACAGTACAGAAGACGACTGCCAAACAAACAATATTGCAGTTGCAACTGCTAAAGTCAAATTAAACATAATGGTGGCGGGGACAGCCTAGTACAAGAAGTTATAAACTGCAGTTGTGCTGTCGAGTGAGTCACTTAACTTAACACAATCGTAATTCGTAACCTTTACTGCTGTGTGGTAGGAGTTTGATGATTAATCCAATCAATGACGGCAATTAATTATGATGTACTACTATTAGCCGGTGACGGCTTGCACAATGCACATAGACTGAGCATGGGTGGCCAAGCAGAAGAAGCTCCTCGCCCTGCCTTGCAATTGAATTAGTGTTGCTTTCACCACATCTGCCCCAGCAAGCGTGTGATCAATTGGTGTACATTTTATGTAGTCACATCACACCTCAATATAAATCACAGCCCGGGGAAGAGGGTTAGGGTTTGATGAATGGATGGGAAGGGGGTTTGGGGAAAGGTTTGAAAATGAAAAACAGTACGCATGGACAACAAAAGCAAAGCGCAATCTTGGCAGACGACCATGATCTTATCCAAAAAATCAATAAAGCGAGAAAAGGGAAATGCATGCGTTAATGATGATGAAGATTAGATAACTTGATGGTTAATGAGTAGTACTTAATAACTCCTACTAGACAATTAGACAGTACAGGGCACCAGTATATTCTATGCAATTTGCCTTGCCTGTAATATGCCCTCAGAGACCCAAATTCCATGTTGTACTGGGCTTACTTGTAAAGATAGCAAAGACAATTAAAAAACATTTGTAGGGATCAATTAGCAAACAAACACACAACACACAGTCCTAATGATTGCAGAGAAAAAAGGATTCAAATTAATTAAAAGATGAATGATGAATGATACTAAAGTTACTGTATTATCATGCTAAAATTGTGGAGTTGAATCTCGTCCTTCCTCTTGGTCCTATCTTCCATGGACGCTCCGCACATCAATCTTGGTGGCCTTCCTGATGCCGATTGGTAAGGTAAATGTGAGTTGTGTGTGTCTCCCAGTATAGCAAGCACAGGGTAAAGGCCGGCCTGTAACGTCTAGATGGAAAAACAAAAGGGGTATTGAGAAATCAATGAATAAAAAAAAAACATCATTTACGGTGGAGTCCAAGAAGAGAAGAGAGAACACTTTCAGAGTGAGGCGGCTTGGATATATCGTGTAGATTCTGTTTACAGCATTAAGCTACAACAACAACAGGACAGAACAGGCCCACCACAGCACCAGCCCGTGACCCAACCTCCATTTACCTTAATTTTTGACATAGCCAGACAAAAGGCATACACAGCAACTTAGCATTTTCCTAATTAAGTGACAAAATCAATGCGCCGCTGTCAGTCATCACTACACTCGACTAGACCACTACATGGACATGTAGGTCTGCTGTGTTTACTACTTTCTTGTTGAATTGTTGTGTTTATGTTTACCTTATGCCACTTCATGAAATGCAGTTAGTCCTTGAATCATCTCCGATCCAACTGAATGACTGCGCGCGAAAAGATAGTATGGTCATCATCATGGTGTGGTACGTGTTGTCCAACTACAACTCAGTCTGTATTGACTCCGATTAAGTCCATATTCCATATTAAAAAATTGCAACAGATATTGGCCTGCACCTGCAGTAGTAGGAGTACAATTTGGTTATTAAACAACAAGAAGGGAAACATTGACTGTCACTGACTTACTTGAGTCACTTTGTAGATTAACTAGTAGAGTAGAGTTCGACTTCATGCACAACATCAACAACAAACAACAGCAATCGCTCAGAGTCTGCAAACATCCAATGCATTCCATCATTACCTGTCTTGCTCTTCTCTTTGGCTGTCAGATCATCAGATGCCTAGTTCTGACATTTTTTTTTTTTTTTTGCGGGGCAGTGGCCTCATCATTACTCCAGTCCACATTCATTTTGAGTGTTAGGCGCTGTTTCGGTTTTCGTCTTATTCATCTGTGGCACTTCTTTGTCACAGTTTAAGTTGCTTCCCATGGTCAGCACTGTGATGATGGGCCGCGGCCTGTGTAGTGCTCATTGCTGGTCATTTGAGTTTGCACAAATGTCAGCAAGTTTCTTCGAAGAGTCTCTTGTCTTTCTCTGCCAAGTACCTTCTGTCCTGACAGTGAGGACCTTTGGATGCCTGCTGAGGCTGTAGCCTTCGGACACTGATGAGTTTCGGCTCGAAAACAAAACGGAGGATAGCTATAGTAGTCACGTTTCACTTCTAATGGAGGCGGGACTGGTAAAGGCAACATTTCTTGTACTAATGTCTGGCTTGATGGAAATGTACTTGTGCGAGACAGGAAGATGAAGCAGGACTCTGAAGAGTGGACAGTTAAATGCACAGACGTGCAACTCCAATAGGGAAATAAAAAGAAGACGGTGGTGATGGTTTTGTTGTGATTTGATTTGAACCAGAAAGACAGATACACAGACACATAAAGGAAGGAAGAAAGCAACAATTTGAAAGCCTAGTTGTCAGGGAAGAGGAGCTCGTCCTCAAACTCTGGTGGTTCGGACAGAAGTAGGTCCTGTAACGCACTATTTACGTCATCCAAGTCGCTCTGCTCTTCCTGCTGTGATTCACGTATTTTGTAATCCGGTGGTATAAAGTGCTGATTCATTTTGATCATGGTTAACCTCTCCACGCTTTGGGCCGAGAGACTGGTCCTTTTCGAAGTTACAATGGCACCAGCAGCACTGAAAACACGCTCAGAAGAGACACTTGCGACAGGGGAAGCGAGATACTTTATCGCCAGCCTGCTGAGCACTGTCCATTGGCTTCTTTTCCCATACCAATACACCAATGGGTTTCCATCCATGAAGACCTCTGTTGGGTCATCCAGATAGGCCTGGACCATCCGCTCAATGTTAAGGGGTGCTCGGATGTGCTCGGCCGGTTTTGCCTTTGCATCAGCACTGGACTTACCATACCCCTGCTGTAGAAACCAATCAGTTGCACATTGTGCTGTGGATGATCCTGTTCTTGATGTTATTGTTGGTGTAGGTGACTGCTGGGAGGCAAATGCACTGCCCTCAGGCTCCGAAGTATAACTTGACTCTGGATGCCCTGTAGTACTGGTTATGGCCTGGGGTGGGGGGCCTGTAATTAACAGCCGTTCGCTTTCGAAAATAGTTGCTTCCTTAGCTATCAAAGTTTTGTAGTTGGCAACATCCACTTCCGAAAAAGGAATTACTGCCTTGCTGTTCAGAAATACTTTGTACCGTGGATCCAAAATTGTGGCACTAATGTAATGTGGTTGTGACAAAATTTTATTTTTAATCCTTGTATTTTCCGATAAGCGAGCGGCTAAGGTCTCCGCCAAATGATATGCGTCTTGTTTGTCATCCACACCTGCGTACGTTTCAGACACATCCTTCAGCTGTTGCTCTAGCATGTGCAACAATGGGATAGCTTGGCCCATAGTACAGTCCTCCCTGCTGACTTCACGTGTGAAGATCTCAAAAGGAAGTAGCATCTCAGTCAGGCATTTAATGAGGTCCCATTGAGCCATCTCAACGGTCATGCCTCTCACAGTAGGTTCCCCTATTCTTTGCATGACATAAGCATTGAGTGGTATGTACAGTTCAAACAGACGATCAAGCATGTAATAAGTTGAGTTCCAACGTGTTGGCACCTCCTGGATGAGCGCTTTGACTGGCAGTTTATGCTCACGTTGAATGACCCTCAGCTGCTTCCGGGCTTTAAAAGAATGGCTGAAATGTGTGCATATTCTTCTGCAGGTGACCAGTAAGTTGCTGACTTTTGATTCATTTTTCAAAAAGTCTTGAACAACAATGTTAATGCAGTGTGCCAAACACGGGACCCTGAAATAGCCACCATTGCGCATGGCCAAAACTACATTACTGCCGTTGTCCGTGGCAACAAAACCAATCGTAAGCCCTCTTGGGCGCAGCCACTCAAAGACCTTGGTGTTAAACTCTTCCAAAATGTTTGCAGCAGTATGAGATTTCTCCATGGCAAACATGGCTACAGTTGCATGTTTGCGAGTGGCATGAAAAATCTCTGCAGTATCAACACCAGCAGATAGCTGTTCTCTAACACCCACAAAACTGATCCAGTGTGCAGTGATGCACATGTAATCTGTGGCTTGGCAACTGGTCCACATGTCTGTAGTCAGGTGGATACTGTGAACAGCACTCTGCTTCAAGGCCTTTCCTAGCAATTCCAGCACGTCGTGATGTAGTGCTGGAACTGCAACTCTGGCAAAATAGTAGCGGCTGGGAACATGCCATTTTGGGCAGATGGTTGACACAAATTCCACAAAACCCAACCCTTCAACAAAAGAAAAAGGGAGAAGGTCCAGTGCTAACATTTTAGCCAGCTTCGCATTGTACAAACGTGCTATTGGGTGGTTGCGTTCGTACTGCCCCTCACCCCCAAACATGCTGATAATGGTAGGCTGCATGGTTTTCCTTTCTCTTAGGCTCAACGCACTTTTTGGTAGTGCGGACCTGGTACTTCTTGGTGTCTCCGGCTGACTCTTACTCTTGTGCCACTGAGATGTTGCTGAAGATGTGTGCAACGTTAAGACTGCACTGCTGGGGTCAGGGACACCTTGTGTACCACTACCAGAGAGAATGTCTCCCTGTCCTTCCTCTTCCACCGTGATCGGATCTTCTTCTACTCCTTTATCCCCACCAACACCAATGGTTGCAGTTTTTTTTCTGTCGCGAAGGTGGTCCTCCCAGCTGATCAAGTGGTGTTTTTTCAGATGGGTCATTTGGCCTCCGGTACCATAGTTTGTACCAAGCTTACCATGACTAACAGAGGTATTACAAATGGAGCATATAGCAATGTTCTCCTCCTTTTCGCTAACCGTAAAGAAGTCCCAAACTGGGGAGCTTAACTTTGGCCTCCTGCTGGAGGTGCCACTTCCAATGCCGGATGATCTGTAGGGTGTGTGTTGAATTTGACTCTGTGCTGCTGTACCACTACCTACTCCTACAGAGGTGGTGGTTGTGCTGGATGTAGGTCGCTGCCGGGCCTTTGCTAATGCAAATATGGAAGCTGTAGGTCGTGTTGGTGTTACCTGTGGAGGTATGCGTGCTACATCCCTCGCAGCGATTTTGGATAGAGTAAGAATGTTGGTCTCCATCTCCTCGGGGCCGGGAGTGATGTTCGTGATGACTGGCTCGTCGTCATCATCATCATCATCTTGCTGTTCTACATCGACCTCCATAAGTGTAAGGCTTTCTGGAACCTTCCTTTTCCCTAGCTTGGTCTTGGAACGTGGCTCCCTCTCAGACTCAGTTTGTGGCTTCCAAGTGGCATCTAGATCATCAGAAGGGGGCTTGGCGAAGAACTCGATGGACTACCCCTCCTTTTCCTTGCTGGGGATTTGGAAGACAATGGATCTTCTGAATGAGTGGCTTCTTCTTCTACCTCTGCATGAGGCTCAATTTCCTGAACTGCCCCTACTTCAGGAGGAACAACAACTACTATTGCGGGCGGTGGTTGCGGCTGTTGTTGTTGACCACTTATCTGCTGTGTTTCCTCCTGCGTTGATTGGGTACTACTTTGAGATAGCGATAAGTTTATCTCCGGCTCAGCATCACTGCTTTCCACCATTAGGCTGGCTACCTCTTCCCCACTCATGTGCTTGGCCCTGGGTTGGTGGGTTGGGTCCACTGATGCGGATGTGCTGCCCCCAGCTTGCCCCCCGGACACCGCTGCTGCAGGCGCAATTTTTTTTCCCAAAAAAGGTACTGGCCGGCACACCAGACTTCAGTGTCACTTGCTTCTTCTGTTCCTTCTTCTTCTCAATAGCAACTTTCTTGGTACTGGAGGACCTGGTACCTGCTTTCTTTGGGCCCATCTTCTTCAGATGTCAGCAGCACTCAGTTGCAGAGATGTCTGGTCAGGTCACACGTCACGTTGTGTGTCCAGCAGCAGGATGTCTGTCTGGAAGTGCAACAGGCAATGATGAGAGACACACCTCCTCCTCAGTCTTTGTGCACCTAAAAGCAAAAAAGCCAGAACATCAGTCAAACATAGCACAAATCAAACAAATAGAATATAGAACTTAGTGTGTGGTGGCCTCAATTATTAAATTTCAGAAACTCTGCCAACAACAACACACAGTGTAGCCATTTATGAGACGTTGACAACAAGGCCAGGGCTTTCCTGGCTACTGTACACTCTGGAAGAATAAGAATATTAAAGAACAAAAACTAAAATGTACTGGAGCATGTTTGGCCTAAATTTGTGCATCACGTGGGATGTATTATATAGCAGCATCAGGGAGCTGCAGCTGGCAATGGGGATGGATTTGGAAGCAGTAAAACAAGAGGAAAAATGGAAAGACACGCAGGCCTATGTGGCAAAAACAGCACACTAATAACTACCACAACAAAATGGCCCCCAGAAACATGGTGACTCACAGGCACAAGGCACGGCAAACAATGAACTCAAGCAGGCCTATATATGGGCAGACAAAGGATGCCTTATAAAACACACACAGCTTTAATGCAAAAACTAAAATCCACATGGCTAAAAACACTTTGGAAAGTTAGACAACCACTACAACAACACAATTATAATGACACAGTACACACGCAAAAAAGTCATTTATTTACCACACCCAATAAGTGAAATAGTCAGACCCTCCAAAAAAAAACACATTTTGCAATTCAATTGAATCTATTCAATGCCATCCATGGCCTAAATGATGCCAAAATTCCACAGACTACACAGAAACAGTTTTATGCACCCATGGTGACTACCTCTGGGCCTACTGGCATACTGGGCCGCAAGCTTGGAGGCCTATGGCAAAAGCACAGTGGCTGGTTTAACAAAATGACCGCCGCCCACATGGCCAGGCCACCAAAAATAACAAAAAAGTGAAGACAAAGGACAGGACCAGGCAGTTGGAGACTCTGGGCAACTTGCTACCTCTTGGAAAAAATTGTAAAACAAAAAAAAAATGACTCCTTGCTCACCAAACTACATCTAAATGACAACCTGAGGAGTTTTTTGTGCAAAATGAACTAAATCAACATTTTCGAGAAGGTTTAATGATGCTCGAGAGATATTGTTCGCCAGATTGTAAATTCTGCGTGTTCGGCATCGCGATCGTCACAAAATGTCGTTATCGCGCGCGCGAAACGTACATTGAGCGCGCGAAGAAGATAAAAAGTGTAAGTCCGCGTTGTCGCGCAGTGCGGACTTGCCCAAAGTCCGCGAGCTGAACGCCCAGGGTTACTTACTGGCTGAAAAGGCCTATTTATTTAACAAACACCCAAAAAAATAAAATACGCCCCAAAAGCCACATTTTGAAAATCAATCCAATGCCATCCATGGCCTAAATTATGTTACAATTCAACAGACAACACAGAAACAGTTTTTATGCACCCATGAGGATGACTACCTCCGGGCCTACTGGCACACTAGGCCGCAAGCTTGGAGGCCTATGGCAAAAGCACAGTGGCTGTTCACACAAAATGGCCGCCAACACATGGACAGGCCACCCAGAACAACAAGAAAAGGAACACAAGACAGACAATGCAGGCCTATGGCAAAAGCACAATGCCTGGCTTTACAAAATGGCCGCCACCCACATGGCCAGGCCACCCAAAATAACAAAAAGTGAAGACAAAGGACAGGACCAGGCAGTTGAAGACTCTGGGCAACTTGCTACCTCTTGGAAAAAATTGTAAAACAAAAAAAAAATGACTCCTTGCTCACCAAACTACATCTAAATGACAACCTGAGGAGTTTTTTGTGCAAAATGAACTAAATCAACATTTTCGAGAAGGTTTAATGATGCTCGAGAGATATTGTTCGCCAGATTGTAAATTCTGCGTGTTCGGCATCGCGATCGTCACAAATTGTCGTTATCGCGCGCGCGAAAACGTACATTGAGCGCGCGAAGAAGATAAAAAGTGTAAGTCCGCGTTGTCGCGCAGTGCGGACTTGCCCAAAGTCCGCGAGCTGAACGCCCAGGGTTACCTACTGGCTGAAAAGGCCTATTTATTTAACAAACACCCCAAAAAATAAAATACGCCCCAAAAGCCACATTTTGCAAATCAATCAAATGCCATCCATGGCCTCAATTATGTTACAATTCAACAGACAACACAAACAGTTTTTATGCACCCATGAGGATGACTACCGCCGGGCCTACTGGCACACTAGGCCGCAAGCTTTGAGGCCTATGGCAAAAGCACAGTGGCTGTTCACACAAAATGGCCGCCAACACATGGACAGGCCACCCAGAACAACAAGAAAAGGAACACAAGACAGACAATGCAGGCCTATGGCAAAAGCACAATGCCTGGCTTTACAAAATGGCCGCCACCCACATGGCCAGGCCACCCAAAATAACAAAAAGTGAAGACAAAGGACAGGACCAGGCAGTTGGAGACTCTGGGAAACTTGCTACCTCTTGGAAAAAATTGTAAAACAAAAAAAAAATGACTCCTTGATCACCAAACTACATCTAAATGACAACCTGAGGAGTTTTTTGTGCAAAATGAACTAAATCAACATTTTCGAGAAGGTTTAATGATGCTCGAGAGATATTGTTCGCCAGATTGTAAATTCTGCGTGTTCGGCATCGCGATCGTCACAAATTGTCGTTATCGCGCGCGCGAAAACGTACATTGAGCGCGCGAAGAAGATAAAAAGTGTAAGTCCGCGTTGTCGCGCAGTGCGGACTTGCCCAAAGTCCGCGAGCTGAACGCCCAGGGTTACCTACTGGCTGAAAAGGCCTATTTATTTAACAAACACCCAAAAAAATAAAATACGCCCCAAAAACCACTTTTACCAATTCAAAACAATGCCATCCATGGATGCCCGGCCTACATGATGTTTAAACTTTAAATTCAACAGACACCACAGAAACATGCACCCATGGGTACCTCTGGCTCTAGTCTGGGCCTACTGGCTGAAATTCCAATCAAAGAAAAACAACTAGGCCCCTGCCGAAACTACAGGCCACAACAATACATTTTAAAAAATATGGAAATCCCCCAAAAAATGTAGGTACAAACAAGCCCCAATCAAACAAACAAGTACACCAATTCTCCAACTTACTTGTAAAATCTCAAATCCAAGAGTCCTCAAATCCAATCCAATGATATGATGCAGCAGACAGACACAAAAAGTGATCCTTCCAGCTCCAAATCCAAATGAAAGTGAACAGCACATGGACAAAACACTGGGAGGAGCCTGCTGGACAGGAACAGGAAGTTTGAGAATCAGGGGCACTTCCTTCCTCTTGGAAAAGAAGAAAAAGGACTCCTTGCTCACCAAACTACATCTCTAAATGACAACCTGAGGAGTTTTTTGTGCAAAATGAACTAATTCATCATTTTCGAGAAGGTTTTATGATGCTCGAGATATATTCTTCGCCAGATTGTAGTTTCTTCGTGTTCGGGATCGCGATCTTACCAACACTGCCGCCGGAAGTCAGATCGCGCGTACGAATGATGTGTTCGCGGTCGCACACTCTTGCGGGATCGTGCGGCCGGATTCCAAATCTCGTGGCGCCCGCGAACGGATAGGAAGTCGCGTCGGCGAACGCAGAATCACGGTAGGTCGTTACCGCGCGCGCGAGAACGT
This sequence comes from Calotriton arnoldi, assembly GCA_963921515.1. Taxonomy (NCBI): domain Eukaryota; kingdom Metazoa; phylum Chordata; class Amphibia; order Caudata; family Salamandridae; genus Calotriton; species Calotriton arnoldi. The sequence continues at coordinate 882,403 of CAWUFW010006740.1, forward strand.
ATATTGAGCGCGCGATGAAGAAAAACAGCTACGCTACGCCGCAAATTGCGTAGTGCACGGTAACTTCGCGTTCTACGCGAATCGCGAAGTTACCGCAACTTCGCAAGCTTCGCGAGCGTAGCGTAGTTCACCGCCCAGGCTTAGTCATTACAGCACAGTTCTTATTTAGAAAAAACAAAGGCATACAAAATAGTGTTAGACAGCTTGGCCAGGCAATTCTACAACTGGAAATATTGCACACGCCGGTCATAAGTTCTGAGGGGCCTGATGAGTGGGTACTTTATATTCAACTCATTAACAAACTGTTCCTTTTGGGGCAAAATCTGAGGAAAACAAGGCCCTTCAATATGAATCTGGGGAACAGGTCAGTCGAGTTTTGGCACACCAAATTTCAGACAGAAAGGCTAGGTGTTTGATTCATCATATTAAAGGAAGTGACGGATCGGTCCACACTCATCTCCAGGCAATTGTAAAACAGTTTTCCTCTTTCTATCAGGAATTTTACAGCCAGCCCCAAACATTGAGTCCGTCCAGGCTTACAGCCTATATTCAGGGTAGTAAGCTGCCATGCTTAGGGAAATCTCAGGTGTCAGCACTTCAGAAAGATATCACCGTTGGGGATATAGAAGCTACTCTTGCGGCTTTACCCTCTGGTATGGCTGCAGGGGTGGACTCTACTCCATTGGAATTTTATAAAGTATTCAAAAATACTATAGTTCTTCTGCTTTTAAGTGTAATACAGTGCATTTAGTAGGGTAGAGAAGTGTCTGACACTTGGAACGTGACTAATATCATGGTGTTTGCGAAGAAGGGCAAACCACCAAGTGAGATGGGTTCGCACTGACCCATCTCTCTGATCAATGTTGATGCAAAGATTTTCACCAAGATCATAGCTATGTGACTTGCTCCTCTTTGTTCAGACTGGGGGATAGCGCCACCAGAACATCTCTTTTATTAATGTTCTGGTGGCGCTATGCCCTTCTCCATATTTACAAAGTGGCGCTAAGCCACTTTGAGAGGCTTAAAGCCGCCTTGTAAATACAGCCCTTTTGCATGCATCACTTTGAGTGAAAGGGGCATGCGATGGGTGTTGCTTTGGGAGTTCTACCGCAACACCCACTGCATTTTGATGCTGCCCCAGATTTTCAAGGATGTGTAAACCTGAGGCCACACCAAAAACTAACGCCATGCAATAGCAGGCATTAGAATGGCGCAACAAGAAAAAATACCTTTATTTCTCCTTGTTTTTGCTTTTTTCTATGTGTGCTGCATTCTGCAGCACATATAGAAAGAGCAAAACACCATTAATGATTGTTTATGTGCAGAAAGTTGTTCCTTCCTGCACAAAAACTATCATTAAATAATGGCGATTTGCTACTTCTATGTGTGCTGCAGAATGCAGCGCACATAGAAGCAACAAATCACCATTATTGATTGTTTATGTGCAGGAAGGGACACCTTCGACACATAAAGAATCCTTCCCTGGAACGCAGGCACCCTTGAACTATGGTGCAAGGGTGCCTGTGTTGGCGCTAGGCAGCTATTTTTAGTGCCAACGCTAGATAAAACACATGGGTGCTCCATATTGTTGTAAATACTGTGCATCCCCACGTTTTGGAAATGGCGGGGCATAGCGCTGCCAAATTTGACGCAGCTCCATCATGTCTTTGTAAATATGCCCCTTAGTGTCTCAGCAGTAACACATCTTTATCCCAGGCAGGGACACCACTTGTCACATCAATAAGGCAATCACTGCTTTTGATGTGGCAGAGAGAAAAGAGAAAAAACTAGGTATGAATTTATTAGATGCCAAGAAGGCCTTTGACAGTGGGGTCTGGGACTGTTTGTGGGTAACAATGGGGCTTTTGGGGGTTGGTGATTGGGTTTGTAAATGGGTTCAGTCCTTATATAGGACTCCTTGAGCTATGCTTGTTTATGCTGGGATATCCTCATTACCTTTTAAGATTCAGCGGGCACTCTACATGGATGCCCGCTGTCCCTCTTTTCATTTGCTCTTTATTTGGAGCATTATCTGCCATCATTGCTGATGAATAACGGAATATGGCCTCATCCACTGTTCTATTTCTGACTATATTTCCTTTACTCCCATTGCTTTCATTGGATACACATTTATGAATCATAGTTTATGACTCATAGTGGAGACAAGACCCTAGGGCCCACATGGATGTCAGGACAATTTGTGGGAAGAGCATATTCCTGATTTTCCCTCCAGCTGATCAGTTTCCAGTTCCCTCCAGCTGATCAGCTTCCAGTTGAAGTCATGAAACTGCATTATAATTCCTACCATATGATTTTGAGCTGAATTGTTTTCATGCTGCATAGCCTCCACACAACAGAGAAGTTTATCAGATTTGGCTCTGGATCTATGAAACGTTTCCCAACACTTCTTTAATCCAGAACCATTATGTATTCCTTGGAAGAGTATCAGTAATGTGGGACGAGTGATTCACTTCAGTTCTTAGGGTCATGACATATGAATTCAAGACAATATTTTTAATATCCTACAGGAGTTTTGATGCTGCACAGGCTCTCTGTGAGGGGGTGGTGTCTATTTCCAAGTGCGAGAACTCAGGTCAGTCTATCCAGTACTTGTAACAAAGGTGCCCTTAATTACACTGTGTGATGTTGATGGATTATGGTAAGCATGCCATCCTTCTCCCAAATTTCTGTGGCTGAATTTGCTGAATATCTGGATTATGGTCTCAGCTAATGAGAGAGCAGTGCACCCTATATATAAACATTCTATTATATCCTGAGCCCTTTCATAGCAAAGAACTCTTCAGAGATGTCCCTCAGTGGATCTGAAACATGCATCTTAATGCTTAATGGACATGCTCAGTGGGGCAGGGATACACAGGAATGAACACTGGGTGAGGGAGATGTGTGGAATCGTGAGGAGTGATAGACACACATGGTACTGCAAGAACATTCTTACTTGAACTGATGGGGGTATGAAGACACAAAATCACTGGAGATACAAGGTACACACTAGGACACTTAGGCAAAGAGACATAGGCATGGGCAATAGGGTAAACTGCAGGGCAATACATACAGATGACGTATCTCTCTTACATTATTTACATGGGTGTTGGACTTGGATACAAAACCTGCCCTGCCCGGAAGGCCTCCTATTACAGGCATATTCACATTTATCAGACAGCACTATGCTATCAAATACATGATTTATTTATTAATTTACTTATTAATGTATTTATTTACTTATTTATTCATTCATTTATTCTTTCATTTATCTATTTATTTATTTTTCAAAAAGGGTTCATTTCACTCCTCGCCCAACACACAGCATTGAAGTGACTGCATCACGAGGCAGCAGAAGTAGCAGATGTCATGCTCTATAAATCTGCATATCATAACACATGTACTATTGAACTTTTTTCTCATCCTTCTCCTGATGGCTGTGCCTGTATGCCCCTTGTCTTCAACAAATGCAGAAGATTTTCAACAGGTTAATTGTTTTCATATTTCTTCCTTCTTTTTCTCATAAAAAGCCAGTTATGTCAAGTTGGTCTCTACACTGATAAGCACATTAGAGTTAAATACAATTGCAGGAGGATTTCAACTAACCTGTTTGGTGTCTCAGTTTTTAGGAATGCTTTTCATTCCCTGTTACACTCTTATAATGAGTTGGTTTCTAGCTTGGTCTGTGCCATCAACAAAATCCCACTCAACATACTTTTATTATTAGACAGACACAACTCAGCATTATAACATTTTGAAATGTGTTAGTTTCTTGAAGGGCTAAAAGACCCATACAATTTAAAATCATTTGCTTAATGGTGCTATTTTCATGATAATATGATACAAGGATGTGTATAACCAGTATTTGTGTCTAGCATGCAACCAATATACAGAAAAGCATAATTTACATGCTACACAAATGATACAAAAAGCATGGTGTGTTGACTTCTTATGGTCCTGAATTATATCTGCTTCAGATGTCACTTTAAAGAAAGAACCAAAGAATAGAAGTCAACATTACTTGTTTATTAAATTCTTCTTGTGCCCTCTAAAATCAGTAGTTTTACTTTACAGGTGTATGGCACTTAAGAGAAACTAGTGCTTTTGAGGTGCACAAAAGTGCTGGGCCGACATAGTTTATTACTTTAGCAAATTCCTAGTTTTGCAAAATATACAACAAAACTAGAATTATATATGAGTAGCTGTGAATTTCAGAAACTCAAGTTGTCTATATCGTCACTTGCAACCCCTGTTGACAGCAATCTCATCTGCAATTTTGTATTGGTTATCCACCCAGGCATCTACATTCCGGACTCAGACCATCTACACAGGTTGAGGGAGTCATAGGGGAGTCAGGCACAACTTATTCTCATCTCCTTCAGCCCACTGCCCTTTGTTTTTTATTAAAATGAAATTTACATGTGTCCTGCTACCAATTCCTTGCGCCCTCTTGCAATTTCAACCTCCCCATCCCAAATATTCAAATAAACACCCTTTGCAGTACCCTCCCCTCTTTCACCCAACTCAAATAAAAAATGACATCATACTTCCTACCACATTCGCTTCAGCAGTACCTTAGCTTCCCCCACTCAGATTGCTCAAAACACCTGACATTATTCTACCATTTCCATCACCCACACATTACCTCCAATTAAAAAATACTTTCCCCCCGACCACCCTCTGGGGCATCCCTATCCTACTCTACCTGAAGCCACACTCTCAGCGTTAGAATGGAAAGTCAGTGATGTACTGACAATGCCTTTGTGGCGGCTACTCAGAGCGCAGCCTTCAATCTCCCATCAGTCATGTGCTTGCCTTGACCAATGCTGTTGGGCAGGTGCAACTTGGCAACATGAGAGCCACCACTTTCTTCACATGTCCAGATACTGGAGATGCCAGGCCAGTGTCTGCCAAAACACTAGTTTTAAAAGCATTTTTCATTGCTCTGAGGTTAGATCAATCAATAATCAGATTTCGAATTTATGGGCCGATTACGATGTCGGGCGGAAAGCCTACTCCTAACAGTCAAAATCTCCTCGACCGCGTCGGAGCCCTTCCGACCGACTCGTCGGTTTACATTCCGACCGCCCGATTACGATGTTCGCGGTCAGAATGTAAGCCAGGCGGTCATTCCGAATCGGTTACGAGCGACTCGCGGAGTATTTGTGTCAGTCGGAACCGCATCGTATACCCCTACGGACAGCATTACCGCCCACGGGATTACGATGTCGTTTTCCAACAGCTTTTCCGCATCGGCCTGTCCGACATGGAAAGGCTGTCTGAAAGTGACTTTGGGGGCCCTGCCCTGTGCCCCGCGAAAAACGGTTGATGGTCGAGGGGGTACCTAAGGGACCCCCCTGTAAAACCTTGCACTGTGTGGCAGGCACCGTAGACAGAGTGCAGGGTTTTCCGCACACACCCCATTTCCCCGTAGGAGCCTGTGCTACGGCCGGTTGTCGCACCCATAGCAAACAATGGGATTCTGAATGAACAGTGTTCGGTCGCATCGTAATCCGGCGGTCGGAACCGCCGACCGCAAGTCAGTCGGTCCCGATTCCGAGTCAGCGTCGGGCGGAGGCTTTCCGCCTGACATCGTAATGAGCCCCTATGTGTTTGTGACAGTATGTATCCAGGAAGAGAAATCTACAAATATAGATTTGTGGCTGACCCAGGCAGAAACTCTGTCTGCAAATGGCATAGGACTTTATGGTGATGTCTTTCATTATGCTCGATCGAATGTGCTGAGTTTTCATGGATCCCTGAGTTAGCCAGTGTTCCTTCTGTGTCAGTTGGGCTGTGGGCCTCTGATGTTTAAGATGCATTTCTTCATGTCAATAAATGTGCCTGTTCAAATGTATGTTGTGTGGAGCTGATTATTGCATGCTTACATTGCATAGCGTAAGGAATGACAACTGTAGGCCTAGAATCCAGGTTTTCCGATTAAAGTAAAGAGTGACGGGTCCATGCCAGGTTTTCAGGATTTCCACACAAGACAATTCTAAAGCCAATGTAAATAAATGGCACTCATTTACTTAGCCAGTGGATATCCTGCAAATGTGAAATGGTTGCAGTTTTCCTCCACCTATGTTGGACTCTGAAGGTACAGGCTTTAAAACAGTCAATGTGCAGTTCAGTATCCTATCCTTGTTTGGCACAAATATATGAATAACTTAGATCATGATCCTAGCTATTAAGTTAGACCCTATATTCACAGTCTTAAAATTTAGTTTCTAGCTTCATAGCTTCCTTTATCATGGTATCGGAAATGTTCCCAGGTAGTAAATGCATACCCCGTGAATAAAAATATTCTTCAGGTGTGATATTTAACAAGTTCAAAATGATTGCACCATTCTGATTTACCCACCTTGGATAGGGTGATAATGCTGTAATGCATGTTTTCCCTCTCCCAAGGCAAGGAACTCAAAAGGTGGGCTGTTTGCTCACAGGATTGGCAGCAGGTTCTACACCAGGTGTCTCCAACGTTTTCTGTAGCGATAGCTACTTCTGATCAGTGAAAATCATTGTCAGCTACTGAAGGCCAAGCCACTCACACAATGTTACCGGACACCCCCACGCCCAGTTTCATTGAATCTAAGCAAAATAGCCATAGAGCCAAAGACTAGGGTTTGAACAAAATGCTTTGACTAGGTGCATTATGACAGGGGTGCCATGTGTGTCAGTGAGAGTGTGGTCTTTCGGGATGTATGAACATGTGTTTGTACGAACGGGACACATGTACGGTTGAATGAGAGTTTATGTTGTATGCACTTGTGGGAGAGGACATACCTTTCGCAATAAGTGGAAGTGTTAGATGTATAACACAAACATGCAACCATTTTTTTAAATGGGAGAAATTTAAAGTGCAGAAAAATGTTCTGCAATAAATGTTCATAATATGGAACTTTCTCTTCACTTTAAATTTGTTCCACTTTTAAATAATAGCTTTTTTCAGTTATAAATATGACACCGTGTCTACCAGCCACTTAGAGCAAGATGCCTGCTGTGTGTCAAAGCAACACTTTGAAATAAGACAAAATTAAACTGAAGAGTAAACTTTATGTTTAGGTTCCATAAAAGGACAGTTTATTAGTTATAAATAAGGAAATGTGTCTACTGCCCACTGGGAGCAAGAGGCCAACTGTTTGTAAATGCAACACTTTGAAATGGGATACAATTAAAAAGAAGAGTCAACTAAATCATTAAGTTAACTCTTCAGTTTAATTTTCTCATATTTAAAATCATTCAGAAACATCATTTTGTTCTCATGCTTCAATATTGAGGTGACAAGGACTTTTAGGGGCATATGTACAAGCCCCTATCGCCACGGGAACGTCACTTTTTGTGACGTTCCCGTGGCGATAGGGGCTTTGCTCTATGTACAAGGCAACGTTAAGCCACTTAACGTGGCTTAACGCTGCCTTGTACATAAGGCACCCTTTCACGCTATGTTTAGCGTGAAAGGGGCGTGCAGTGGGTGTTGTGGTGGGCGTTCCACCTCAACACCCATTGTATTTGACGCTGCCCCCTATGTACAAGGGTGGCGTACATAGGAGGCAGCGCCAAAATTAAAACCAGGAAAACCCTGGTCTTAAGGTGGCGAAACGAGGAGAAATGCATTATTTCTCCTCGTTTTTGCTTTTTCCATGTGTGCTGCCTTGTGCAGCACACATGGAAAAAGCAAAATGCCATGGTTTGTTTATGTACAGGAAGGTGTCCCTTCCTGTACATAAACAAACCTTTTAAGAAATGCCATTTTGTAACTTTCATGTGTGCTGCATGAAGCAGCACACATGAAAGTTACAAAATGGCATTTTAGGATTGTTTATGTGTAGGAAGGGGCACATTCCTGTACATGAACAAACCATCCCCTGCACACAGACACCCTTGCACTCTGGTGCAAGGATGCCTGCGTTGGCGCTAAGTTGTTAAACTTAGCGCCATCGCATGGGGAAATGCAAGGCTGCACCACATTCTTGTAAATATGGTGCAGCCTTGCATTTCCAAAGTGGCGGAGCGTGTCGTTAAGCCCAGGAGGCTAAGACACGCTCCGCCACTTCGTCATACATATGGCCCTTAGTTTTTTAGATTTAAATATCTCAGTGCTGAAGTTCTTCACCTCTGTGCCCTTGGTCATAAATCTGATGCCAGCTCCCCTCATTATCTAGTGTAAAACAAAAACAGTGCTCCCTTAACTTTAAAAGGAAAATGTGACCTGTGCTTATTTAAAAATGAACTCAAGGTTGTGAGCTACTCTGAAGGTGTCTGCGAGCTACTGGTAGCTCCGGATTGACTAGTTGGAGACATCTGTTCTACACAGTGGAAATCATGCTGGCAAATTCTTATGGACACGGTAATATCGCAACAGTTGGCATTCCGTATTGGACACAAACAGGAGTTTGCACCTGAATTGAAATGTCCTGAAAAAATGGCTTAGGGGCATATTATCAAGGGCTGGCGATAACATTATCGCCGCTTTAGCGTCCGTTTTCGGGCGAAAAGCGGCGATAATTTTATCGCTTTATTTACAAGGACACGCTAGCGCGTTTTTCCTTGCCTTAGCGCCCAGTTTCTTTCCGCCTCGCCTCGCATCGCTAATGAGATGCAAGGTAGGCGTGCCTCGTAAAACTTCAGTGTAAAATATCGCTAACGGGGCTTCGCGATATTTACAACGAGGCCCCGTCCGGTGTAACGCTGATCTTTTTCGCGCTAACTCGGCCTTAACGCAGGAATTTAACGTCTGTTAAATTCCTGACTAAGGCATACCTAACATGGGAGGTGGATTATGCTGATACGACCACAGGGTCCATGGAAAACACCGCTATCGCTGGAAAATTATCGCCATTGCGCTATGCGTTGTTAATACAGCGATGGCATGGCGATAATTGCCAGCGAAAGCCGGCGATAAAAAAAATCTCGCTAAGAGCGGCCAGCGATAATTATCGCTACCGCTTGATAATATGCCCCTTAGATGTCTGTAGCATAGGGATATTAGCTTTAATTATGGGGCATATTATCAAGCGGCAGCAATAATTATCGCTGCCGCGCTTAGCGTGAGATTTCTTATCGCCGGCTATCGCTGGAAATTATCGCCATGCTAACGCTGTATTAACAACCCATAGCGCAATGGCGATAATTATTCCAGCGATAGCGGTGTTTTCCATGGAACATCGCTGGTTTTCCAGCGATGTTCCATGGAAAACGGCGATAACCTTGCTGATACGACCCTGTGGTCGTATCAGCATAAACCACCTCCCATGCAAAGTATGCCTAACACTGGATTCTAGCGGACGTTAAAATCCAGCGTTAATGGCCGGTTAGCGCGATTTTGTTTATCGCTACGCCGGCCGGGGCATTGTTGTAAATATCGCGAAGCTGCCTTCGCGATATTTACCCATGTAGCATATTGAGGCACGCCTACTTTGCATCTCATTAACGTTGAGATGCAAAGCGGGTGCTAACTCACGGAATCACGCGCTAGCGTGTCCTTGCTAATCTTGCGATAAAATTATTGCCGCTTATCGGCCGAAAACGGACGCTAAAGCGGCGATAATTTTATCTCCCCCTCTTGTTAATATGCCCCGTAGTTCCTTAGTATGATATTTGCCTTAGGCGTTAAAGCACCATACAGCTGTGGAACCAGAATATTGCAGTTAGAATCTGGTCTGACATAAAAAATACTGTGCTAAATATTGTGGACAAAAGTATTACACTATTGGAATTAGTAGTAGAAAATCAACACGCAAAAGGACAATATTTTTGTAAACAATATTAAGGACATTTTATTTATCTCAAACGGTATTCCTGACTACAATATTCTGAAACACAACCCACAACACATAGTGCATGTGGTATAATATTAAAACAAAGACGGCACATAAATAATTAATCTGATATATTAAATTTGATACCCTTTCACATATCATATTACATACGTACTGTTACACTCTGCTGAGACTATGTGAAAGAGTGGCATGCAGTACCCTATGAAGAAAGACATGGGTTGTGAATGGAAGATATTTAGGGGTGGTATTGCCTAATGTTTTTTTAAAGTATGCGGAATACCGGAGGTGTAATACTTATCTGAAATATTTAACATTTATAAATTGTGATGTAAATGAAAAAGAAAATTACAAAGCAATTCTAAGTAACTAATTCGGCTTCAGGCACATAATTTTGGGTTTCACAATAGTCACTTATTTTACATATGACTGGGTTTATATAGAACGGTATGAAACAAACTCGAATATTTTCGCTGACAGTGACACGAATTTGAACTTTAAAAAAAAAAAAAAGAGGCACGGCCTTAAGCCGAAGAATTGAAAACGGAATCAATGTTTTAGTCTAGAAGGCAAAATACTGTTAAATTTTGCATTGAGTAAAAACGGAGCAAAGAGATTTTTCACCTCTACAATTTACAGCATTAATCGAGCAAATGACTGCCTCTGATGGAGGCCCCGCCCCATCCTTATAACTTTATAACAGAGCGGACCCTTTTCTGAGGTTTTTGTTATTAGGTCTGTACTGTGCCTGCCTTTTTTTACCGATGTTCTGAATTTGCACTGTGCAACATTATACATTAAGAAATGTCTGTATATAGGTAATGAAATTCATTTTTATTTTTGTTTCATGTAGCTTTTTTTATATTTGCTAGTATGTTGATTTTTTTATGTGCTTTTATGGTCAATGTTTGACCGAATAAAGGGGCATATTATCAAGGGCTTTATCACCGCTTTAGCGGCACTTTTTGCCGCTAAAGCGGCGATAATTTTATCGCCCTATCAGCAAGCTGTCGCTAACAGGCGTTAGCGACAGCTTTCATGCGATAGCGGGCGGTTTTACCATCGCCTTGCATGCCAGCGATAATTATCGCTAATGACATGCAAGGTAGGCGTTCCCCACTAACAGCGACTGAAAACAGTCGCTAACACAACTAACCCCTATTAACAAGGCAGGCGAAGCGATAAAATAAATCGCACTAAGCGCGTTTATCGCTAGATTTTAACACCTGCTACTGAGTATGACTTACCTGTTTAAAGTATAGGAGGTGGATTGTCAGGCTAAATCCATCCTTGCGTTAATGCGAGAATATCGCTGCTTTTCCAGCGATATTCTCACATTTTACCGCTATCGCTGGAAATTTTATCGCTATGGAGATAAACCTTGTTAATAGGGTGTTATCTCAGCGATATTTTCCAGCGATAGGCGGCGTTAAAACAATTCGCGCTAAGCGCGGTTAGCGATAAATATCGCTATTCCTTGATAATATGCCCCAAAGTATTCTGACTGATTGGCTGCCTGTAATCAAGCACGGCATATTTGAATTGGTCTCCCACCATTCTTTATTTAAAAATAGGGACACCTGGCTCCATATCACTTGTATTAATTTTTGCCTAGTGTAAACTTTGACTGAAGGCAACTTGGTGTGTGTTTACATAGCTTGTAAACATACTGGCAAACATAATTCTGCAGGCCACGAGAGAGAGAAAAATGTAATACTGACGGTCATTAAAAGTGCATGACATTACATTATTTAGTATTACAACCAAGACTTATTCTTGAAGAGCTTAGTTTAAGAGATATCTAAATTATTTTATTCTTTCAGTTGATCTGCTTAAATAAGTTTAATTTAAACATACATTCAAACATGCATGTTATTAACAAAAACAGAAAACTGCCTTACAGAGTTGATGATTTTAAATATTTCGATAACACATTTTGTGGGAATAACATTGTCGGTTTATGAACACAAGAAAACACCAGTATCAAAGGAGCACGATTGAGATACAGTATAGATGAAATTCCCAAGCATGGGCGAGGTATGAAGGAAGTGCTGACATTTTATGAGTGCTACAAGCAGCCGAACTTAATATAAACAGGTTCATGCTGTTGACACAATCAGTCTCTTAAGGCAGATAAATATGAAGGTTATTCACTGCTATAAATATAGACATAAATGCTCTCACTTGCCAAGTTTACATAAACATTCAAGTGCTGACGATGAGCTATGCTATAAACAGGAGTAGCAGTTTCTCCTCAGACAACTCTTAGGCCTTATTTTGAGATCTGTTTGGCTCCCAATTCGGTAATACCTCAGTTAGAAATCCCGTTACCGGCAGCATTATGAGTTTTCACCTGAGAAATGGGCAATAGCCATGGAAATCAGTGCTTGTACACCTATTTCTTGATGCTTTTACCATATTTCGGCCATGTTAGACCTGTCATCCTTGCTGTGGTCTTTCCTCAAACTTTTTGCCTTCACCATTTCTGTGTTTTGAATTAGGTTGTTGTTGGCATTAGGACTCTGTGCACTTTACCACTGCTAATCAGTGCTAAAGTGCTTGTTCCCTCTCTCTTGGCATATTTAATTTACTTATAAGTCCCTAGAATATGGTACTACATGTACCTGGGGCCTGTAAATTAATGCTACTAATGGGCCAGCAGCGCTCATTGTACCACCCACTTTAGTAGCCCTTTAAAACACGTTTCAGGCCTTGCACACCAGCCTGTAGTGCAGTTCTAAACTGCCAATTCAGCCTGGCAAATTTAACCTTTTACTAGGCTTGAACCTTCCTTTTTAAACAATATAAGTCACCCCTAAAGTAGGTCCTAAACAGCCCATAGGGCAGTGTGCATTCCATAAAAAAATTAGGACATGTGTTTTAATGTTTTATATGTCCATCTGCAAGGCCTTTCTCTCCCATTGGATAACATTGGGCTACCTTATTACATTTAATAAGTCCTAAAATTTGATTTGGAACAGATAGGAAAGTCGTTTGGACACAAATGAATTGTAATTCAAAATCCTCTTAAATTAAGTCAGATTGTAAGTCACAATTCTGAAAAATGCCACTTTTAGAAAGTTGACATTTTCTTGTCCAAACCATTTGGTGCCTGCTGTCCATGTCCTGGGTCACATAACAGTGCACAGCTTGGCAGGTAGCCTTTGTGTATTCCGCTCAGACGGAGGACTAAATGTTGGCACTATGGGCAATCCTGCTAGGATGGATAGGGTGGAGATGTTCCCTGCCCAACTTACAGTTCAAAGGGCTACCTCCAGCACACATACAAAGCAACCTGGCACCAGTCTTTTGTCATCCCATACTACATGGAGCCTTTACAAAGGAAGGGAAGAACTTTCCAGAACCAGATGTGGGGGTAGCCAAGAAGTCACTCCCACTTCACAGGCTGAGCCCAGGTATAAATATCAGACCTCCGGAACCACATCTTCAGTACACTCCTGGACCTGTGGACTGCCTTACTCCCCAGAGGACTGCCCTGCTGCTTGAGGCCTTCTCTTGTCTCTGGGTAGGAAGACTGGACCTGCTCCCTTCACCCCAGACTAACCGAAGAGAATTGAAGGGTTAGTTGGCTGATCTCCTGTTTTGATCTACAGGGTCACAACAAGCTCCAAAGGACTCACTGCAACTGCCCAGCTGACCTGCTGCAACTGGGACTAACTGCCTGAGCCTTGCTTGCCTCTGATAGAGTAAATCCTTGTTCGCCAAGAGGTGTCTTGGACCCTTGGCTGGCATCAGAGTGCACTCCTCTGTGAAGAAAGGGGAAATCCTGATGTTTTGGGCTCTTCGCCACCATGAATGGGCCCACTCGTACCAAGACTCTGCCACCTGCAATGACAGCCAACGCAAAGCATCAGTGAATCCGACTGTTCGTGCTACAGTGACCTTCAGAGATGACCAGCATCTCGAGATCAGCACTTTGCGCTACAGCAATGAGAGCCTGCAGTGACCGGCAAGGTGATGTTCCAGCAGCGACCGTCGCACTACAGTGATGACTGTCCATAATGCGAGGCCTTCTCTTCGAGCTACAGCGATGACCATCCGTAATGCTCTCCCTCCTAATCGTGGCCCCCTTCCACTGCGAACTGGACTCTGAGAAAGTAACTTTTTTAGCGGAACTAACCAGGTCCCTGTATCCAGCCTGTGCTCCATTGTGGCCATCCTGAACCTGTGACTTTCCCCTAGGCTGGTACGACCAGATGACTGCGAGTGGTGCTTTGTGTTTTTAAGCGCTATACATACCTAAGCCTTTAAAATGTAATATCTCCTGTTCTAATGATCGGATTTTGTCATTCTGGCATCATTTTAGTTATTATACCTTACTCTTTTTTTTTTAAATTGGTGAGGGATTTTTCTTGTCTTGTATTTTTACTTTATTAATGTTTGAGTGCTGCATACATTCTTAACACTTTGCCTCTAAGTTAAGCCTGACTGCTTTTGTGCCAAGCTACCACATGGTTAAGCACAGGTTAATTAAGTGACTTTTCTGGTTCACCCTGAGAATGATTGGGGTTGTTGCTTGAGAAGGCTTTACAACCCACTCAATCAATAACCCAATTTCTTTCAGGGCACATATAAGCATGCACATTTCACCAGGTATTTCCTGATGAAACATGTGCAAGGAAAAGAATCTTGTGAATTTTCTGTACATCTCTTAATACAGATTTGCCTGGTAACTCCCAGGATGAGTCGAATAGGGGACTAAAGATGTACACCTTTTATTCAAACATTGCTCATATACCTCCTTTGAGGGTCATTTTGTAGGATCTAATGGTGTAGTTGAAGTTTTTGGCTGGGTAGAAAAGCAATTTCCTCAATAGGAAATATCCCTGGCCAAAAAAACGCCGCTTTATTATTTGTTTATGAACTTTTATTTAGTGCAAACCTGGTTGAAAGACATTGAAGCGCTTTAAGTAAACCCTAGACTGTGTAGCATATTTTTTAGACACAGAAAGATTAACGGCATCATTATGATGTCAGGTGGATGACTCCGTAGTGAACTGGAACTGCTCAACCATTGGTCGGCAGTTCCGACCACACAATTTGGATGCAACGCCCTATGGGCGGTCGGAAACTTCCATTTTATAATGGTAGCTTGTGCAGCGGGCAGAAAAGGCCCGCAGCACAAGCTGCCATTGTGAAATGGATGTTTTCACGGTGCCTGCCACGCGGTGCAGGGATGGTGCCCCCCCCCCAGGCCTCATAGCGGAGGTTGCGGAGGGATGGGGCCCCCAAAGTTACTTTCCGACAGCCTTTGCATGTCGGAAAGGCCGACATGGAAAGGCTGTCGGAAAGTGAAATCATTATCCTGACGGCAGAGTCGAGACTGTCTCCGTCGTCATAATGGGTTTATGAGTGTTTTTCAACACTCCGACTGGCTCCTTCAGCCCGTCAGAAGCGCAGCAGATGGTCTCTCCGCCCGATGCCTCCACCTGCCGCATCGTAATTCAGCAGGCAGACCGCAATGGCAGATGTTGGGCAGACCGCAACCGATGTTCGGTTGGTTGCGGTCCGCACGGCATCGTAATCAGGCCCTAAGTGAATCTGCCCAGAACCACAGGATGGTGAACCAAGGCCAGGATTCAAGTCTGGTCCCTCAGTTCCAAAGTCAGCAGCTGTAAACACAAGACCACATCTCCTACTTTGATATGTTCCATAAATATCCTATTAAAACTGCAGAGGGACATATTTACCCCAATCATCATCCTAGGAAATGGTGTTTGGACAAAATATCGTATTAAAAATATCAGGAGGCAGAAATATCGGAAAATAAATATCTTAAAACACAATTATCGTGATGCACAAATATCATTGACAAGAATTTCGTTTTTTAGGTAAGTAATGTTGTTTTGAATAATATCGATGTTTTTATTATCGTTTTTCATAAAATAGTGGTAAAAAATATCGATTTTGAATTATTTAAATGTGTTTTAGTTGATGAATACTGTTAATGTTACTATTGTTTATATAAAGGTTATTGTTTTAAATATAACTTATAATTTTAAGTGATTCAGAATTTTTTATTTAATTTTTTATAGTAATTTACAGTTAATAATAATTATGAATTAATTAATACATTTTGTTTAATTCTATGATTGATAGTTATAATGTAAATTATGTAATACTGATTTATTTTTGTTTTATGTTATTTGTGGGCTGTTAGATTTGTAGGGGTATAGGATAGGAAGAACATTAAGTAATAATTAACTATGAATTGTTAATTAATTATTTAATTGTTTTTAATTATGTTATTTATGGAATACTTATTTATTTTGCTTAAACTTTAGCTGTAGGCTGCTAGGTTTGTAGAGGTCTAGGGTGTTAAGTAATAATTAATCGTTAATTTACTAATATTTTTTAATTAATTATTTAGGTTTGTGGGGGTATGCAGTAGGGCACTTTTTAGTTATTAATTGTTTCATTGAATTTAAAATATTTAAATTATGGAATATTTGATTATTTTGATTATATTTTTTTTGCGGGATTCTAGGTCTGCAGGGGTCTAAACTGGAAAGTTAATTAAGTAATAATTAATGAATAATTAATTATTGATTGTGGGAGTGGGAATAGTACATTTTACCACTCCAAAGTCCAACACTTTCCCTACTATTGCGCTGATTGGAGTGGGAATAGTTATTTTCACCCCTCCAAAATCCATCGCTTTCCCTACTGTTGCTCACACTGGAGTGGGAATAGTACATTTTACCCCTCCAAAGTCCAACACTTTCCCCTACTGTTGTGCTGTTTGGAGAGGAATAGTAAAGTTCACCCCTTCGAAATCAAATGTTTTCCCTACTGTTACACAGACTGGAGTGGGAATAGTAAATGTAACCCCTCCAAAGTCCAAAACGTTCCTTATTGTTGTGCTGCTTAGAGTGGAAATACTAAACTTTACCTTTTCGAAATTCAATGCTTTCCCTACTGTTGCACAGACTGGAGTGGGAATAGTAAATTTTACCCCTCCAAAGTCCCACACTTTCCCTACTGCTGTGCTATTTGGAGAGGAATAGTAAAGTTCACCCCTTCAAAATCAAATGTTTTCCCTACTGTTACACAGACTGGAGTGGGAATAGTAAATGTAACCCCTCCAAAGTCCAAAACTTTCCTTATTGTTGTGCTGCTTAGAGTGGAAATACTAAACTTTACTTTTTCGAAATTCAATGCTTTCCCTACTGTTGCACAGACTGGAGTGGGAATAGTACATTTTACCACTCCAAGTCCAACACTTTCCCTACCGTTGTATATTTAATATTCTTAGACTCCAATAGATTTAATAAGGTTGATTAAATAGAGTTTATGGCATTAATTTTATTTGTTTTTATTTTAAAATTTATTTTAATATTTATAGTATTTTTTATAAATGTGTAAATGTCGTTTTGATTTTTCAATTTTTTAATGTTTTATTTATTGTGTACATAATTTAATATATTTTATCTTATTACGTTTTATATTTGCTGCATTTTTATTGTGTATGTATGTTTCAGGTATATATTTATATATTATATATATACTTGGACCGTCATATTTGAACCGTGAGCAAGACTCGGAGGAGTTGAAATGCGTAGGTGTTTGCTACGTGCGAATAAAGTAAAAAGTGGTTTATCAGAATTGGAGACTGGAGTGCAGCATTTTTTCTTCCTTTGGAGACCTGGGAGTAATATATATATATATATATATATTACCTACTGGCGGTCGCCAGTAGGTAGTTATAGTTAGGACCTATTTTCCATAGGAAATTAGCAACATTCTATTTCCAATAACTTTGGCGCCGGTTGACGAATCTTCGCGAAGTTTTCAAAACTCGTGGGGCGCTCCGGTCCGCTCCTATCCTGAAAGTTTCGGGGTGATTCAACAAGCGGGGGCCAAGAAAAAAGGGGGGTCCCAAAACGTGTTTTCCCCATGCAATTTTCTATAGGAAACTTTAGACACGCCTACAGCCCGAACTGCTGAACAGAATTACACCAAATTTGGCACAGAGGTAGTTCTTGGTGCAGAAAGAACCCTTTTTGTTAAATGGTGTAAATCCGTTCAGTAGTTGCTGACAAAATCAAAAGTAAAAACACATATATATCTATGGCCGCGGAGGATCCACGCACCCTCCCGATCACAAGCTGTATGCTAATTGGCTGTCAACACTCCAAACCAGGAAGTGTTGGCAGACATCTTGTGCCTCGGTAGAACCGAGGCACAAGAAAGCAGAGAAACAAGTGTGCAAAACGCAAAAAGGGGGCAGGGTAGAAACACCCTGACCCCCTAGGCCTGCTTAGGGGGTCCCACAAGGACCCCCAGGGCCAAAAAAAGCATTTTTTTAAAAACAAAATCGGCGAGATTTGCGCACCCGGCGCGAATTTCGGCTGAAAATTAAAAAAAACGACACGCGGACTCCCGCGCTTCGTATTCAAAAAGCCCCCGGGTGGGCCAAGTCTCGGGGGCACTGAAAAAATGTGTGGGGAGGCCCCAATCCCCCCCACACTGCCCCGGGGACCGCCACCCCCCGGGGCTAATTTTTAAATGTGTGGGGGACCTCCAATGTAATGTGACGTCATCAGCAGTGCATTGCGGGGGCGCGAGTTATAGTTAGCTGAACTAACTATAACGGGGGAATTTCTATGGTTTTGTACGAGTGAAATGTCTAACTAACTATAACTGTCCCTAAAACCTATGGTTTTTTCAGTGAATTTCTAAGGTTTTTTAAATGCTAATTTCTAACTATAACGTGCCTGAAACCCATGGTTTTTTCAGTGAATTTCAAAGGTTTTTTAAATGCTAATTTCTAACTATAACGTGGCTGAAACCTATGGTTTTTTCAGTGAATTTCAAAGGGTTTTTAATTGCTAATTTCTAACTAAAACGTGCTTGAAACCTATGGTTTTTTCAGTGAATTTCTAAGGTTTTTTAAATGCTAATTTCTAACTATAACGTGCCTGAAACCTATGGTTTTTTAAGTGAATTGCAAAGGTTTTTTAAATGCTAGTTTCTAACTATGCCTACAGAGGTAGGACATGTGAAGAAAGAAGAAAAAACGCACAGAAAGAAGCAAAAGAAATGCAGAAAGAAGCAACAGAAGTCCACAAAGATGAAGAAAAGAGCAGGAAGAAGCAAGACATGTGCAGAAAGAACCAACACAGGAGCAGAAAGAAGCCTTGCTGCAAAATCATCCTGTGCCCACAACTTTTTCAGACGGGTACTGGTGGTAACTGACTCTGAGGAACTAGGCCTAGAGCCATTGCTATGCTAAAAGACACTTAGAATACAGTGAAAACACCTACATACACTAGGGAACACTATGCGTTGGGGTACCCCTGTGATTAGCATGACCTCCTCTGTAAGGCCCTAGTACATAATAGGGCAGGGGGATTAAAACTACCTCTTAAAATGCGCCACGGGGCGCATTTGCACAGTGGTGAAGGGAGGGGGGGGCCTGAGGTGACATGTGTGCAAACACTCCCTGTGGCCGTTTTAAGTTGGGAGATTAAGTCCCCTTGAATCCTGAGGGTCCCTGGGGTCCAACTAGCCCACTAGGTACCTCCAGTAAGCGCCACAGAGCTGCTTTGCAGAGAGGTGGTCCAGGCCACGCCCCTTTTTACACCTCTCTGCAACGCAGCTCTGTGGCGCTTCCTGTAGGTACCTGGTGGGCTAGTTGGACCCCAGGGACCCTCAGGATTCAAGGGAACTTTATCCCCCAGTATTGAAGGGGAATTAATTCCCCAATTTAAAACGCGCCACAGGGCGCGTTTGCAGAGTGGTGAAGGGAGGGGGCGGGGTCTCAGGCACGATCGCGTCTTTTTTTTTTAGAAGGGGGGCTGTGTGGCCCCCTTCTTTTCCTTTTTGGGCCCTGGGGACCCCATCCCGCAGGGCCTGACCCCTTTTTAACAAAAAAAAAAAAAAATGTGAACGGGAAGGGGGCCGCGTGGGCCCCCCTCCCTTGCCCAATTCCGGCCCCGGGGACCCCATCCCCCGGGGCATAGCCGCCTATTTTTATTATTTGTAAAGGAGGGGGGCTGCGTGGCCCCCCTCCTGAGGCCTCTATTGGCCCCGGGGACCCCATCCCCCGGGGCCGGCCTTTGCGTGATTTTTTTTATTTTTATTATTAATGAGGAGGGGGCCGTGTGGCCCCCCTCCCGGGCCACTCTTGCCCCGGGGACCCAATCCCCCAGGGCCTGGCCTCTCGTTGGGGACCGTGGGGGAGCCCCAATGCCCCCACGGTCCCGCCGGCTCCCCGCGTCCTGCAGGAGCCGGCATTGCTTTTCCACATGGGGAGCTGCTGACATGCAGCTCCCCGTGTGGAAAAGCAATCTGCTTTGCTTCATGGAAGCGAGAGCAGGTTTCCTGCTCTCGCTTCAAGGAAGCAAAGCAGTTTGCAATGACAGGGCGGGAGCCGAGGCTCCCTCCCTGTCATTGCAAACAGCAGTGTCCCGGGGTGGGCACCCCGGGACACTGCAGGAGCTGGCCCTGGGGGGTGGTGGTCCCCAGGGCCATGGAGGGCTCCAGGAGGGGGGTCACGCGGCCCCCATCACATGCACAGCCCCGGGAGGTGGTGGTCCCCGGGGCTCGGGGGTCCGTTACGGACCCCCGCATTTGAATATTAGTGCCCCGGGGAGGTGGCGGAACCCGGGGCGTGTGGAGGGGCTTGAGCCCCCCCACACAGGTCTATGTTTTTTTTTTTAAAAGCCCTGGGGATGGCGGTCCCCGGGGCAGCAGGGGGGCCGTGTGCCCCTGCGATTATAATTAATAAAAGCCCCGGGGGTGGCGGTCCCCGGGGCTTGGGAGGGCCTTGGAGCCCCCCCACACATTAAAAATAAGAAGCCCTGGGGGTGGCGGTCCCCAGGGCTGCGGGGGGGCCGTGTGCCCCCCGCAAATGTTTATGGAAAGCCCCGGGGGTGGCGGTCCCCGGGGCTGCAGGGGCCTCCCTGGGCCCCCGCAATTATAATATTGCATGCCCCCGGGACTTGGCCCACCCGGGGGCTAAATAATAACGAAGCGCGGCAGTCCGCGCTTCGTTTATTTTAGTTTCGCGTCCGGATCCGCGGATCCGGCGCGCATTTTGCCGATTTTTTTTTTTTTTTATGGCTTTTTTGGGCCCTGGGGGTCCTTGTGGGACCCCCTAAGCAGGCCTAGGGGGTCAGGGTGTTTCTACCCTGCCCCCTTTTCTTTTTTTTCGCGTTTTTTATTCTGATTTCTGATTTCTTGTGACTCGGTTCTGCCTCTATTTATCAAAACTTTTATTTTTTGATTTTCTCAGCAACTACTGAACAGATTTACACCATTTAAAAAAAGGGCGCTTTCTGAACCAAGCACTACCTTTTTGCCAAATTTGGTGTAATTCCGTTCAGCAGTTCAAGCTGTAACCGTGTCTAAACTTTCCTATGGGAAATTGATTTTTTGACCTCTATTTTTTTAATTTCTCAGGAACTACTGAACGGATTTACACCATTTAACAAAAAGGTCTCTTTCTGAACCAAGGGCTACCTTTTTGCCAAATTTGGTGTAATTCCGTTCAGCAGTTCGGGCTGTAGTCGTGTCTAAAGGTTCCTATGGAAAATAACATGGAGAAAACACGTTTTGGGACCCCCCTTTTTTCTCGGCCCCCGCTTGCTGAATCACCCCGAAACTTTCAAGACAGGAGCTGACCGGAGCAGGCTACGATTTTTGAAAATTTCGCGAAGATTTGTCAACCGGCGCCAAAGATATTGAGAAAACAAAAAACAAGTTTCCTATGGAAACTAGGTCCTAACTATAACTATCTACTGGCGACCGCCAGTAGATAATATATATATATATATATATATATATATATATATATATATATATAAAAAATCACCAAAATCCTTCGTCCGCTCGCAGCGCCAGTCCACACCACTTCAGCTACAAAGGATTCACGAACCACCGAAACTGCAGGCAAGTCAAAATTTTATTCCTGTTTCCTGATTACGTGTTTCGGGCACCACTTGCCCTTGTTCACACAATCAGAGAGATAGAAACGCCATTTTTTTCTATACATTGCTGACACCACGTGAGAGGACACCATGAATAGAAATAAAAAAAATATTTTTATATATATATATACACATCTATAAGAACACCCAGTCTTTCTTTTATAACATGCATCTTTGCTTTCTTTTTCCTTTCATGTTTTTTCATTTGCTTTTTTTTCCTCTTTTTTTCTTTTTCCTTTTTCAATTATTCTTCTCTTAATTGCTGTTGTGTCCATATTAAAATATATGCTGTGATCCTCATAAATTACGTAGTCCATGTATAGGTGATAGGTCGCAGATACAATCCAATATTTCCGTATAAATAGATTATTTCAATCGGTGATTCCATTTTCTTATGAAATGCCAAAGGGTCTAAATACAATACAAATGCATAAATAAATATATAAATATATAAATATGTTAAAATATGACAATCAATTCATTGTTGTATGTGCAAAATATTGCCAATGCCCAAAAATATGTATATTGATTCAGGCCCTCCACTTGCTGGGAGATTCCTGCTTAAATGCATTCTTAAATACGATCACTCCTAGTACCTACTCCACCCTTCCTTCTAAGTACTAGAGGACACCACAGCATCATACGTCAAAAATGTGCCTAAAAGTACTACCAAAGTGTCCAATGCATACTAAAATGCAATAAATGCTAAAGTGCTAATACCAAAGTGTTCTAACCTTAACAAATCTTAAAAAATGTTAAAAACGTTCACATTATGTAGGCCACTAGTAATAGAGTGTACACAGACATGAATAAAATCCAAACCTGACTGTACCTCCATACTACAGACCGCTGTTCAGATAAGTGCCTATTTACAAACGGATACAGAATTTGTGCATCGAGGGGCCATCATAACTGTCAAATCCTGACCAAAAAAAGGGGCAAAAACAAATCAACTATAAAAAATTATGCAAATCTTCTGTGTTATTCAACCCATGTGGATGCTTGGTGTCAAGCTCTAAAATCATTCTTGATTCCAACTGCCTCAGGGCTTTTTCACGATCCCCTCCGCGTCTTGATTTGGGAATGGCAGCCGCCACAAAGTAACTCAAACAACTTAAATCATTATTGTGTGTATGTTTGAAATGGCGGGCTACCGGATACGTGCGGTCGTTGTTAACTATGGCACACAAGTGTTGCAAAATCCTGACATGCACCTGCAGCTTGGTGCTGCCCACATATTTTAATCCGCAGATGCATGTCAGGATATATACTGCAAACTCTGTTCTACAAGAGAAATTGCCCTTGATGGCTATTTCATTTGGACTAAATGGTGAAGCGTAATGTGTGGTATTTTTTACCAAACTTGCAGGCTCTGCAAGTATTACATTTTGTGAAGCCGTCCTTTGGTTGCAACCACGTTTTAGCCGCTGCTAGTTCTGGGCAAACTTTCCCTATCTGCGTGCGCATTGAAATGCCCTTTCTGTAAGTAACAGTGGGTTGAGATGGTAATCTTGTAGACAGGACACCATCTGTCAGAACAATTGACCAATGACGTTTGACAATGGCGCGTACTTTTCTCTCTTGTTTACTGAAGGCAGTAATCAATCTCGGGGCAGAGTCATCGTTAGCAGATTTTTCCGCATTATTAATAAGTAATGACTCCCTCGATCTCTCATTGGTCTTCTTTATGGCAGCTTTGAGGATCTTTTCACTATAGCCTCTTTGTCTAAATCTATAATACGCCTCCTCTGTGCATCTGTTCAGATCCTCATTGTTGTTGCATATCCTTTTAAGACGCAAGAATTCTCCATACGGGATATTGTCAATCATATGTTTGGGATGAGCACTGCTGGCATGTAAAGTTAGATTGCCAGCAGTATCCTTCCTATATAAGGTGGTACACAATTTCCCTTCATCTTGGTAAACTTTGACATCCAAAAAATCAATACTACTCTTACTGATGTTAGAAGTAAATCTAAGATTAGCCGTATTGATATTGATCTGTTTGATAAATTCAGATGCACTTGATTCACTGCCTTGCCACACAATAAAAACATCATCAATGTACCTTAGCCAATACAAAACATGTTCATTAAAAGCGGTAGCATATATCACCTTGAGGACCTGCTCCTCCCACCAGCCAACATGCAAGCATGCATAGCTGGGGGAGAAGCAAGCCCCCATAGCAACACCACGATTCTGCAAATAAATGTCATTGCCAAATAAAAAATAATTGTTATGCAGGCACCATGAGATTAAACTTAAAAGCATCTTGTTATGTTGATAAAACTCTATTGATCTGAGATCTAAAAAATACTGAATAGCCTTTAAACCCGTGGAATGCTCTATACTGGTGTATAAGGATTCAATGTCCAATGTAATAAAAAGTAAATTATCCGACCATTTAATCCCTTGTACCTTTTTTAAAAAGTCACCAGTGTCCTTCACATAACTGGGCAATTTTTTGACAAAATCTTGAAGGAAAAAGTCCACATATTGCGTAATAGTTTCACCTACACTATTTATGGCCAATATAATGGGCCTGCCTGGAACCGGTGTAGTTTTTTTTATGAACTTTAGGGATGAAATAAAGTTTGGCTACTACTGGATGTTCTATATTCATAAATTTAAATTCTTCCATTGAAATCACCCCTTCTCTTTTCCAGGCCATAAGTTCCTTTTTAGACTCTGTCTAGCCACATTGTATTTAGTATGTGTGGACTTCTCATAGCATTCATTGTCTTGTAAGTGTCTATTAGCTTCCACAATGTAATCTTTTTGGGGCCAGATGACCATGTTGCCCCCTTTATCTGATTTAGTCACAATAATCTCATGGCTGCTGCCCAATTTTTTAATCAACTTGGCATATTCAATTTCTTTCTTACTCTTATACCGCTTTTTATGCCTTGTACGGTGGTACAATTTTTTAATGTCTTCAACCACAACCTCATGATAAATGTCTATTGCGTCTTTAGGCATAAAGGGTATGAATTTGGATTTGGATTTGAAAGGACTGACTCCAGCTACCAACTGGGTGATATTCTCAGTGCGCAGCCCTTCCTGCGTGGAGCACAACTCTCCTTCCAACTCCATCCCCATAATGGTCTCCTTATTCATGTGTTGTAGGTCACGCAACACCGTTGCATCTGAAGCGTCTAACTGGATGGTAGTCCCCCTTCCACTGACACCACTTTCCACATTTATAATTTCCATCTCTTTCAGCCCCTCCTTGATAGCAAAAAACTTTTTTAGTTTTAACTTTCTGATAAAACAGAAGACGTCCACCCTGGTTTGAGAATAATTAAAATCGCTTACCGGGCAAAAAGAAAGTCCCAAGCTAAGTAGTTGTTCTTCAGCTTGCGATAATGTAAAGTTGGAGAGGTTGATAATAGTATTGTCACTGTTGTTCATTTTTTCCGCCAATGTGGTTTTTTCAATGGCGCTCTTTCGTTTCTTGCGCTGCTCCCTTCTCCTTGCGTTTTTCCTTGCTCTGGATTGTTGTGTAGATTCCGCGGCCTCAGGGTTTGGCGTCGGTCGAATGCTAAAAAATCGACCTCCTCTCCTAAACTCAAGGCTTTATTTTTTTGACCGCTGACTCCCATGCTGGCAATACTGTCACAATCCGATGAAACCTCACTGGTTAGGGAGTCACTATCCAATGTCAAACTTCCTGTCGTTGTACCCCCTGATGCATGAGGTAAAATAGCGCCCTGGGAACCCTTCTCAAATATAGCTTTTTTAGCAGTTTCATATTTGCGGGCAAAAGTAAAAATGCGACCCTCTTCGTAATCGCATTTATCCCTCAAAAATTTATATATATATATTCACTGAAAAAACCAAAGGTTTCAGGCACGTTATAGTTAGAAATTAGCATTTAAAAAACCTTAGAAATTCACTGAAAAAACCACAGGTTTCAGGGACGTTATAGTTAGTTGGACATTTCACTCGTACAAAACCAGAGAAATTCGTCCATTATAGTTAGTTCAGCTAACTATAACTCGCGCCCTCGTAATGCACTGCTGATGACGTCACATATTACATCATTCATGACATGGTCAGTGACATTGATGGAGCAAGGACTCACAATGAGACTTGCTCGAAAGCAATCTTCTCACAGTATTAATTTATTAAACTTTGTAATGTCTGTAATAAAAATGCACACACGAATACAAGTAGAAAGAAGCTTGCTTATGCGTTTAAACTAACAAATAACGCTTGTCTAATCTAAAATACCCGCTAAAGCGCGGGAAACTTATTGCGCATGTGTCAACCATATCACATGGTGTGACGTCTTTCTTTGCTTGGAGGGAAATCCTTGCTTCTGCGCAGTGTGTATTAAAATGGCTGCTTAATGTTTTCACGTGCTTCAGCTTGCTCATATGTTGCAATTAAACTGTGGTATTCTAACGCTATTAATGCGGGATAGATTTATAAATAAATGGGAATAGAGTAGACAAAGTGGGTATACAGTGAAACCATTTATATTGTGATTTTAATATTTTCTTCTTTGACTTTTATTAGTTCGTAAAATGGGCCTGGGTTGTTTGAACTGCAGCTCGAGAGACATTGATCCTGCACATGCACCCTGAAAGGCTGACCAGAGAATGCGATGAAGTCAACTTGGAAGCTCTCCAAGGTCACGAAGCCTGGTTCACAAGTTCACCCGAAATGTACCTGCACTCGATACAATTGTATATAAAAAGTTGTTGCTGAATCAATGAGAAACGGGTGGGAAATAAAGCCAATGTATTAATTGTGATGGGCGGTATTTTAAAGACAATGGGCTTAAAGAAATTGAACTAAAATGACATGGTGTGAGGATCAACCCCCTGTCCCCGTCCAATCAGAAGTAGTGAGCCCATAATTCTGCAACATTAAGGTGAGGTACATGGGCGTAGAAGGGTATAATAGATATAGAATTAGTTAATTAGCTGCAGAGGAGCTCAGAGAACAGGCATTGGCATTAGGACGCATAAGCTCCAGACATACAAGCTGATCGATTGCAGACTGAACCGCTGTCCAGAGAGGTCCTGAGGTGGGGGCGGCGGAACCTTAGAAGACTACCTGAGAGAATCAAGGAGAAGCGAAGTATCAGAGAGGGGAACGACGCAGGTGTCGTTGATAGAGAGGTCACCGGTCCTGTCCTGAACCTGGAGGAGGTCTTTGCTCTTCATCCTTCCTGGGTCCTACCTTTCCAACTCCTTGGCCAAGGGGTTTGGTTTCTCGCACCTTTTGGTAAATATAAATGCAACTTTAGTTGTGCTGCTGTCTCTATCTTCTCCTTTCTGAGGGACCGTCATTGATCAATAATTGATTATTATGCTTCATCCTTGATATACGATTAAGTATCATGTGGTTCTGTATTTTACTCTGCAAATCTTTAGATAAATATTTTAAAAACTTCCTGACTCAGTGATTATTTCAGGATTATGAATTTTTTTTTATTGAGCAGAGCCAAAAGGAAACAGCCAATTATTAACACATCACAACAACAACAACAAAAAACAACAAAAAAAGAAAATGTTTTCACTATACACAAACCACATCCTGATGACAAAAAAAAAAGACATCATAATTAAATTAACAATCAGCAAAATAATCCCAGACCCTCGAGAATTTCTTAATTGCCCCCACCCGTTTAGCATAAGCTTCCTCAAAACATTTTGTACGTTTCATTTTACTCAGCCATTTCTCAAACAAAGGTATTTCCAATGATCTCCAGTTTTGTAAAATCAATGAGCGGGCCACCAACATAGCGATAGCAAGAAAACGTCCCTGAGTTTCAGACAGTATAACCTCCCTGATACCTATGCCGAACAGAGCAGCTTCTGCTGAAGGTTTATAAGTCTTCTTAATTGCGCCACTAAAGTATACAAAAAAAAATTCCCAAAAAACTTTTAACTTAGGGCAAGAAAAAAAAATATGTCGCCATCCCCCTTCTGCCAAAGTACCACAACGAAAACAGCTATTTATCACCTCTGGATACATTTTACTTAATGCTTCTGGAGTGTAATATACCATCCAATTGGCAAAAAAAGCCATTCTTTTATAATTAGCAGCTCTCAAAGCCTTATTACCTAAAGATGAAATTTTTTGCCAGTCATGATAAGAAAAAGCACATTGTGTATGAGCTTCAACTTTCTCCAACATCTTTACCACCAAAGGAGATTCATCTTGAAAATTTAATAAACGGTACCAATTACCCACTCCAGATAATCTGGAAATATATAGTGCGGAAGCAATTTTACCAGGGGGGATGTTAAAAATAAAATTATATTTTTTCTAAAAATTAATAATTTGCATAAATTCAAAAAAGAAAGTTTATTGGGACCCCTACTTCTAGCCTGAACTTCTTCCCAGGTAATCAGCCTGCCCTGGATGGCCAATTGATACAAAGCCCCCAAACCAGAGTTATTCCATTTTTTCAATTGCGTAGAGTGAACATACAAGCCTAAATCTCGACACTCGATTAATTTCAAGGAAAAAAACCCGAGAAATCTCGTTGTTTAAAAACAATACGAAGTCGATTTGACAAATCTAATAATATTTTATATCGAGTTCTCTTTGGGAGTTTCGAAGTCTTTAAAAAAGTAGGGAGTTGAGTTCCGGCCTCTTGGATCATCTTGCTGATAAAAAAGTTATCAACCTGATAAGGTTTAGACAACAAACATGCTACATAATCAAAAAGTGATGCATCATAATATAAACGAATATTTGGGAGTGCCAGCCCACCTAGCTGAGTATCTAATTGCAGAATTGGCAACTTGACTCTAGCAGTCTTTTTATTCCACACAAACGATCTAATCATAGCATCAATCCCTTTAAAAAAACTAACGTTCACCTTGATCGGAATATTTGTAAACAAAAAAATCAAAAGGGGTAAGATAGACATCTTAATTAATGCCACTCGTCCTATCAAAGTCAAAGGAAGATTAGACCATTTATTCAACAAATTCTGAATCTTAATACTGGTAGCTTCATAATTATTCTTAACCAGTTCCCCATATAGACCTGTAACATAAATTCCCAAATACCGAATGGGATCAGTTGTTCTTACTTGTTGTTTTAATTCTTCTGGAAGGCATGCCGGCCCCGAATTTAACAATAAAATTTCAGTTTTGGAGGGATTAATTTTATAGCCCCCTATTTGTTCGAATTTCATAAATTCCGCCAATGTAGACTGTAGATTTAACTTTTCTGGATCTAGGTATAAAATAGCGTCATCAGCGAAAAGTTTCAGTTTTGCCATTCCTTCAATGGGGGCTCTGATGTTACTATTAGCTCGTAATCTAATGGCGAGAGGTTCAATAAAAAAGTAAACAAAAGAGGTGATAAGGGACAGCCTTGCCTAGTCCCACGATTTATCTTTATTAACCCTGCTTGATCCCCATTAACTATAATCTGAGCCTGTGCCCCCTGATAAATATTTTTAATCATGGTTATTATTGATGGTGGAAAACCAAACCTAGAAAGTGCATAAAATAATGAATCCCAATTAACTAAATCAAAGGCCTTTTCTGCGTCTACCATCATGATACAAGCAGGAGTCCTATTAATATTAAAAAAATCAAGAGCTTGAATCAAGAAACGGGTATTAGTCGACATCATTCGACCCGCAATAAACCCCGTTTGATCACCATGAATCACTTCCTTCGCTGCAGAAGTAAAGCGCAGTGCCCAAATCTTCATGAAAATTTTATAATCGGTATTCAATAAACTGATTGGACGATAAGAATTCAAGTTATTGGAGGGTTTACCCTTTTTTACAAAACTAACTACTATCGCTTTTTTAAATTCAGAAGACACCACCCCACCCATTTTAATATAGTCGAATAACTTTGCCAAAAAAGGGGTCAACTCCTTCACAAAACATTTATAAAGTTCGCTCGGGAACCCATCTTCACCACAAGCTTTTGCTCCCGCCAAAGAATTAATAACTGCCGCTATCTCGGCTTCTGTAATTTTCATCTGTAGCGTCGTCACTAGATTCTGCGATATTTTAGGAACTTGAAGTGAAGCAAAATAATCCTCAATCAACTCAAAATTAACCGAATAATTAGTGGTATAAATTTGTTGAAAATGATTGAAAAATATTCGAGGAATTTCAGCTCGATCAGTAACTATTGTGTTGGATTGGGGATCCATTATTTCTACAATGCAGGCGGATTCTTGTCGAATCCTAGTTGACCAGGCAAGCATCTTACCCACCATTTGACTTTCTTCATAGACCTTCTGAGAATAAGTCTGGGAGCTATTTATTTCTTCTAGAATAAAAAAATCTCTTAAAGCCTTCCTAGCCTGTTCCAGCTGAGTTCGATTTAAAGAGCCCACCGAATTAGCAGCATGGGTTAATGACTGCTGGAGTTGTATTATTTTTTCTAAACGGTCCCTGGTTTTCTTAATGGTAGCAGCAATCATTTGACCGCGGGCTGCAGCCTTAAAACCGCCCCAAACAGCGAACATACCAGCGGTCCCTTCATTAATAGAAAAGTAATCTTTTATCCAGCGTCTGAAATCATCAATCCAGACTGGATCTTGCAAGAGAAGGCGGTCCATCTGCCACTTGGACCTACGCTTTTGGCAAAACCCAATTCTAAACATACTTGAACATAAGAGTGGTCAGAAAAAGCATTAACACCAATATCTGCATCTCTAAGAATCAGAGAACGTGACAACAATAAAAAATCAATTCGAGATGCAGTTTGATGTTGGCGTGAAGAGCAAGTATATTTACGAGCGGTTTGATTTCGAAAACGCCATGCGTCAACTAACTGAAGATCATCTATCAAAGCATCAAAAAGCTTTTTTGTTTTGGGTTTCAATTGTTTTTTCGCTCGGTTTGAAGTATCCATGTTTAAATCCTGAATATAGTTAAAATCACCCCCAAGGATGATTTGCCCCGAAACCCCCATCAAAAGTTTATAAAGTATACGTAAAGGAGATTCGTCATCAGATATTGGTCCATAATAACTAACAAAATTCAGAAGCTGGCCATTTAATGACACCTGTACCCACATCCACCTTCCCTGGGGATCCCTTTGTTCCTGAAGAAACACCCAATCAAATTCACGAGAAAAATAAATAGCCACCCCCCGCATTGCAACACCTGCTGAAGCAAAAAATACCCTTGAAAACATTCCTGGAATATAACATTTTGGAGTATTAGATTTTAAATGAGTTTTCTGTAAAAAAAGGATTTGAGGTTTAAAAGTAACTAGCCACCTAATCAATCCACCATATTTACGTCTATTCAAGATTCCATTGACGTTGACAGAAAGAATTTGGCAATTACTGGATGAACTCATTCACAAAATGCAAGAAAATCAAAAACTCAAGATGCTGCAATTCTATTCTAAATTGATACCTATACCATTTAGCGCCTTCCTTATAGTACCTGCTCATTTTTCCAATTAACCCGAACCATCCTAACCTTCCCACACCAAAAACCCTCCACCCCTTAGGAAATGTGGCTGTTCCCGCTGTCCACATACTCCACCCCCCCAAAGCACATGCTGGTGCCCTGATATTGCACCACAGAGTGCTCTCCCTCCCCCCGCAAAAAACGAGTCTTCAAAAAGAGATACTCTGCGAAATCCTTGATAAAAAGAGAGAAAAGAGAAAAAAAAAGAAAAGAAAAACCCAACAGAAAAAGCAACCAGTCGATTATCTTCAAACAGAAATTTTCTTCAGCAGCTCCTGTGCTTCTTCCAAACGAGTAAATAAATGAAACTTTCCATGGACAAGAACTTTAAGTTTTGATTGTTGTGCAATCGAAGCTTGAGCCCCTTGAGTTTTAAACAAATATAGTAACTTGAGAAACTCTTTCCGTCTTCTAGCTGCTGCTGCCGACATGTCAGAAAAAATTCTGCACTTTACCCCATTTTCAATTACAAACTGTCTCAACTGAATTGCCCTGGTCAGGACTTTTTCCTTTACACGATAGTCCGCAAAATTAATAAGTATCGTATGGGGGAACTTTTCATTTGGAGGAAGATGAGCAAGAACCCGATGAGCCCTGGTTAGTGTTAAGTCTCCTGTAAAATCGGGTAAGACAGTCTTCTTTATAAATGTTTCCACCCACTTAAGAGTGTCACCCCCTTCAAGCCGTTCCGGAACACCAACTATCCGAAGATTAGAGCGGCGAGAAAAATTCTCAAGTTCCTCAATCTTGTTCTCCATGGTTAATTTTTCACGGGACGCTAAATCTGCTTGTTGAAGAACACCAATCATTTGGTCCTCTAGGGTTGAAATCCTCGACTCAGCATCATGGAGACGACCCGGAAGACTGGCAACTGCTTCCTCTATCTTTCCCAAACGTTGCTGAATCGATAGAATTTCTAACTGTTGTGTTTTCCTCATATCTCTGATTTCCTCAAGGATCATATTTAACATTGTTTTAATATCCATCTGGCATGAGACCGCCTTTTCATCCTGGAATACAAAGACAGGCTCTTTGGTTCCTTGTTGATGCCCACTTTTATCTAAATCGGGCCCGACGTCTAGTATAATAGAATTACTTTCCGATAAGGCTTGGGACCCTGGAAGAGCAGAAAGCATTAGTTGTTGTACCGAGGGCTGCTGGCCTTGCTTATCAGACTGGCCCAGAACCTGGGCCACGATAGTGCCATTTGGTTGGATTTGAAGAGCATTCGAACTGGTATGGAGAAGAGAGAGCGGAGACTGAGGGAGTGGGGTCGCAATAGCCATTGCCATAGTCGCTGCATTAAGTAAGATCGGAGTCAAGAGGCCTGAAGCTGGGTCCTGTACTTGTACCAGTGAGGGATGCCGCCCAGAAGGAGACATCTCGGAAAATGAAGAAGAAGTAGCCTCCAAAGAGGGTACTAATTCCGTTGACGAGGTTCCTGTTGTTGCATCCCCTATACCCCCCACAATAGCCTGTACAGCGTCCTGCACGAGAGCATTGTTTCTCGAATAACCAGTCAAAGTGATGGGGGGTGCCATCTTTTCGCAAAGAGGGGAAAGTCTCTGGAGTTTTTCAACTCCTGATTCGAGCAAACATCAGGGATCTCGGATTGAAGATTTTGATCCCTGGGAGCAACTTCTACAGGTATCACCACTCTTATCGCCTTAAAAGGGGAATCCTCAATTCCTGAACTTTGCGAACTAAAGGAGGACTCAGCATGGTGTACCTTATTACTCCCCTTGGGCTGATTCAGTTTGGCTTTTCGCAGAGCGCACTTTATTTTTTGTAGCAATCACGGCATCCGCTTTCGCTGCTGCAGCCGCTAGCTTAAGCTGTCTCCTCATTGTGTCACTTTCTTAAATTGGGCTCTAGACTCCAAAATCCAATATCACTGTTCTATAGATAAAGGATTTTAATCCTATTATTATGCCAGCCACCTCCTCCTCCTTCTACTACTTCCGTGGATAAATAGGCTCCCAAATCCTCCTATATGATTCCACAAATTTTGTACTTTTCCTTTAAAAGTCTTAGATCAGCAGTTCCAAGTCCCAAAAAAAAAAAAAAAGCGCCATATCAAAGTTCTATACACACTCCCACTCTCCCAAACTCTCACCTCCTGAGTAGGTTTTAAACCACCATCGGTTTTGCCAGCAGACTCCCCCGTCGTACTCACACAACCATGTTTTAGTAATGGTATTTCTTAGATGTGCCGTTGAGCATCCCGGACCGGTTAAATCCACGCAAAAATGGCAACCTCCGGAACCACCGATACCACCAAAGAAACTCCGTGAACAAGAGCCTGCAATTTTCCCGCCAGCCGGGATTTCAGCTGAGTCCGGTAGCAAACTGCACTGTAGAATCGCTGGAGACAAGAAGCAGGAACGAAGAGAGAGCTGTCAGTTACACCGGACCTCGGCGTTTCCACACACCTGATCGCAGAGCCGCCATCTCCGTGAGGGGGAGGAGCATCACTGCACCTACGCGCTAGCGGGAAGCGCCGTAGCTGTCATCAGCCTCTCCAACAGTTCTCTAACTCGTTACTTTGTTCATCAACAAAAGCAGTTTTGGTAGAGCCTCAGGATTATGAATTGTAATGAATGTCACTCATTTTAAACTTCCCAATTAGCAAAAGGTCCATTGGTAAGTCATTACTCTTCAATCAGAAAAGTAATTGGTAGCAGGGATTTGATAAAGAGTACAACTGACCCACCAGCGGAAATTACTAGCGTAGTATGAATGTATGGGCCCAAGTGAGTATTTTGTGTATGAATGCTCGTTGCTAGTAACCCGCTGGATCAGTTATCTGGTTATCAGAGGATGGTTGTATTTTGTTAATTGGGTAATGAGAATTTTATTTTTTATAAACTAACATCCGTTTGTTCATAAGTTGTTTTATGTTGTCCAGAATTCCCCGGGGAAAATTGAATAGCGGATGGTAAGTGGAAACCATACTGCAGTGAGGTTATCTGTCAGGCAGAAATAGTACTGAAAAGTTAAGCAGGGCTATCAGTACTTGTTAGGGACTCTATGAGTGTGAGTAATAGCAAAAGGAATATGCTGGTAAAAATTTGATGTTATATCACCTAGAAAGGATAACATTGAAGAAGTAGCAGGTATTTCTGAAGCTTACGTGAAGAGTAAACGGAAGGGTTTTTACTCGTAGTGTATGTTTAGTAAACGGAAAGGTTTACTAAGTGTGAGAGAGACTATCTTTTCAGATTAGCGAAACTGACACGATAGCGAATGTTCTATGTTGTTACTGAATTTTTATAAGAATTGTGGAAAATTAAAATTTTGCGTACGATTTTGTAAAGGGAGGGTCAGCTGCCGGAGAGGAAGCTGACGTCCCAAAACGCCGCACTGGGATTGGTTGAAACAGCGGGCGTAGAACGACTCTTGTAAAGGAGGGGTCAGTAGTCAGGAGTAGTATTGACGTCACAGGTGTCGCGCTGGGATTGGTCGAAACAGCAAGGGACAGAGAAGCGCAGATTGTAAAGGAGGGGTCGTCAGAAAAGACGTCACTGAAAAGCCGCGCTAGGATTGGTTCGGAGATAATTGTTAGCTGGAATTTAATTGGTTTGTTAGCATAGTAGTCAAAATCCTAGTGGATAGTGAAAATTATATGTTGAAACGCGATCCGACTTTAATAGGAACTCGTCCGGATAGGAGATTCCTAGGTTTCGCAGAATATAATTTTATACACCGAGATTTACCCAAAATGTACGGAGAGAAGAGAAAAATGTCATTTTTACAAAAGATTAAGAATTATTTTAAAAAGGATAAACCCATAAAAACTAGAGAAGGAATTATCATTCCACCAGCTAAAACGCCCGCTTCATTCATGATGAATGAGAGAGGTTATCATACTTGCGTATGGTTAGAGAATTGGATAGAATATACCAAAAATGATGGAATATTAGCGTTCCCAGAAAATGGCACTTTCAATGGGAGAATTCTTCAAAATTTGAGATTGAGTATGAATGACTTAGAACCCAGACCAAGATTAACTCAATACGAAGCCTTAGAAGAGTGGGAAACCGAGGCATTCGAACGTGACAGATCCCGGAGTAGTAGGGGTTATCAGGGATTTTTTCCTAGATACCAAAATGAGTCAAGAGACGGTCAAATGAAACAGTGGAGAAGAGCGATGCTTACAAAAGGTTTGTATCCAATATTAATGGCAGAAGAATCATTAGAGAGCAAATGCACAGAGAAGACAAAACATTTGACAAGATTTGGAGATTCCGAAGACGAATTTATGGAAGAAATATTAAAGAACGCACCACCATATCAGGAAGGGACAAGTGGATGCACCCCAAGTGCACCACTGTTAAAGACACCATTGGTACCGCAAGTACTGCATAATCCCCCAGTTAACAGGGTACTTCAGGATAAGGAAAAGGAAGCTATAGACAAAAACAGAGCAGAATTGATACAGAAAATAACACAGTTGAATGCACATCCTGATTCCCTGACCATACCTGTAACAATTGGTCCCGTGGTTCCCTTATATGGGGACAAGGTAAATTATCCAAACCCATTAGCAAGGCCCACACCGGTAGAAATTCTTAGACCTGAACCTGTAATAATTGATGATCAAATCAGTGATTGCGAATCTATGATATCTTTAATGGATTTACCCATTCGAGGATCTATAAATAGTACTCCTAGAAGAATAACACCTGGTTGCTCCAAAGATGTAAATATAGTGACCTCATCTGGAACTAAGAGTGCCACAGTAGTTACACCAGAAGATTTAGAAAGATGGGCACAAGGATCAGACAGACAGAGTTCACCCCCAAAGATCATGGACATTTACAAATTAAAGGTTGAATTAGACGAAATGATAGCAGGCAATGTAGGAGTAGATCGGCTAAATACTTACGATGAAGAAGAACTATTGTTCGTATGCAGAAGTATCACTAGAAATGTAAAAATATTTCATGAGAAATTATCAGATTTGGCCTTACAGATGGGGATTGAAATAGGAAAGTCAAAGGTACTACAGAAACCCTATAGAGCAGATTTTTCTGACAAAGATTTAGAAAACATGAATGCCTCTGGTCGAAAATTACAAGTAAAAGAATTAATGACAGTTTTACAGAAATGGGGAGACTTAGATAAATGGAAAGTTAGATGGACAAAGAAAAAGGAAGAGGCACGGTACAGTAGAACCACTTCTGAATACTTAATGAAGGAAACAGGGAAAGCAGATCAAATGTATCCGATGCGAGAAGTTCCTGGAGGAGGTTATGTTCATGTCCCATGGAGTAGACAGGATATTTTGTCATTTACGAATGATTTTCCAAAGTTGAGGGAAAAGCCAATTGAATGGTACAAGCAGGTTGAGAGGTTTGTGAAAGTGTCAAAGGTATTGTTGAAGGACTTGGATGGTTTGTTCGACATAGTGGTACCTGCCGATTTATGGACAGATTGTAAAATCACAGTTGATTGGCCGAGTGAAGAGTATCCTAGAGATCCAAAGACAGGTGCTCCATCAAGTGATGTAATGAAAAATTATCAGCAGGTAATAACTTACTTGAAAGGGAAAATACCACCGAAAGAAATGGATTGGGTGAAAATAGACAGAACTACCCAAGAAGCAAGTGAATCGGTACATGCCTATTATGAACGTTTATTGCAGGTATTCAAACAGTATAGTGGATTTGAGGACCTTGGAGACAAAAACATGAGTCAGTTTGTTTACCGATTTGTTTATGGTTTAAAACCAGAGATTTGTCAGATGATTAAGCAGCACATGTTGTGCTGGCAAGGGAAACCCATAGACAAAATTTTGAAATATGCGAAATATTGTGGAGACGACATTGAGGATAGGCACAAGAAACTACAAGAGAAAGTAATGTGGGCTCAGGTGAAAATGGCTGAGCGACAAGGAATTAATTTGGATAATCCAAATGATAATCAAGGAAAAGATTCTGGAATGAATGGTGACACTGGGAATGGTGGTAAAATGAGAGGACGAATGAGTAGAGAAGAGGCTAAAAAGAAATTTCCTTGTCATGGATGCGGAAAATTGGGGCATTGGAAGGATGAATGTAAAAAGATTCGAAATAATAATGGCCCAAATCAAAATTTAAATCCACAGACGCAGAATGACTCACAGCAGGGTGTAAATCCTCAGAGTCAGTTGCCACCTGCACCTATACAGGGTAATGTAAGCAGAGCAAAGCACGGTACAGACGTCGGATATCAAGGAGGAAGTGGTAAGAATGATTATGTAACTTCACAATTTCTTTTACAGGACGACTTTTGTCCATATAGTCAATGACGGTGCCTAGGAGAGGGGGAGAAGGAGTGCGTACTTGGCGCATCCTTGCCGGTAGACCAGT
Source organism: Calotriton arnoldi (assembly GCA_963921515.1). Taxonomy (NCBI): domain Eukaryota; kingdom Metazoa; phylum Chordata; class Amphibia; order Caudata; family Salamandridae; genus Calotriton; species Calotriton arnoldi. The sequence continues at coordinate 919,910 of CAWUFW010006740.1, forward strand.
CAGGTCCATATGTTGAAGGGAAGGTAAGAGCTAATGATATTACTTTCCTTTTGGACACTGGTGCTACCGGATCTACTGTGAGAACAGCAGACATCCCAGACCTCTCTCTGGAGAAGCTATCCAAGTTGTGGGTGTAGCTAATCGAAAGATTAGAACACCTCTTACCGAACCAATGGAAGTAAAAATTGGAAATTTTAGAGAAATGCATCAGTTTGTAGTGTGTGATTCCAGTCCAGTAAATTTATTGGGCCGAGATTTGTTGTGTAAAATGAACTGCACAATTTTCTGCACACCGGATGGTGTTGCAATTCAGACCCCGGATGAAGACCATGTATATAAAATTATGATTGCAAAGCAAGGTACAGAAGTAGGTGAGATGTTCTCTTTGATAACAAAAGACGAATTGCCAGAAGAATTAAAAACTGCAGTAAATTCCATGGTATGGGATTTTACGGGAAAAGAAGTAGGACTTATGGCCAAAATAGACCCAGTTAAAATCACTGTAAAGGAAGGTGCAATTTTCCCAAATACCAGACAGTACAAAATGAGCGCAGAAGTAAAAGCAGGAGTTATTGAAGAAATTAACAGAATGGTAAAACAAGGCATATTAAAACAAGTAATGAGTAGCCCTTGTAATTCACCAATAATGGGTTTGAAGAAACCTAGTGGAAAGTATAGGATTGTTCAGGATCTGCGCAAAATAAATAAGATTGTGGAACCTTGTTGTCCTATAGTGCCGAATCCTGCAGTAATCTTATACCAGATTCCCTGGAGTGCAGGATGGTTTACTGTGATTGACTTATGCCAAGCATTCTTTTCCATACCATTACATCCAGATAGCCAGTATCTTTTTTCATTTAAATTTGAGAACAAAGTCTATGTACGGAATCGTGTTCCTCAAGGGTACACAGAGAGTCCTTCCATCTTTAATCAAATATTGAAAAGGTGCTTAGAGAAACTAGTGATGCCAGGAAGTTGAGTCTTAGTGCAGTATATAGATGATCTGCTAGTGGCATCTAACACTAGAGAGGACTGTGTTGTCGACTCCATTGCACTATTAAATCACTTGGCAGAAGAAGGGCATAAAGTTTCGCCTGAAAAACTCCAGTTTTGTACAACAGCAGTTAAATATCTAGGACACCAAATTGAGAGGGGAAAAAGAAGGATAACCTCTGAAAGAGTAAAATTAATCAAAAGAATGCAAATGCCTGTAACTCAAAGAGAAGTGAGAATGTTCCTCTGAATAGTGGGATATTGTCGGCAGTGGATAGTAGGGTTTTCTTTGCTAGCAAAACCATTGATTCAAATGACGAAAAAGAAGGCAAAGGACCCAGTTGAATGGGATGATGAGAGCGTAGGAGCTTTTGTAAAATTGAGAAGTGCTTTGTGTGAAGCACCTGCCCTAGGCATGCCTGATTTTACAAGAGGATTCGCATTATTCTGTCATGAGAGAGAAAATTGTGCACTTTCAGTCCTAACTCAGAGACATGGTTTGGACAGACGTCCAATAGCATACTTTTCTGCTACATTGGACCCAGTGGCAGCAGCGTTGCCAGGTTGCTTAAAAGCAGTAGCTGCTACCTGTTTGAGCATTGAGCAAAGTGAATCAATTGTAATGGGACATCCTGTAAAAGTGTTTGTTCCACACTCAGTTGTGATTCTGCTGACAAGAACCAGAACTCAGCATCTTACTCCTAGTCGGCTGACTAAATATGAAAGAATAATTTTAGGTGCTGAAAATGTAACTATTGTCAGGTGCACAATTGTAAACCCTGCTACATTATTACCAGACCCGTATCATGAAGAAGTTAAAGACGATGAAGAGGAACATGATTGTTTACAAGTCACAGAATTGTGCACAAAACCGCGTCCTGATATACAGGAGCTGCCTCTCTGAGACCCAGACAGGGAGCTGTTTGTGGACGGTTCATGCCAAAGGCATGAAGATGGTAAACTAAGTGCAGCATATGCAGTATGCGAATTAACTGGAATAGTCGAAGCATCCTATTTACCAGGAGTAAAATCTGCACAAGTAGCTGAATTAATTTCTTTAATAAAAGCCTGCAAAATTGGGAAGAATCAGAAAGTAACTATATTTACAGATAGTCAATATGGTTACGGGGTTGTGCATGATTTTGGCCAATTATGGATGCAGAGGGATTTCATGACTTCTTCAGGATCCCCTATTAAAAATGGACAGTTTGTAAAGGAACTGCTGGAAGCAATACAATCACCAAAAGAATTGGCTGTGGTGAAATGTGCCGCACACCAGTCAGGAGATGACTGGGTGGTAGTCGGTAACAGATATGCAGATTTGGTGGCTCAACACTGTGCTAAAAACAGGTTGTCAGTCAATAAAAGGGTTGAAAGAATGGGAATCAGCTGCCAACTTATGCTGTATGCACCTCCTGAAACATGGAATGATGTGAAACGACTGCAAGATGATGCTGATGAGAATGAAAGAAATGCATGGATTAAAATGGGATGTTCTCAAAGGGCAGACGACGATGTATGGATTTATGCTGATGGCAGACCAGTCATGCCCGACTGTCTGATTTCACAAATGGCCAGAATGTATCATGGAGACACACATGTAGAGAGAGATGCAATGATTAGGCTCTTCAGACAAAATTGGTACAATCCAAGGTTTAGGGCTGCAGCAGAGAGTCTTTGCCAGAGATGTCTGACTTGCCAAATGCATAATCCAGGAAGAAAAACAATAATTGGTTTTGGGAAAATCGGAAAGGCAGAAGGTCCATTTGTGAGATTGCAGCTTGATTTTATTCAGTTACCACCATGTAGAGGACTGAAATACGTACTTGTCATAGTGTGTCTGTTTTCAAAGTGGGTGGAGGCTTACCCTACCAGAAGGAATGACAGTATTACAGTCGCAAAGTTGTTGCTACGAGAACTCATTCCTAGATTTGGTTTCCCAGTAACTTTGGAATCAGATAGAGGAGGACACTTCAACAATGATGTGATTAGAATAATCTGTGAAGCATTCCAAATTGAGCAAAAATTGCACTGTGCATATCGTCCAGAGGCTTCTGGAGTTGTTGAACAAATGAATGGCACAATAAAATCAAGACTGGCAAAAATGTGTGCATCAACATCGTTAGATTGGCCGGATGCATTGCCAATTGTTATAATGAGACTTAGAAGCATTCCTGATAGAAATACCGGATTGAGTCCGCACGAAATAATCATGGGAAGAGCAATGAGACAAGCACATGTTCCTACAAATAAACTGCTGAATATAACTGATGATATGGTCTGGATTATTGCAAAGGATTGGCTGACCTAGTGCGTTCTGTCTCTCACCAGGTTGGGGGAAATGCAGTTTCCAGGTAGCCTGAACAAGAGCATGATCTGAATCCCGGAGACTGGGTGGTTGTGAAGCATCACACCAGAGAAACGTGTCTATCACCCAGGTGGGGCGAACCTTGTCAGGTCATACTAATTACGAACTTAGCAGTAAAATGTGCAGGATTGCCTAATTGGATTAATGTAAGCCACACCAAAAGAGTACCAGACCCTGAAGAAGAAAATCCTCAGACAGCATCGATAACTGAGGAAGCTGAAGGTTGCCCAGCTGAAGAATCTCAGGTGCGAGATTCCAGGGAAGCTGAAGAAGAACAACCGAGCACAAGTCAGGACTGGATACCAGTGGTTGAAATACCTGAAGTTTAACAGAACCAGAAGCCAAGCAAATTTAGAAGAAATTGAAGAAGATCAGATAGGCGAAGAAGAAGCAGCTCAGGAGGAGGAAAATGAAACAATAATAGAACCTGAGCAGGATCAGATAGGGAGAGGAAATTGGGCTCAAATCAACAACGAACCAACAAATTTTGAGCAGGGATAGACAGGTCTAGAAGAACGCGGTCAGGCTGCAGAAGTACAAAGTGCAATAAGCCCTGATCAGAACCAGTTAGGTCTAGGAAAATACATTCAAGAAGAAGATCACGAGAATCACAAGCATGAAGACGTAAATCCTGAACAAGGTCAGTTACTGGAAACTCACAGTGGAGCAGCTGAAGAGAAAGCAATAAGACCTGAAAAAGAACAAGTAGAAGAAACTGAAATCGAAGAAAACCAAATTGTGCCACAACTTGAAAATAAAAGAATTTCTGAAGAAGAAATAAGAAGTGAAGAGACAGTGCAAACAAAGAAGGTCAGAAAAGATGATCGTTGGCCTAGTGTCATTAAAAGAGTAAAATACCACATAAGAACCAGAAGTGAAGACCCAGAACAAGTAAATGAAGTGACAAGCCTAACGGGACAAACAAGTGGAATCGAAAAACGAAAAAGCAAAAGACTGAAACTTGTGAACAACAAATTTAAAGGTCCCGATTGGACTTATATCATCCTTGAAGACTACGAGAGCTCAGAGTCAAGTGAAAGTGGTGACGAAGGAACAAGTGCGGAACTGACTTATGAGAAAGAAATAAAACCACCTTGATAACGTAAAGAGACTTGAAATAACGATAAGAAGAGAAATCTTCCTTGTCAAAAATGCCTGACGATAGAGTTTCTGGGAGACCAAAACAGAAATGTTGTAAAAGATGCTGTGCTATATGCATATGTAGTCTGGTAGTGGTGCTTATAGTATGGTTAGTTGTGATCGTAGCAATTCCTTACCTTCTGATAATGGATAAAAAGATTAACAACGAAACGAAGAGAAGGACAGATAACTTGAAAGGTAATAGAGTAGAACTAAAGGCAGAAGATGAACCAGAGTATTCATCATGAAGTAACAGATAACGACACTAGTTTGAATGTTTTCGCAAAATTATTGTTTCAATATGTAGATACCATGGAAGTTAGTAATTGTTATGTCTGTAGAAATTACCTGAATCAGTAGCAGAAGGGTTAACATATCATCATTTACCATTAACTTATGGCATATCATGTAGTGTATTGGCTAGTCTATTTTATAGAACAGGGAGACTTCAGTATTATTATTCAAATATAGATGTGATATTTTCTGAGGTTCCGATTCGAAAGAATATGAATCCAGTGCTGAGTAGTCAAGATGCACCGTTTATGTGAGAATTTTTCTTAACAATGAAATCAATAGACATAACACATGCACATAGAAGCAATCTAACATGTTCATTACATGAAGAAGAAAAGATATTTTTGAATTTAGTGGAAATAGAAGACAAGATTTCCAAAAGAAAGCTTCTGAGCATAAGGCTCATCTGCCACCTTGGGCTGAGAAAGAGGGTAGTTACACACCTGGCAAGGCTCAAGCTGCGATGGCTCTAGATTTTGTAAAGACAGGGAAAATTTGTCTACATAGGTTAAAGACTGAGTATAACAATATTTTCATCGGTACCAGTGAATGTGAACATAATTTCTTAATTCTTGGAGGTTGGGGACTAAAAGGAGGAACGGATTCAGTTTTTCCTGGAATCTATTATGTGTGTGGGAATAAGGCTTACTTTAGGCTTCCTGCACGGTGGTATGGAAGTTGTTATTTTGGAATAGTATTTCCAAAGATATACCACGTGAAAAGAAACACTGGGAGCAATGAAAATAAGTGAATTAACACGTAGTAAAAGAGCTAGTTTTTCTGAAATTGTAGGTGATATATTCGGTGCATTGATACCTTCAGTGGGAATAATTCTGAACTCAAGGAAAATATGTAAATTATCTACAGTGGTTGATCGTTTATCAACAGACACTGCTGGAGGATTTCTGATGATTAATGCGGAAATGGTTGCGATTAGATCTATGGTTATGCAAAATCGACTTGCTCTTGATATAATACTGGCAAAAGAGGGTGGAGTCTGTAAATTATTGAAGACGAAACACTGTTGCACTTACATACCTGATAAAAGTGCAGAAATTGGAACATATATACAGAATATAACTAAACTTGAGAAGGAACTAAAACCACTGGAAGTTGATAGTGTATGGGAAAGATTGACAAATAGTATTACGTCAATTGGTACCTGGTTTGCTAATGTAGGGAAAGGACTTATAGGTCAAATATTAATACCCTTAGTAGGGATAGCAATAATAGTGCTGTCAATAATAATATGGTGCAAATGTTGTAGAAAGAATGAGATGTATAGAGTGACGGGAAAAGGAAAGAAACGAACGTTTGATGAAATTGAACTAGAAGATCTGAGAAGCGAATTATACAAGAAACTAAAAGGAGACGTGAAAAATAGAAAGTGTAAAAATGAAGCTGAGACAATTTTATGCTAAAAGTTGGCATCTGGTTGTGGGTGGTATTTTGATGGCTCAGAAACGCCATCAGAGAGGGGATTGATGGAGCAAGGACTCACAATGAGACTTGCTCGAAAGCAATCTTCTCACAGTATTAATTTATTAAACTTTGTAATGTCTGTAATAAAAAATGCACACACGAATACAAGTAGAAAGAAGCTTGCTTATGCGTTTAAACTAACAAATAACGCTTGTCTAATCTAAAATGGCCGCTAAAGCGCGGGAAACTTATTGCGCATGTGTCAACCGTATCACATGGTGTGACGTCTTTCTTTGCTTGGAGGGAAATCCTTGCTTCTGCGCAGTGTATATTAAAATGGCTGCTTAATGTTTTCACGTGCTTCAGCTTGCTCATATGTTGCAATTAAACTGTGGTATTCTAACGCTATTAATGCGGGATAGATTTATAAATAAATGGGAATAGAGTAGACAAAGTGGGTATACAGTGAAACCATTTATATTGTGATTTTAATATTTTCTTCTTTGACTTTTATTAGTTCGTAAAATGGGCCTGGGTTGGTTAAACTGCAGCTCGAGAGACATTGATTCTGCACATGCGCCCTGAAAGGCTGACCAGAGAATGCGATGAAGTCAACTTGGAAGCTCTCCAAGGTCGCGAAGCCTGGTTCACAAGTTCACCCGAAATGTACCTGCACTCGATACAATTGTATATAAAAAGTTGTTGCTGAATCAATGAGAAACGGGTGGGAAATAAAGCCAATGTATTAATTGTGATGGGCGGTATTTTAAAGACAATGGGCTTAAAGAAATTGAACTAAAATGACAATGTTGTGAGGATCAACCCCCTGTCCCCGTCCAATCAGAAGTAGTGGGCCCATAATTCTGCAACATTAAGGGGAGGTACATGGGCATAGAAGGGTATAATAGATATAGAATTAGTTAATTAGCTGCAGAGGAGCTCAGAGAACAGGCATTGGCATTAGGACGCATAAGCTCCAGACATACAAGCTGATCGATTGCAGACTGAACCGCTGTCCAGAGAGGTCCTGAGGTGGGGGCGGCGGAACCTTAGAAGACTACCTGAGAGAATCAAGGAGAAGCGAAGTATCAGAGAGGGGAACGACGCAGGCATCGTTGATAGAGAGGTCACCGGTCCTGTCCTGAACCTGGAGGAGGTCTTTGCTCTTCATCCTTCCTGGGTCCTACCATTCCAACTCCTTGGCCAAGGGGTTTGGTTTCTCGCACCTTTAGGTAAATATAAATGCAACTTTAGTTGTGCTGCTGTCTCTATCTTCTCCTTTCTGAGGGACCGTCATTGATCGATAATTGATTATTATGCTTCATCCTTGATATACGATTAAGTATCATGTGGTTCTGTATTTTACTCTGCAAATCTTTAGATAAATATTTTAAAAACTTCCTGACTCAGTGATTATTTCAGGATTATGAATTGTAATGAATGTCACTCATTTTAAACTTCCCAATTAGCAAAAGGTCCATTGGTAAGTCATTACTCTTCAATCAGAAAAGTAATTGGTAGCAGGGATTTGATAAAGAGTACAACTGACCCACCAGTGGAAATTACTAGCGTAGTATGAATGTATGGGCCCAAGTGAGTATTTTGTGTATGAATGCTCGTTGCTAGTAACCCGCTGGATCAACATCACTGATGACATCTCAAATGACATCACTGATGACATCATCCAGCGACTGTGTGTTTCTGTAAAGTTTAAATATGTTTTATATATATATGCCAAGGTGTTTTGAAGAATGAGTGGGTGTATAAGTGTCTGGATGGAGGATTTAGTAGGTGCGTGACTGACTGTCTAAGTGAGTGATTAAATGTGTCTTAGTGAATGCATGGGTTAGTGACTAAACTGTGTGAATGTCTGTATCAGTCTGTCTGTTGTTGTGTAAGCTGCTGCATGGGTTGGTGAGTAGCTACATGAGTGTCTATATGGGTTATTGATTGGTTGCCTGAGTATTTGTATGGGTGCCTGAGTGTCTGTGTGGGTGGGTGGGAGGTGTGTGACTGTGCATAGATGTGTGAGTGGTTGATTCACTGGGTGTATGGGTTAAAGAGTGCATGTGGAAACAGCTGTATGGGTGGGTGAGTGTGTATATGGGTGTTGGTGAGTGAATGGATGTCTCAGTGGTACATGTCCAAGTAACTACATATGTAAAAGGCAGTGTATGTGTTAACTACTGATGTCCTCAGGATCGGTTTGATGCTCAGAATGGTCCACCTCCTGATCTACCCAAGCCTAAAAGCCTTTATGGCACAGGTCAGTGGGAGGATCAAGTGGGGGAAGGAAAGGAAGGGAACAGCAGGGAGGGAGACCTGAAACAAAAACCACAATCAGATATACTTTATAACCTTTAGTCATGGGATACAAACAAGTAACTGACTGCATATAGACTAGCGCCCCCTCCTATACCTGTAACATAAAAGAACGAAAACTGGAGAAGAAGATGCTTCAACAAATGATGTGTCTTCGGTGTGGTAACACCGCTTGAAGTGTTAGGGCTGTAATTAAATAGGAATAACATAGAAGAAAACACACAAGGAGATTAAGTCGTTTTTCCTGCTACTGTAATTCCTATAGGTAATTGTAATACTGTATCATTGTTATGGAGGAGGAACATACCCTTTTCTGAGCTCCTGCATACATCACAGGGATCGAGCGTAGTCCCATACCACTCTTAATACCCCTGTTAACCAGAGCCAGAATAACACTTGATTACGGACTATTCATACACAAACATTCACGTAACCAAATAATAATATAAAGTTGTATTCCGTATATGGTTTCTTCACCAAATGGAATGGATCAAAACGTTTTGTACTTGAAACCAATCGGGAGTTTACATCCTTGTGACATGAGCTAGCAGAGAAGAACCCACACTATAGTACGAAATGCTGATCACTGCCAGGTTCTAGCTGCTATTAAAATGATGCCTCTGTGAGCAGCCTATCACTTTCACTGTACCAGCTCCGGCCGTAATGGCCTGAAATCTTACAAGGGCTTGAACCCGTCCTCCGCACGAGCAGCAAGCTCATCCAACGGAGGACGTGATACCAAGCACAGCGTCGGACGGAATTCAAATGACGCTGCTCTTCCTCTGCATGAGCGTGCTGCTCACAACCGGGGAAAGGGAAGTCTCCAAATATCAACTGAGTTGGTGCAGAGCACCCTTACCAGACCTCTCTCTTCGTGGAGTCAAAGGAACGCTGTGATCTCTGCGGCGAGAATTTCCGACACGAAGCCGAGGTCCGCTGCATCCTTATGAGCCGTTTCCTGCCACGTCGAACGTGACGCTCTAGGCCTCATGGGAATTGTAGTTCTCAGTGTTAGCGGCACTACGCTGAGAATGAAGGATCGCATCTACCTGCGTGTTACATCGCGCCTGTTGCTAGTGTTTGTAACAGTACATCCCCTCCATAACAAGAGCGCGCCTAGGGGCCTGGTTTCTGCGGGCATCTCCTGTGAAAAGAGGCAACCAATCTGGGCGCGTGCACCCCTGATGCAGGTTCCCATGAGTTCTCCTCAGGGCCGTACCCCTTCCATGCCACCAAGTACCACAATTTGCGGCCACGCAACTTAGAGTCACGAATGCCTCGCACCTCATATTCCATAGTGTCATTGACCAGAAGAGGCGGAGGCTGCTTCTTGACAGGGGAGGAGGAAGGCTTCAACAACGACACGTGAAACACAGGATGGATACGCAACTGAGAAGGCAGCTCCAGCTTCACGGTCACGGGACCAAGGCATTTACTGATTCTGTAGGGTCCTATAAATCTGGGGTTGAACACGCTGTGTTTCCGGAAGCGTATATTCCTGGTGGATAGCCAGACAAAGTCCCCCTTCCTATACAAAGGACCTGGGCGTCTGTGTTTATCCGCAGTAGCCTTATACGCGGTTTTGGCTGCGTTCAGGTGTTCCTGAGTCTTCTTTAATGTATCTTGGATATGGGCCACTCTCTTCGCTACCTCTGGTATATTGGTGTCCTTGGAGGGATGGATAAAAGGAAGAAACCTTGGATGGCGACCATAATTGCAATAGAAAGGAGATGCCCGTGTGGAGCCATGTGTGGCGTTATTGTAGGCGATCTCTGCAAGCCATAGATAGTCCACCCATTCATCCTTGCTGTGGTCTACGTAACATCTCAGGTATTGTTTGAGCGTTTGGTTAAGGCGCTCTGTCTGTCCATCTGTCTGTGGGTGAAAGCTAGTAGATAAGGCCGTGGTTACATGTAAGGATGAACACCATGTTTTCCAGAACTGGGCCGTGAATTGTGAGCCCCTGTCGGACACAATGATACTTGGTAATCCATGTAAACGCACCACATGCAACATCAATAACCGAGCTAGCTGGCCTGCCGAAGGTACTTGGTTGCAGGCGACGAAGTGTCCCATTTTTGTTAAATAGTCGATGACCACCATAATAACAGTACAATTTTTATCCAGTGGTAGACCGACGATGAAGTCGATAGAAATGTTCTCCCAAGGACTAGAAGGAGTAGGGAGCGGTTGCAACAAACCCTGCGGGCGACGGTGATCAGATTTCATTTTAGCACAAACAGCACAAGAGAGTACCCACTCCTTAACGTCCAGTCTAAGAGAGGGCCACCAGAACTGCCTGTTGATGCGGTCAACGGTTTTTCCAACTCCGAGATGTCCCGCACTCGGGGAGTCATGGCACCAGCCGAACACCTGTTTCCTCAGCTCCCGGGTAGGCACCAACAGACGGTTGTTATTCATCGGAAAACCGCCTCTACTTTGCCATTCCTTATGGCTTTTAAGCCAGGTTTTCCAGGTAAATGAGCCGACTCCCTTGAGGATCCCTTTGAGAAAGTCCTCCGGTTGTATCACACCTAGTACCATCTTGGGGTCAATAATGGCGCTGTCCGGGATGCCTTCCAGGTCTCTGGCAGAGGACTGGCGAGTGAGAGCATCAGCCTTCCGGTTTTCCGAACCAGGCCGATAGGTGATGATAAAGTGATACCCTGAAAAGAAAAGCATCCAACGGAGTTGTCGCGAGGTAAGATGTCTTGCTGCCGTCATGAATTGTAGGTTCCTGTGGTCCGTGTATACCGTGACCACGTGTCTGGCTCCCATCAGGAAGTGCCTCCACTCCACGAAGGCATCCTTGATGGCTAGGAGTTCTTTCTCGGCTATATGATAATTCCTTTCGGCTTCGTTAAGCTTCCTCGACATATATGCCACAGGATGGAGTTGACCAGTGGAGGAGTGTCTTTGAGACAGGATGGCTCCCAAGGCAATGTCAGAAGCATCTGCCTCAACCACGTAAGGTTTCCCAGGGTCCGGATGAGCCAGGATCGGGGCAGTGACGAAAGCCGCCTTCAAGGCAAGGAAGGCGTTCTGGGCTTCATTGGTCCACTCAAATTTCTGTGATTTCCTCAAGAGCTGAGTTATTGGTGCAACCAGTTTGGAGAATTGGTTGATAAAGCGTCTATAAAAATTGGCAAAGCCAATGAAGCACTGCACATCACGAACGTTCTGAGGGGGAGGCCACTCCTTTACCGCAGTGATCTTTCTTGCGGCCATTTCCTGGCCTGTTGGGCTAAGCATGACTCCAAGGAATTCCACTGTGGTAACGTGAAAGTCACACTTGCTCAATTTGCAAAACAAATGGTGTTGTTGTAGGATCCGTAACACGGTTTGCACATGGTGGATGTGTGCTTCTTCATTCTCTGAATAGATGAGTATATCGTCGATATATACCACAACGTAGTGGTCTAAGATCTCCCGAAAGACGTCATTCAGAAAGAATTGGAACGCCGCAGGGGCATTACACAACCCAAACGGCATCACTAGATATTCAAATAACCCGTACCGGGTCTTAAAGGCCGTCTTCCACTCGTCGCCACTCCTCATGCGCACCAAGTGATATGCACCCTTCAAGTCCAGTTTGGTGTAGATCTTTGCCCTTTTTACCTGCTCTAGCAAGACACTGATTAACGGCAAGGGATATCTGTTCTTCACAGTTATGGCATTCAGCGCTCGAAAGTCCACACAAGCACGCAGCTCGCCATTAGCTTTTGGAATAAAAAAAAGCGGAGAGGCGGCAGGGGACTTGGAGGGGCGTATGAAACCCATCTCTAGGTGTTTATCCAAATAGGCTCTGAGATGGAGGTTCTCTGGTTCCGTTAAAGCGTATATCCTTCCGCTAGGGACTGCTGCTCCTGGAACGAGGTCGATTTGGCAGTCGTACTGTCTATGTGGTGGCAGCTCTTCCGCCTGTACTTCGCTGAACACCTCCTCATACGTTTGATAGACAGTGGGCAGTTGGATTTCTTTTCCGCCGCAGTAGCGATAATCACCCTACCTGCCAACGCCGTAGCTGGGTCTTCTGGGATACCAAAACAATGTTCGCAGCAGTATGGAGAGGTCATCTGTACCGTACGTGCAACCCAATCGATTTCCGGATTGTGTCGTTGCAGCCACGGCAACCCCAAAATGATCCCATATTGGGGAGCGTGGATGATGTTAAATATGATATGCTCCTGTGTGATGCTCCATACTGTACTTCTAACTCTGCAGTGTTGTACCCGATGGGTCCTGTAATCAATTGTCTCCCGTCTACAGCGTAGACTTTTTCTGGCGGATCTTTGGGCACAAGACGTATGCCTCTACGTCTGGCTTCTCCTAAGTCCATAAACATGCCGGTGGCTCCAGAATCCACCATGGCAGACATTCGGACCCTCTCGTTTTGTATGAGCAACAAAACGTTAATAAAGAGGTGTCCTGCTGTTAGTGCAGCGTTGCACTGTAAGGAAGGGATACACAACTGACTCCAAGAAACCCCTTCTTCTTTCTTCGAGTTCGTTAGTTTTCCGACGTCTTATCCATGGCCGCCGTAGTTGTTCTAAGGTTGCGGAACCGGCTTGTCTTGGGTTTCACGGGGCATTCCCTGACGAAATGCCCCCTTTTACCGCAGTATAAGCAGAGGCCTTGCTTACGACGGACGTCTTTTTCCGCCATAGTCAATGTAGCCCTTATGGTGCCAATTTCCATGGGTTCAGATCCTGCGATGTTGCTAGACTCAGAGGCCTTCTGTCTTTCGTAGGAAGGTGGGTGTCTCTCCTTTCTTTTGTAGTCACCTTTCCGCTCACTCAGTCTATGATCCAAGCGAAGCACGAGATCGATCAAGTCCTCACACGTGGCTGGTTGGGGATCTATCTGAGCGATGACATCTTTGAGGTAGTCCCGTAACCCTTGATGGAAGAGCGCAGCTTGTTTGGTCTCAGGCCACTTCGTTTCCGCCACTAGCCGCCGAAAAGAATTGAGGTAAACCAACAGGTCCTTGTTGCCTTGTCGCAACTCTAACAGTTCTCTATCTGCAGTGTAAGAATCAGCTCTTCTGTCGAATACCTTCAGAAATTCGGCTCTAAAGGCGTCCCAATCATGTAGGAGAGGGTCATCACGGTTTACCAGCGGTACTGCCCATTGTGCCGCATCTCCCGCTAGATAAGAAATAAGAAAAGCTACCCTCGCTTGGTTAGTGGGAAATGACTTCTGTTTGCATGAAAAGTGTAACATGACCTGTGTCAAGAACACTTGCACCTTGCCAGAATCCCCATGATACCTCTCTGGGGTCGCTAACGGAATGGAAACAGGCATCTCTACCACCACCGCATTGGGCGGGGCTGCTGCCACTACACCTGCACTAAAAGGATTCCTCTGCATCCCTTCCACCCTAGCTCTTAACTCGGCCGTTTCCTGACGTGATGCCATTAACTCAGCCTGGACAGTGGCAAGCATAGCCAAAACATCGTCAAGGGTGGCCATTCCCAGCACAACCCGACCGGGAGGACACTATTCGTGGGTCGGAAATTCTGTTAACTACTGATGTCCTCAGGATCGGTTTGATGCTCAGAATGGTCCACCTCCTGATCTACCCAAGCCTAAAAGCCTTTATGGCACAGGTCAGTGGGAGGATCAAGTGGGGGAAGGAAAGGAAGGGAACAGCAGGGAGGGAGACCTGAAACAAAAACCACAATCAGATATACTTTATAACCTTTAGTCATGGGATACAAACAAGTAACTGACTGCATATAGACTAGCGCCCCTCCTATACCTGTAACATAAAAGAACGAAAACTGGAGAAGAAGATGCTTCAACAAATGATGTGTCTTCGGTGTGGTAACACCGCTTGAAGTGTTAGGGCTGTAATTAAATAGGAATAACATAGAAGAAAACACACAAGGAGATTAAGTCGTTTTTCCTGCTACTGTAATTCCTATAGGTAATTGTAATACTGTATCATTGTTATGGAGGAGGAACATACCCTTTTCTGAGCTCCTGCATACATCACAGGGATCGAGCGTAGTCCCATACCACTCTTAATACCCCTGTTAACCAGAGCCAGAATAACACTTGATTACGGACTATTCATACACAAACATTCACGTAACCAAATAATAATATAAAGTTGTATTCCGTATATGGTTTCTTCACCAAATGGAATGGATCAAAACGTTTTGTACTTGAAACCAATCGGGAGTTTACATCCTTGTGACATGAGCTAGCAGAGAAGAACCCACACTATAGTACAAAATGCTGATCACTGCCAGGTTCTAGCTGCTATTAAAATGATGCCTCTGTGAGCAGCCTATCACTTTCACTGTACCAGCTCCGGCCGTAATGGCCTGAAATCTTACAAGGGCTTGAACCCGTCCTCCGCACGAGCAGCAAGCTCATCCAACGGAGGACGTGATACCAAGCACAGCGTCGGACGGAATTCAAATGACGCTGCTCTTCCTCTGCATGAGCGTGCTGCTCACAACCGGGTAAAGGGAAGTCTCCAAATATCAACTGAGTTGGTGCAGAGCACCCTTACCAGACCTCTCTCTTCGTGGAGTCAAAGGAACGCTGTGATCTCTGCGGCGAGAATTTCCGACACGAAGCCGAGGTCCGCTGCATCCTTATGAGCCGTTTCCTGCCACGTCGAACGTGACGCTCTAGGCCTCATGGGAATTGTAGTTCTCAGTGTTAGCGGCACTACGCTGAGAATGAAGGATCGCATCTACCTGCGTGTTACATCGCGCCTGTTGCTAGTGTTTGTAACAGTATGTGAGAGTTGGAGTATATAAATGACTATACGTGAGAGTCAGTGATTGTGAGAGTGGCTGTATGGATGAGTGTGTACTTGTATCAGTGATTGTATAAGAGAGTAAGTATGCGTTAGTATCTGTATGAATAAGTGAGGTGGTGTGTGTATAACTGTATAGGTGAGTAAATGGAAGTGTGATTGATTCTTTGCATGACTGACTACGTGTGTGAGTAACTCTGAATGAGTGGCGGTGTGTGAGTGTCTGTATAGGTGTATGAGTGCATATGATAGTTTTGTATTGATGAGTGACTGCATGTATGAGAGACTGCGTGGGTGAATGAGTGGATGTGTGTGTAGACCTAGGAATCAGTGAGTGCGTATGTAGTAACTGGTATTGGTGTGCCTATGGTTTCGAAAATGGTAGTCTGTATTTTAGATTGGGTCTATCAAAAGTTATATTAGGGTGTGAGAAGATGCATGAAATTATCACATGGATGATGTCATCAGTGATGTCATCAGTGATGTCATTTGAGATGTCATCAGTGATGTCACTGACCATGTCATGAGTGATGTAATATGTGACGTCATCAGCAGTGCATTGCGGGGGCGCGAGTTATAGTTAGCTGAACTAACTATAACGGGGGAATTTCACGGGTTTTGTACGAGTGCAATGTCCAACTAACTATAACTGTCCCTAAAACCTATGGTACTTTCAGTGAATTTCTAAGGTTCTTTAAATGCTATTTTCTAACTATAACGTGCCTGAAACCTATGGTTTTTTCAGTGAATTTCAATGGTTTTTTAAATGCTAATTTCTAACTATAACGTGCCTGAAACCTATGGTTTTTTCAGTGAACTTCAAAGGTTTTTTAAATGCTAATTCCTAACTGTAACGTGCCTCAAACCTATGGTTTTTTTCAATGAATTTCAAAGGTTTTGTAAATGACAATTTTTAAATGTATTAATTGTTATATTTATTTTTTTGATACTGATTTACTAAAACATTTTAAACTATTTATTTGTAGATATTTTATTTTTTAAATTACATTATAATTACATTATACATTACATTACAAAATATACTTTCTCAGAATGAATTACTTTAGTTTAAATACTTTGCAAATAGGCAATAGACTTTTAAGTACAGTAGTTACAGTTATTGCAATGGGCAACACAATTTCAAACACAATGCAACATTGAGCTCAATGTGAATTTCTAGTTAAATGCAATTAGTTACTTTATGGATTACTTTTCTAACCACAGGACTGGATCCTAGATTCAGTCCTGGGACATCTCCTGTAAACAGTTGAGTAAAAGCGTTTTGGTTACAGTAGTGATTTTTAAGGAATATTATTGTATTTTAAAAGTTGACACTTAGAAACTTTTTCAAATAGAATCACCAATGTTATCCTATGAGATGAAATTCACTTAGCAGGTAAGTAGTGTTATCGTTACTTTTTCTTACTCAGTGGTGGATCCTGGATCCAGCACTGGTGCATCTCCTGTAAACAGTTGAAAGAATGCGTTTAAGTCATACAGGCGATTTTTAAGGAATATTTGTAGTTTGTGAAAATCGACACTTTGAAACTTTTCTGCTGAAAACCAGACAATGGATTCCTATGGAAGGAACTTCAAGTTACTGGTAAGTACGGTTAGAATTACTTTTCAGGATCTCTACTGGGCTCAAAGATGCAGCACTGAGGTCTCTCCTGATAACAGGTGAGTAAATCGGAATTCGTAGTTCGGCTGATTTTAGAGGAATATTATAAAGTTCCAAAACTCCACACTTAGAAGAATTTCCAAGTGAAACCAGTCAATGTTAGCCTATGGAAGGAAATTCAAGTTACTGGTAAGTACGGTTAGAATTACTTTTGAGGATCTGTACTGGGCTGAAAGATGCAGCACTGAGGTCTCTCCTGATAACAGGTGAGTAAATTGGAATTCGTAGTTCAGCTGATTTTAGAGGAATATTATAAAGTTCCAAAACTCCACACTTAGAAGAATTTCCAAGTGAAACCAGTCAATGTTAGCCTATGGAAGGAAATTCAAGTTACTGGTAAGTACGGTTAGAATTACTTTTCAGGATCAGTACTGGGCTCAAAGATGCAGCACGGAGGTCTCTCCTGATAACAGGTGAGTAAATCGGAATTCATAGTTCGGCTGATTTTAGAGGAATATTTGCACAATGGTGAAGGAAGGGGGTGGGGCCTGAGGTGACATGTCTGCAAACACGCCCTGTGGCGCGTTTTAAGTTGGAGAATTAATTCCTCCTCAATCCCGAGGGTCCCTAGGGGCCAACTAGCCCACCAGGTACCTCCAGTATGTGCCAGAGAGCTGCGTTGCAGAGAGGTGTTCAGAGGCCATGCCCCTTTTTACAACACTCTGCAACGCAGCTCCGTGGCGCTTACTGGAGGTACCTGGTGGGCTAGTTGGCCCCAGGGACCCTCAGGATTGAAGGGATTTAAATCCCCATCTTAAAACGCGCCACGGGGCCTGTTTGCACACATGTCACCTGAAGCCCCGCCCTCCCTTCACCACTGTGCAAACGCGCCCCGTGGCGCGTTTTAAGTTGGGGGATTAAGTCCCCTTGAATCCTGAGGGTCCCTGGGGACCAACTAGCCCACCAAGTACCTCCAGTAAGCACCACAGAGCTGCGTTGCAGAGAGATGTAAAAAGGGGCGTGGCCTGGACCACCTCTCTGCAACCCAGCCCTGTGGCGCTTACTGGAGGTACCTGGTGGGATAGTTGGCCCCCAGGGACCCCCAGTATTGAATGGGAATTATTTCCCCAATTTAAAACGCGCCACAGCGCGCGTTTGCAGAGTGGTTAAGGGAGGGGGCGGGGCCTGACGCTCGATTGCGTCTTTTTCTTTTGTTTTTTTGAAGGGGGGCTGTGTGGCCCCCCTTCTTTTTTAGTTTTTGGGGCCCTGGGGACCCCATCCCCCAGGGCCTGATGCCTTTTCCCTTTTTAAAAAAAAAAAATACTGTAGGGGAAGGGGGCCGCGTGGCCCCCCTCCCGTGGCCTATTCCGGCCCCGGGGACCCCATCCCCGGGGCATGGCCACTTTTAAAAAAATAATTTTGGAGGAGGGGGGCTGCGTGGCCCCCCTCCTAAGGCGTCTATTGGCCCCGGAGACCCCATCCCCCGGGGCCAGCCTTTTTTTTTTTTTTTATTATTTTTGCGAAGGGGGGCCGCGTGGCCCCCCTCCCGGGCCACTACTTGCGCCGGGGACCCCATCCCCCGGGGCTGGCCCTATCCTTTGGGGTCCGTGGGGGGACCCCAACTCCCCCACGGACCCTGCCGGCTCCCCGCGTCCTGCATTGCTTTTCCACATGGGGAGCTGCTAACATGCAGCTCCCCGTGTGGAAAAGCAATGTGCTTTGGATATTGGAAGAGAGAGCAGGTTTCCTGCTCTCTCTTCCAATATCCAAAGCAGTTTGCTGACAGGACGGGAGCCGCGAGGCTCCTGTCCTGTCATAGCAAACTACAGTGTCCCGGTAGGCACCCCGGGACACTGCAGGAGCCGGCCCTGGGGGGTGGTGGTCCCCAGGGCCATCAAGGGCTCCAGGAGGGGGGCCGCGCGGCCCCCCTCCCAACTTATTCAAAGCCCCGGGGAGGTGGTGGTCCCCGGGGCTCTGGGGGTCCGTAACGGACCCCCATATTTAAATCTTTAGTGCCCCGGGGAGGTGGCGGTCCCCGGGGCGTGTGGGGGGGCTGGAGCCCCCCCACACAGGTATTTAAAAACATTTTAAAAAAAGCCCCGGGGGGTGGCGGTCCTCGGGGCTGTGGGAGGGCACAGTGCCCTCCCGCACCATTTTTATTAGAAAGCCCCGGGGGGTGGCAGTCCCCAGGGCTTGGGGGGCCTTAGAGCCCCCCCCATTAACTATAAACCCACCGCCCGCATGCCCCCGGGACTTGGGCCACCAAATTTGCTTGTTCTAGTTTCCTACTATCCTGCTGGTCACAGGACGTTCCCCGGACATGGCTCCTCAAACAGATACGGTTAATACCGTTTGAAGTAAGTGATCACCCCTGTTTTTGTCATACCTCTTCCCAGCGCTTCTCGTTTTTTTGTGGTTTTTTTAAATCCATTGTCGTACCCCGTTCAACCTGTTTTTACGCGGAGAATTAATCCCAGCGCGCTATTAGCTTATTCTGTTTCCACGCGGAGTACTGGTCCCACCCCTGTTTTGTCATACTTCTTCCCAGCGCTTCTCGTTTTTCTAAATCTATTATCGTACCCCGTTCAACCTGTTTTCACGCGGAGAATAAATCCCAGCGCGTCATTATCTTATTCTGTTTCCATGCGGAGTACTGGTCCCAGCGCACCGTTCCCTATACCACATTAGTCTACAGCTCGCATTTTACCCCCTAACCAGAGTAATCAAGTTTCGTACCCCGTACACGCGTCACGAGCCCTTTTTATTTCCACACAGGGTTCTGGTCCTAGAGCACTGCCTCCTGAAACCGTATACGTCTGCAGGGTGCACTTTACCCCATAACCACAGTTATTTAGTGCCGTATTTCATACACTGCACGCCTACCGTTATACTTTGGTCCGCACCGTTTCTCTGCAAGCTGTACATATATGAACTCAATGGTGGCCTGTACCTTTGTCCTAGTTCTTTGCACATCCACCATCAGATTTGTGGTTTATGCCCTTACCTATGTGCCTCATGCTATATGGGCTTTGCAATTTGCCATCTCCCTTAGGCGAGTGCATCTTTAATATTTTAACTGTTCTCTAATACACTATAGCCCTTTTCAATTTTACCAGACTCATGAATATGGAGGTCTTTGGGCTTAAATTCCCTGACCCACAGAGTACACATGGTTTGCTATAGCGCTGGAGTTTCTCCACGTTTTTAATCCATTAACCATTTTCTTTGCAGGTACGCCATATTACTTACACTCATAGGACATCGCTCTACCATGAGCTTCACCTATGCGCCTTAGGTATGACGCGCTTTCATTTTCTTATTAGCTATCGTTCTTGCTTATTAGTCTGGTTGTAGACACGCTCATTGTACTTCTCTGACATTTTTCTAGGACTCGTTTTAATCTTTCTTGACCCAGCGTTTGAGGATACATATCATTCCTCTACCCTATTGGTAAGCTAGCTTCCATTGAGCAACATTAGATCTCTTTACATACTAGCACAGGTCTAGAAGTAGCCTCGCACACGGTGTCACTTTTTGAACAACTATACTCACTATTTTGTCAATATCTTTTCGGTTTTAAGTAATGCACACTCTTTCACATACTGGTGACTGCACTATTTTTCCTCTTTTTTTGAACACACACGACCTCCCCCCCGGTTATCTTCACTTTTACTAACGCTTTTTCGCTTCTCTCCTTGGCCCTGTTTCTTTTCTTTCCTCTTTATTATCTCTCTTTTCTTTAAATTTACTTTCGTCTCATATGTTTATGATGCTTTTCGTGGTCTCTAAATCAACATTCTAAATTACACTCATGTTGTATGCCATTACAGCCCTGAAGAAGCCCATGCTTGGGCGAAACGCGTTGGCTGGTTCTATCTTATGAAGCACATCTGAGAATAAAAAAGATCAGAAACGATTATTTGCAAATGCCTGTTATTGATGTGTTCTTGTGTACTAGATTGTTTGTGTCTATATATTGCCTCTCATCCAACTAATTTACGCTGAATAGACCTATCTGCATTGGGAGTGGTGGGAGGAGTAGCACCTGGGCCTGAATAGGGCTGTGCCTGCCTTCCACAATGCTGGCTCCACCTCCTGTGGTGCATCTGATGACCCTGGCCTACACTGTCAAAGGAAGAAGTTGTGCACTGGCAGAATGCACCCAGAACTGGTTTGGACTAGGTACAGACACTCTCTGCCTTCAGAGACAAAGGATTTGTGGGTATAAAAAGGGGGACCCAGACCCCAGAACTTTAGATCACTTCTGGGAATCAAGACGAACCTTTGCTGAGGAGAAGAACCAGGAAGCTGAAGGAGGAGACTACCCCTATGCTGCGTGTTGTTGGGGTTGGCCTGCAGTGGTTACTTTATTGCCAAAGAAAGGAGAAAAGGACTGAGTGTGCTTTCATCATCTTGAAGAAGATCTCCAAGGGCTTGAACATTGAGCTTGCCTCCTGCCTGAAGTCTCAGGGATACAAGACTTCACCCCCAGCTCCCCTCCTGAATTCCCTTGCTGGGAATTGAAGTGCCTACTGCTGTTGGGCCTTCTGAGAGACTGTGTGTCACTGGGAGCTGGAAGCGCGATGCAATGAAGAGGAAGCATGTCGCCGCCGCAGCAGCTGTCGTCGCATCGCAGAGTAAGCGTACCGCCGCTGCCCCTGTTGCCATCGCATCACCAAAGCACCTCGCATCACCGGAGAAGCGTGCCGCCGCCACAGAGGACGCTGGCGCGTCACCGGAGAAGCTTGTCGCAGGGCCTGTCGCGGCTCAGAAGATCGCCGAGTCGCCGCACGGCCGTCGGGTGTGCACGCATCCCGTCTACGTTGTCGCACCGTATGCAAGACGCCATTTTCTCGCATCGCACCGGATCATCATCGCATCGGAACTGGGCCGCAGTAAGAAACCGACGCATCCTCCTTTCTGCATGTAAGGAATCGAAGCATCACCTTCCCTGCGACCCTTTTGTTTGTTTTGCATTACGCATCCAAAGGTACATTGAGAGTAAAGTGTCGCATTTATCACCTTTATTGAACTGAACTATTTTCTACCATTTGACAGTCATATTTTTCAGATTGTATTGTGGATTTTTGTCGTTTTGGGTCTTGTGTTAAGTCTATATAAAAATACTTATTTTTATACTACAACCTGTGTGGTGTCCATCTGTAGTGTTGTCACTGGGTTACTGTATGTGTTCACAAATGCTTTACACACTGCCTCTGAGATAAGCCTGCCTGCTCGTGCCAAGCTACCAAGGCGGTGAGCAGGGGTTATTTTAGTAGTGTATCCCCCTTACCCTGAGTAGAAGCAAGGGTCCCTATTTGGACAAAGGTACCTACCTCTGCCAACTAGAGACCCCCCAGTTCTAACAGAAACTGACTGCAACAAATAGCATCCTACATGGATCGAGCTTTCATCCAAAATCCCTTATAAAGAGTATACCATACGGGGAATTCTTGAGAATGAAACGCAATTGCTCGGGTGAAACGGAAATAATCAATAAAACAAAAGAAACAGAACTCAAGTTTCGGAACAGAGGATACAAACGAGCGTACATAAACGAAGGAAAAAGAAAAGCAGATAAGATGACTCGAGAACAGATTCTATCGACTAAGAAAGAAAATAAAAAGATCAATGAGAGAGATGACACACACTCAGAAATCAGACTCATTCTAACATACAGCAAAGAGAATCAGGAAATCATAAAGATTATGAACAAACATAGGAATATCCTTATGAAAGATCCGGATATTGGATGTAATCTGAATAACTGACCCATGATAACCTACAGAAAAGCACCTTCATTGAATGATAAATTGGTGCATAGTCACTTTACTTAGCCACAACCAAAGACATGGCTACAGAAACATCAAGAAGTCTTCAACAAGTGTGAGAAATGCAAAGCGTGTTGTATTGGAAAAAATATTAGAGAAGTGGTGGACTTTAAGGGATGCAAATTCTTCATCAATGAGAAAATCAATTGTGACTCAACATATGTGGTTTATATGCTGGAATGCAATTGTGGCCAAAGATATATTGGCAGTACTATTTGCCAATTGAAAAAACGAATCTTGGAACACATTCGAGCCATTCAAAACAATGACCAAAACTATGCGATGACCAAATATATGACTATTCATCCTGGATATAGCTGGTGACACATGAAATACTGGGGCATAGCGACAGTACCAGCAAATGGCAGGGGCGGAGATAGAACAACAAAACTCAGACGCCTCAAATCCAGACCAATAATACGGTTCAGGACCAAACAACCGTATAGATTAAATGGGGAAGAAGAATTATATGTACACCTTTAACTGTATAAGGTTCGATCCACTACAAAGACAACAATTACAGCACTTGTCTTCCTACTATTGGGATTAAACTATTTGTAATGTTAATGAGGTGGCACTTAGCCATATAGGAGCAAATGATTATCCAGGGGACTCCCAAGTATGAACCATCTACTGCCTGGTAACAACAGTTGAAAAAATTGGCACTTAGCCGGCGAATCATCACCAAAAATAGTGCAATACAATCAATCACAAATGTCAACTCAAAAACAATTTTGAAAGTGACAGAGTGACAAAAGCTAGAATTGAGTCCTAATTGGATATGCTGTTCAAATATCATTACAATAATTGTGAAAACATATCATATGCTTTCTCTCAGTCAGAATTATTGCATATGAGAGACCTTGAAACCTGAATTTTAAAAAACAAATGTGTCACAGAACTGCAATTCCCACAATGCCTCATTATGGGCTAATTGGGCTAGAGTATAAATACTGAAACTGAAAATGGACAAAGCTAACTGTGATCAAGACTGTTGTGGTCGAAACACGTTAGTTTAGTACGGTGATGGTGGTGGCAATAATGAAATAAACTTGCCTTACATAGTGACTCACCGGCGTGCGATTATTTTCTTGTCGGCGAATTACTATGCTGAATTAGATCCATTCCGCGACTCGCACCGGTCAAGCTGCACGCTGCATGGAGGATCAATTGCTGGAAATATATATATATCTATATTCACTGAAAAAACCATAGGTTTCAGATATGTTATAGTTACAAATTAGCATTTAAAAAACCTTTGAAATTCACTGAAAAAACCATAGGTTTTAGGGACAGTTATAGTTAGTTGGACATTTCACTCGTACAAAACCCGTGAAATTCCCCGTTATAGTTAGTTCAGCTAACTATAACTCGCGCCCCGCAATGCACTGCTGATGACGTCACATATTACATCACTCATGACATGGTCAGTGACATCACTGATGACATCACTGATGACATCTCAAATGACATCACTGATGACATCATCCAGTGACTGTGTGTTTCTGTAAAGTTTAAATATTTTTACTATATATAGGAAAAGACGTATTGAAGAATGAGTGGGTGTGTAAGTGTCTGTATGGATGATTTAGTAGGTGCGTGACTGACTCTATAAGTGAGTGATTTAACGTATCTTACTGAATGCATGGGTTAGTGACTAAACTGGGTGAATGTCTGTATCCGTCTGTCTGTTGCTGTGTAAGTGGCTGCATGGGTTTGTGAATAGCTACATGAGTGTCTATATGAGTTATTGATTGGTTGTCTGAGTATCTGTATGGGTGCCTGAGTGTTTGTGTGGGTGGGGTGTGTGCGACTCTGTGCATAGATGTGTGAGTGGGTGATTCACTGGGTGGATGGTTTCAAGAGTGCATCTGTGATAGACTGTATGGGTGGGTAAGTGTGTGTAAGAGTGTGTTAGTGAGTGGATGTATGTCCCAGTGGTACATGTGTGAGTAACTACATATGTGAAAGCCAGTATATATGTGTGTTGGAGTATATAAATAGCTATAAGCGAGAGTGAGTGATTGTGATAGTGGCTGTATGGATGAGTGTGTGCTTGTATCAGTGATTGTATAAGAGCGTAACAATGTGCTAGTATTTGTATGATTAAGTGAGCTGGTGTGTGTATAACTGTATAGGTGAGTAAATGGCAGTGTGTTTAATTATTTGCATGACTGACTAGGTGTGTGAGTACCTCTATGGATGAGTGGCGGTGTTTGAGTGTCTATATAGGAGTAAGAGTGCATATGATAGTCCTGTACTGAGTGACCATAAGTATGAGTGACTGTACGGGTGAGTGAGTGGATGTGTGTGTGTAGACCTAAGAATCAGTGAGTGGGTATGTAGTTATTGGTGTTGGAGTGTCTATAGTTTTGCGAATGGCAGTCTGTAATTTAGATTGGGTGTATCAAAGGTTATATTAGGGTGTGAGGAGCTGCATCAGATTATCACGTGGATGATGTCATCAGTGATGTCATTTGAGATGTCATCAGTGATGTCATCAGTGATGTCACTGACCATGTCATGAGTGATGTAATATGTGACGTCATCAGCAGTGCATTGTGGGGCGCGAGTTATAGTTAGCTGAACTAACTATAACGGGGGAATTTCACGGGTTTTGTACGAGTGAAATGTCCAACTAACTATAACTGTCCCTAAAACCTATGGTTTTTTCAGTGAATTTCAAAGGTTTTTTAAATGCTAATTTGTAACTATAACATATCTGAAACCTATGGTTTTTTCAGTGAATTTCAAAGGTTTTTTAAATGCTAATTTGTAACTATAACTGTCCCTAAAACCTATGGTTTTTTCAGTGAATTTCAAAGGTTTTTTAAATGCTAATTTCTAACTATAACGTGTCTGAAACCTATGGTTTTTTCAGTGAATTTCAAAGGTTTTTTAAATGCTAATTTGTAACTATAACGTGCCTGAAACCTACGGTTTTTTCAGTGAATTTCAAAGGTTTTTTAAATGTATTAATTTTTATATTATTTTTTTTCATACTGATTTACTACATTTTTAGAAACAATTTCTTTTACATATTTTATTTTTTAAATTACATTGTAATTACATTATACATTACATTACAAAAAATACTTTCTCAGAATGAATTACTTTAGTTTAAATACTTAGCACATAGGCAATAGACTTTTAAGTACAGTAGTTACAGTTGTTGCAATGGGCAACACATTTTCAAACACAATGCAACATTCAGCTCAATGTGAATTTCTAGTTAAATGCAATTAGTTACTTTATGGATTACTTTTTCTAACCACAGGACTGGATCCTAGATTCAGTCCTGGGACATCTCCTGTAAACAGTTGAGTAAAAGCGTTTTGGTTACAGTCGTGATTTTTAAGGAATATTATTGTATTTTAAAAGTTGACACTTAGAAACTTTTCCTCATAGAATCACCAATGTTATCCTATGGAAGGAAATTCACTTAGCAGGTAAAAACTGTTATCGTTACTTTTTCTTACTCAGTGTTGGATCCTGGATCCAGCACTGGTGCATCTCCTGTAAACAGTTGAAAAAATGCGTTTAAGTCATACAGGCGATTTTTAAGGAATATTTGTAGTTTGTGAAAATCGACACTTTGAAACTTTTCTGCTGAAAACCAGACAATGGATTCCTATGGAAGAAAAGATAAGTTACTGGTAAGTACGGTTAAAATTACTTTTCAGGGTCAGTGCTGGGCTAAAAGATGCAGCACTGGGTTCTCTCCTGATAACAGGTGAGTAAATCGGAATTCGTATTTCGGCTGATTTTAGAGGAATATTTGTATGTTTCAAAAATCAACACTTAGAAACTTTTTCAGCAAAAAGCAGGCAATGATATCCTATGGAAGGAAATTCAAGTTACTGGTAAGTACGGTTAAAATTACTTTTGAGGATCAGTACTGGGCTGAAAGATGCAGCACTGAGGTCTCTCCTGATAACAGGTGAGTAAATCGGAATTCGTATTTCGGCTGATTTTAGAGGAATATTTTAAAGTACCAAAACTCCACACTTAGAAGAATTTCCAAGTGAAACCAGTCAATGTTAGCCTATGGAAGGAAATTCAAGTTACTGGTAAGTACGGTTAAAATTACTTTTCAGGACCAGTACTGGGCTGAAAGATACAACACTGAGGTCTCTCCTTATAACAGGTGAGTAAATCGGAATTCGTATTTCGGCTGATTTTAGAGGAATATTTGTATGTTTCAAAAATCAACACTTAGAAACTTTTTCAGCAAAAAGCAGGCAATTATATCCTATGGAAGGAAATTCAAGTTAATGGTAAGTACGGTTAAAATTACTTTTGAGGATCAGTACTGGGCTGAAAGATGCAGCACTGAGGTCTCTCCTGATAACAGGTGAGTAAATCGGAATTCGTATTTCGGCTGATTTTAGAGGAATATTTTAAAGTTCCAAAACTCCACACTTTGAAGAATTTCCAAGTGAAACCAGTCAATGTTAGCCTATGGAAGGAAATTCAAGTTACTGGTAAGTATGGTTAAAATTACTTTTCAGGACCAGTACTGGGCTGAAAGATACAGCACTGAGGTCTCTCCTTATAACAGGTGAGTAAATCGGAATTCGTATTTCGGCTGATTTTAGAGGAATATTTGTATGTTTCAAAAATCAACACTTAGAAACTTTTTCAGCAAAAAGCAGGCAATTATATACTATGGAAGGAAATTCAAGTTACTGGTAAGTACGGTTAAAATTACTTTTGAGGATCAGTACTGGGCTGAAAGATGCAGCACTGAGGTCTCTCCTGATAACAGGTGAGTAAATCGGAATTCGTATTTCGGCTGATTTTAGAGGAATATTTTAAAGTTCCAAAACTCCACACTTAGAAGAATTTCCAAGTGAAACCAGTCAATGTTAGCCTATGGAAGGAAATTCAAGTTACTGGTAAGTACGGTTAAAATTACTTTTCAGGACCAGTACTGGGCTGAAAGATACAGCACTGAGGTCTCTCCTGATAACAGGTGAGTAAATCGGAATTCGTATTTCGGCTGATTTTAGAGGAATATTTTAAAGTTCCAAAACTCCACACTTAGAAGAATTTCCAAGTGAAACCAGTCAATGTTAGCCTATGGAAGGAAATTCAAGTTACTGGTAAGTACGGTTAAAATTACTTTTCAGGATTAGTACTGGGCTGAAAGATGCAGCACTGAGGTCTCTCCTGATAACAGGTGAGTAAATCAGAATTCGTATTTCGGCTGATTTTAGAGGAATATTTGCACAATGGTGAAGGGAGGGCGGGGCCTGAGGTGACATCTGTGCAAACGCGCCCCGTGGCGCGTTTTAAGTAGGGGGATTAAGTCCCCTTGAATCATGAGGGTCCCTACGGGTCAACTAGCCCACCAGGAACCTCCAGTATGCGCCAGGGGCTGCGTTGCAGAGACATGTACAGAGGCCACACCCCTTTTACACCTCACTGGAACGCAGCTCTGTGGCGCTTTCTGGACGTACCTGTTGGGCTAGTTGGCCCCCAGGGACCCTCAGGATTGAAGGGGATTTAATTCCCCATCTTAAAACACGCCACGGGGCCTGTTTGCACACATGTCACCTGAAGCCCCGCCCCCTCCCTTCACCACTGTGCAAACGCGCCCCTTGAATCCTGTGGGTTCCTGGGGTGCAACTAGCCCACCATATACCTCCAAAAAGCGCCACAGAGCTGCGTTGCAGAGAGGTGTAAAAGGGGCGTGGCCTCTGTACACCTCTCTGCAAGGCAGCCCCTGGCGCATACTGGAGGTTCCTGGTGGGCTAGTTGGCCCCAGGGACCCCCAGTATTCAAGGGGATCCGTTCCCCCTCTGCAAACGCGCCAGGGGGCGCGTTTGCAGAGTGGTGAAGGAAGGGGGCGGGGCCTGCAGGCCCGATCGTTTTTTATTTTTCCCCCTGAAGGGGGGCTGTGTGGCCCCCCTTCCTTTTTCCTATTTTTAGGCCCTGGGGACCGCATCCCCCAGGGCCTTACACCATTTTTCTTAATTAAAATTAAAAAAAAAAAACGGGAAGGGGTCCGCGTGGCCCCCCTTCCCTGGGCCTGTATTGGCCCCGGGGACCCCATCCCCCGGGGCATGGCCTCTTTTTTTTTATTTGGAGGGGGCTGCGTGGCCCCCTCCTCAGGCCATTTAAGGCCCCGGGGACCCCATCCCCGGGGCCGGCCTTGCACTTTTTTTTTAACTTTTTTTTACCTTTGGGGAGGGGGGCTGCGTGGCCCCCTCCGTGGCCACTTATGGCCCCGGGGACCCCATCCCCCGGGGCCTGGCCTCTCGTTGGGGACTGTGGGGGGTCCCCAAACCCCCACAGTCCCGCCGGCTCCCCGTGTCCTACGGGAGCCGGCATTGCTTACACATGGGGAGCAGCTAACATGCTGCTCCCCATGTGGAAAGCAATCAGCTTTGGATATTGGAAGAGAGAGCAGGTTTCCTGCTCTCTCTTCCAATATCCAAAGCAGTTTGCAATGACAGGACGGGAGCCGCGAGGCTCCGTCCTGTCATTGCAAACAGCAGTGTCCCAGGGGTAGGCACCCCGGGACACTGCAAGAGCCGGCCCTGGGGGTGGCGGTCCCCAGGGCCACCACAGGCTCCAGGAGGGGGCCGCGCGGCCCCCTCCTTATTTTGAAAGCCCCGGGAGGTGGTGGTCCCCGGGGCTTGGAGGTCCAAAACGGACCCCCATTGTAATTTTTCTTAGTGCCCCGGGAGGTGGTGGTCCTCGGGGCGTGTGGGGGGGCTGGAGCCCCCCCACACAGGTTAATCAAAAATAAAAAAGAAGCCCCGGGGAGGTGGCGGTCCCCGGGGCTGCGGGAGGGCTCAGAGCCCTCCCGCACCATTACACATAAAGCCCCGGGGGGGTGGTGGTCCCCGGGGCTTGGGGGGCCCTTAGAGGCCCCCCACACATAAAATTAACCCCCCCCAGCATGCCCCCGGGACTTGGCCCACCCGGGGGCCAATTAACATCGAAGCGCGGGAGACCGCGCTTCGATTTTTTTTTATTTCGGCAGGATTCGCGTACCCTGAGCGCATCCTGCCGATTTTTTTTTTTTTTTTTTACATTTTGGTTTTTGCCCAGGGGGTCCTTGTGGGACCCCCTGAGCAAACCTAGGGGGTCAGGGTGTTTCTACCCTGCCCCCTTTGTGCGCTTTGCGCACTTGTTTCTGTCCCTCGGTTCTACCGAGGGACAAAATGGCTGCCAACATTTCCTGAATCGGAATGTTGACAGCCAGCTGACAGCCAATTAACATGCAGCTCGTGATCGGGACGGTGCGCGCAGGGTGCGCTGAGGGTACGCGGACCCTACTCGGCCATAGATATCACTATCTTTTTACTTTTGATTTTCTCAGCAACTACTGAACGGATTTACACCATTTAACAAAAGGGTTCTTTCTGAACCAAGAACTACCTCTTTGCCAAATTTGGTGTAATTCCGTTCAGCAGTTCGGGCTGTAGCCGTGTCTAAAGTTTCCTATGGAAAATTGCATGGGGAAAACGCGTTTTGGGACCCCCCTTTTTCTCGGCCCCCGCTTGACGAATCCCCCGAGACTTTCAGGGTAGGAGCGGACCGGAGCGGGCCATAAAGTTTGAAAATTTTGCGAAGATACGTCAACCGGCAAGAGAGTTATTTCAAATAGAATGCCGCGGATTTCCTATGGATAATAGGTTGTAACTATAACTATCTACTGGCGACCGCCAGTAGATAATGTATATAGTTTTCATGGAAATAACTCGAAAATGAAAGTGGGCACTTACAGGATCTTACAGGATGTTAAAGTGATAATTTACCACTGTTAATACATCATCCATTCCATGTTCCATAACACCATTGACAGCATCACTGCAACATCTTAAATGACATCATATATGACAGCATTGTGCATGGCAGGGGCAAGAGTTAAAATGGTATGTTTTAATTGACATTTTCACCTAACTTTCACATCTGTTTAACCTTCAGGTTTTTCATTGAATTTATATATATGGATGCAGACACATACACACTTATAAACAGAAGAGGACTGACTTAGAATAGGAGATGAACATGTACTACTCCTGCCTAAAACTAAAAGTTAGAACTTGTAATCTTTTTCAAGCCTTTGCCTGGAAAACTGAGAGAAGACAAAGACAACCTTCCAAGCTGATCCACTAAGAGTGTATCGCCAGTGGGCATAACTTCGCCATAGCTCCTACAACATTCTTCTCCACAGCAGCAAGTCCAATTCAGTGGGCCCGATGCCAACCGACATCCAACAAGGTAGAACCCTCCGGCTGGGACCATCTGGTCCCATATGTGACCTACGCTCCATCAAGGTCAGTATTAAACCTTAGCGTTGTCCCACTCTAGAGCAACCAGTTGCAGCAGTTGGCACTTTTCTCCTTTAGGAACTATGTTTATTTAAAACTTTAACATTTCAGATCTTTGGTTCCCACTACTGGATTTTTATTGTTTTGGTGACATTTTGTTCATTGAAATATTCTTTATTTTTATGAATTGCAATGGGATTTTTATTTGTCATGCTTGCATCATTTTAACTGTTATGGTACCTCTAAATCCTTTACACATTTTCCTAAGTTAAGCTTGTCTGCTCTATGTCATAGCTGCGAAGGGTTGAGCTTAAGCTTAAATTACTGAAACCTTTACAGGGCCTAACAAGAATAGTGCCACTATTATGTGTGATGGACTACCATCTACCCCAACTAATAATCCCCTTTCTCACAAGTGTGTACTTGAATTATGTCTAGCATTGCAATTCACAAAAGCAGACATGGCAATGAGACGCAATCTGAGAATGTCTTATGTTTAAAAAGTACATAAATGCTATTTACAGAAATAGAGGCACTTAGGTCAATGACAGTTAATGGTAAGGTACATATGCCAATGGTATAATTTCAAACAAGAAAATTTGATTAACAAAACCAAGCAAACATTTTTTTTGTCTCATCCAAAATTGTTTTTCCACAACAAACCTTCTCCCCACCTATCCACACTGTAATAATTGTGGTCATTGGGATTCCTTAACACATGGTGACCCACATGTACACCACCAATTTCCCCAGACAAATTAGAGCACACAAGCAATGTGAAATACACTTAAACAATTTTGTGACTTTTAATAATTTAAAGAGTGTAGGGGTGTTACCTAAAAGCATAACAAAATGTCTCCTCTCATCTCATTTGTATCTTCCCAAAAAGCAGCCTTTATGGACAGTGAGTGTATCCATGGGTACTGCTGAATCTTTTGAAATAACACCCATTGTTATGCTTATTTCCCACCCAGCTTAAAAATTTTTTTTTATCAAAATGACACAAAATGTGCACTTTTGTGTATTAACAGATGTATATTCATAAACATCACAATATGTCGTTTATAGCAAATGTACAGATGCACATGCAATATATGCATAAGTGCATAGTATAAGGATGATTGTGTAAAACACACCTGAAATCAAAAATGGTACAATAACAAGAAATATTTCATATTATTCTGTTCAGCATTGATGCATGTTCTGCACATGTACATTTCACAAACATTACAAAGTCAAGGTAAAATACATTTCAGATAGCACAATTTCATTGCACACATTAAACGGACACACTGTGATAGCAGAAACATGTGGTTGTATGTTCTAAACAATGTACATCATCTCCAGATAAGCACCAAGCATGTCCAATTACGTAACTTATCACTAGAGCTAATGCAGAACACAAGGATAACAACACCCTCACGACTGCAATGAGAATAAAACAACCCCTAATGAGGATAAATCGTGAAAAAAGTCAACAGCAATGACTAACATAAGCAGGATAATCTTTCATAATGTAATAGTATACACTTGTCACTGTCATTACATGTCAGGGCCAGAAAAATCATTATTTATACAGAGCTTTCCAGAAATGACACACAACAAATGATCCATTGCCTTGAATTCATTAATCTAGTCCATGGCCCCGACAAAACACATTTCATATCATCTGCACTCTAAAAAAGGAAGCGCAAGGGCTTGCAACAAGAGTGAGAAGCAGACACCCCTCTGGTGTAAAAAACTTAAAATATCACCATTCATCAGGCAGTCTATCTCCAGGAATCATAGTGAACAGTCAGAGCCAGCATTATGGAAAGCATAAGTATCCTTAGTTTCCACTGAAGTCAGGCATCAGGTATATGAAATACCAGAAAGATAGCTGCTCTGCCCCAACAATTCTGAAATGGAAAAAAAAACAAAGATATAGAAATTTTCATTCTTGTGACTTACGTTGTTAAGCATCACGCGGTACTCTTTGGCAAACATGGTCTTAAGGTCAGCAGTGTGAGGAAAAATCTATTATGGGCATGGCCACTGGAATTATACAATTCTGCGGCGATTAGTTATAGATTTGCTGCATTTGCCACATAATCCTTCATCTGCCGCATAATCCAGATTTAAAAAAGAAAATTGCTTCTAGCTCAAAAGCTACTAAAAATGCAGTGACACATGTTGCAGTGCAGTCAAAGGCCCTTTGCAACCCAGACAGTGTTGACAAGTTTAACAATGATAAAATAATGAAGTAATACTATCAAAAAATATGCTGTATTACCCTGCATAATTTGTAATATCTTGCAGCAATAATTTACTGAACCCTTTCACATAAAATTGAACCTCCCTCGCTGCATAATTCCAGTGGCCCTGATTATAGGCTATCCTCATTGACAGTATTAATGCCCTTGACATAGCGTTATGGATAGTTGATTAAGTGAGAAAAATGGCAGCCCGAAAAGGACAGTGTAAATGGGAAATGTTTGAAAATTCAGCTGGCAAATAATTTCAAGAAGGATGCCCTTGCAGTTCTAATAAGCTCACTTCTAGGGATGAGAACACTTAGCTCTCACATCAGAGGCTACCACTGGAGTACATGGCTTGCAAAGAGCAGGTACTGTGCTAGGCTCCCTGTAGGAAAGTAGTATCTGCTTTTTATGGTTACCCCCACTTTTTGCTGATGTCTCACTGTTTTTGGACTAGTCTGACTGGGATCCTGCTAACCAGGACCCCACTCTATCTGCATTCTCCCTTAAATTGCTATGTATGTACTTTAGGTACACTCCAGATTGGAAACTGGGGTACCCTTATCAGTCCCTAGTATATGGTACACCATGTACCCAGGGCATAGGTACCCCAGAGGCCTCCCATGGGCTGAAGCATGTATTATGTCACCCATGAGAGGCCATTCAAAATGACACAACAGGTCTGCTACAGCAGCCTGTGTAAGCTGGTGCTTGCACCACTTACTTAGATATAGGTTCACTATATCTATCTAAATCACTACACTTAAACACCTATCAGTCACCCCTATGGCAGGCCTTATCAATCCTGAAGGCAGGGTGCTGGGTTTTACGTGAGAGGGTGCCCCTGCATGAGCAGAGCCCCTCTGAAGCCTTCGTAGACCATTCTCCGGGGTTGTCGGTGATGCAGCCAGACATATAGGTTAAGTTGCATTATAGCATCGCGGTAAATGCTAACTTTAAAACGGCTGCTTAGAAACATGTTGTGTTTGGTGTCAAACACCTTGGAATCATACCTCCACACCAGTAACTGGTGTGGGAGGTATGATTCCACCCTTCTGAAACCACTACTGTGGGCCACCGGTCTACCCGGTACCAGCTTTCTCGACCCGGGCAGCACAAAATGGACGCTGCCAGCCACAGACCCGATTCTGCTCTCCTGCTGCTGAGCCAAGCTCGAGCACAGGAAGGCATGACAATAGGCATCCTGTCACAGGGAGGTGTGACCACCTCCCAGACAGGGCTTAGTGTATTGGGGCTGGGTGGGAGCACTCTGAGAGTGCCAGAAAGGCTGCACTGGGGGCACATTTGGTGTCCAGGTGCATATTCCAGCTCAAACCAGTTCGGGGAGCCATTGGCTCCTGCTCTGGCACAAAACTGGACAAAGGACATGGGTGCAGCCACCCCTCTGTCCTGCCCCTCCCCTAGGAGGGTCCCCTGAATCTGTCCAACCCTTTCCCGTGGGTATAAAGTGGGTTACCTGGCTACAGGACTTTAGATTTTACCTGGACAAGATTCTACTAAGAAGAAACCAAGTACTTCGACTGCCTGCATGATGCTGGACGACTGAAGAATCTCCCTTGGAGTAAAGGAGTTACTCCCCTGCACTAGCAGGCACTTAAGCACATCTGACTGGCTTGCATCTCCCGAGCTCCTGAGGACTCCGAAGATTTCAGCAACACAGGAGGTGGGTTTCCGCAGGTCACTGAGGTCGATCTGCCCTCTCAGCGATTCTGAGACCAGTATCCCTTGTGGGGACCGCGTGACCCGAACCCATGTGCACTGCGTACATTTGCAAGTGCATATGCTTTTTGGCAACCCCTGAGCTTGTGCATTGGACTCCGAGTAGTCCTGTCCCCAAGCAGTATTTGCAGTGACGAAATCCGGCCTCCTCACACTGAGTGCTCCGTGGGCTGGTGCTTTGCAGACTTGCTTGAGGTCTCCTCGCGATCCCTGGTCCGTTGACCTGTGGGTCCTGGCGAGGGTCACCTTGTTTGTTCTTGGGCTTCCCTGGTTGCTCCAGATGTGCCCCGACTCCCCATTGCTTGGAGAGTCCCCTGGACCTTGCTGGTTCACACTGTAACCTGTTTGTCCTTCCTGCGTGGGTTGCATTTGCCAAGGCTCATTGGTGCTCCAGCCGGACATCGACCCCTCAGCACTCGACATCCTTCGTGAGACAGCTCACCTCCAGATCCTGGTCATCCTCGATGTCTCCTGGTCCCCGTGGCTGCAGAGTCAAGCATCCTTTCGTCGCACCTGAAGCACCCGACATCGGTGGGCATTCGACTACTGAGCCCCTGGTCACCTGAAGTGACCCAGACTCTGTCCCCTCTGCTTTCAGGTTCCTCTCACCTAGAATCCAGGCTTGGATTCCACCGGACACTCTTCGCCTTCCCAGCAGCAGTACTTCTTCGCAACTCTCCATTGAAAACGACAAAGGTTTCTGACACCACTTGACCTTTATGCACCCGGCTCCTCTGGGATAGGTAACACGGGTACTTCAGTACTCACTGGTGGGTTGGCTCTAGAACCTCCTATGTTCTAAAGGGTTTGCTTGAAGTCCTCGTAGAAGTGTCCTTAAACTATAACTTTGCAACCACGACTTTCCCATAGAGTTGTACGAAGCACGCCGTCGTGTTTCATCACTGCACCCGTCCTCCGTGGGCTGTCTGTGTCACTGCCTTGGGTGGTTCCTTGGGGTCCCAGCGATTCTACGTGCTCTAGGCACTGTGTCTAGTCAAGTCGTGATTGTTATACCATTTTTTTAGCATATGGTTCGGTCTCCCCTGGAACCCGCTGTGTATTGTGCTACTTACGAATGTTCTATTGATTCAGTATTGTGTGCTTTGTGTTCTAATCTCGTGTAGAGACTAGTAGAGAGTGTTATATTAATAAATACATATTTTTATATAACTACTGTGTGGTTCTCCTTTCATTTAGTCATTCAAGAGGGGATATTCTGGTAAAACAAGCTGCTTTACATTCCTTCAAGATTAAGCCTTAAGGCTGCTCTCCACAGCTACCACTAGGATAGCTTTCTAAAGGTTATCTTTGACCTCATACATCATAAGGGTCGTTTGGACTGGTACAGGGTGCCCACTTTAATTAGTGGACAGCATATACCAGGCCACCTTCTCACATTGGTATGCAGCAGTTGGGATTCAAGCTTGCTATTGTTTTACCAGATAAATCTGATTGAGTGATTAACTGAAAACCACTAAGTATTAGGTACATATAATACATCAAGATTTGAATAAGTAAGTTCTACTGAACTTGGAGTTGGGTAAGTCAAGGGTCTAGCACACCCTTTCTCCAACTCAAGAGAGTTCAGTCTCCACTAGGTTAGGTAGGTGCCTACACCACATAACACTAGTATGTCTTCTAGAGGAGAAGCCAGTGGCTCTCTGCCAACTAGGTACAATGGCCTCTCATTCCAGGAATTGAAAGCCATGTGTGTGTCTAGGAAGTTGAGGACAGGGATAAGTGCAAACACCCAACGTCTCATTGAGATTTTGCTCTTGGATGACCTTAGGAAGACCCCAAGGTCTGATGAGGTAGATAGAGTGGGTGGGGCAGGGAATGAGGAAAGGCCAGGAAGTGAAACCTTCTTTGACCTGGACTCAAACTCTGGCCAGGAGGATCAAAATGATTCTAACCTGGACAACATAGATCTTCCTTTAGGTGGGGGAGAAGGCCCCAGTGGCCCTCTCTTTACTCCACCAGGAAGAGTACAGAGTTTACCTAGGAGATCCAGATCTCCCTCTGTAGAATCTCGACACTCAGGAACTTCTGTAGGGACTTCCATATCAAATAGGAGGGAATCCTTTTATGATAGACCGTGCCAACTTCTGGAGCTTGAGAAGATCAAGCTTAGGCTCAAGAAGGAGCAGTTGGCCCTAGACAGGGAATCCCTAGAGCTCCAGAGAGCTACAAAGAGATTGGGACTAGAGTCCCATGGTGGCAGCAACAGTGTCCCTAGGGTTAAGGAGTATACTCATTATCATAGGAACCTGAACAAGATAGTCCCTCCCTACCAGAGTGGGGATGACATCCACAAGTGGATAACTGCACTAGAGAGGGCATGTAAGGTACAGAGGGTCCCTCAGGAGCAGTGGGCAGCTATCTTGTGGCTCTCCTTTGCTGACAAAGGTAGAGATATGCTCCTCACTGTTAGAGAAGAGGATGCTGACAATTATTCAGTCCTGAAGAGTGCTCTCATTGATGGGTTTGGCTTAACCACTGAACAGTACAGGATTAAGTTCCGAGACACCCAGAAGACACAGACTCAGGACTGGGTAGACTTTGTAGATTGTGCTACTAAGGCTCTGGAAGGCTGGTTACTTGGCAGTAAAGTGAATGATTTTAAAGGATTGTACAATTTAATTATGAGGGAGCAGATCCTTAATAATTGCCAAAACCAGTTGTTGCATCAGTACTTGGTTGATTCTGATCTGACCTCTCCCCAAGAATTGGGAAAGAAGGCAGACAAATGGGTCAGAACCAGGGTGAAGCAGAAAACTCAGAATCAAGGTGGTGACCAAAAGAAGCAAGATGCTAAAACTCCAGATAAGGGTGGGGAGAAGGGTAAAGACCAGACGTCTTCACAAGGGCCCCAAAAACCTGCATTGGGGGGGAGTCACAATCTAACAAGGGTAAAAATAAAAAGAAACCTTGGTGCTTCCTGTGTAAGGAGAAAACCCATTGGGCAAAAGATGCCAATTGTTCAAGGGCCAAGGATCCTCCTGCCAATACCACCACAGCCCCTAAGGCAACTGTTCTCCCTAGTTCAGCTCCAAGTGGTGGTACTGGGAACAAGGGTATAGTAGGGTTAACCCTGGGATCTGAGATGGGTTCTGACCTAGTCAGAATTCCCACGCAGTCAGTTTTGGTCTGTGATGGAGGCATGGATACTACCTCCTTATTTGTCAGTCCCAGTAACCTGGGCAAGTACAGACAACAGCCTTTGATAAATGGAAAGGAGGTCATGGCATATAGGGACACAGGAGCAAGTGTCACAATGGTGACAACAGATCTTGTGGGCCCTGACCAGATCATACTTGGTGAGATGTACCAAGTGACCAATGCTAGCAATGTCAGGACAGACCATTCCTTGGCAGTGGTGAATTTCACTTGGGGAGGGATAACTGGCCCTAAGAAGGTTGTGGTTAGCTCAGACATCCCTGTGGAATGCTTGTTGGGCAATGATTTGGAGACTTCAGCCTGGGCTGCAGTGGAACTCAGGACACATGCAGAAATGTTGGGCATCCCTGCAGATATGTTTGCCATGACTAGGTCACAGGCAAAAAGGTCTTCCACTGAACAGGCCCTGGATCCTGAAATGATGGACCAGGTGCCTTCCAAGAGAAGGAGCAGTCTCCTGAGGGAGATGATCTCAGTCCATGTGAAGGAACTGTCTAAGAGGAACTTGAACCTGACCAGGTTGAGTTCTTGGGGACAGGGGGCCCTTCCATGGCATATCTGAGCCAGGAGCAGCTGAGCTGCCCCTCTCTTGAACCCCTCAGACAGCAAGCTGCTGCTGAGGCAGCTGGGAGTGCCAGTGGGTCCCACAGAATCTACTGGGATGATGGACTTCTATATTCAGAGGGTAGAGACCCCAAGCCTGGTGCTACCAGGAGGTTGGTTATATCTCTGAAGTTTATAGGTTTCCTATTAACACTGGCACATGACATCCCATTAGCAGGACACTTAGGCCAAAGTAAGACCTGGGACAGGCTTGCCCCTCACTTTCACTGGCCTCACATGTCAGAAGACACAAAGGAGTTTTGTCGCTCCTGTATCACTTGCCAAGCCAGTGGTAAGGCAGGTGGTACTACAAAGGCCCCCCTGATACCACTACCTGTGTGTGTTGGGGGTTCCCTTTGAGAGGGTTGGGATTGACATTGTTGGTCCCATGGATTCTCCAACTGCATCTGGGCACAGATTCATACTAGTGGTGGTGGACCATGCCACTAGGTATCCAGAGGCAAT
Organism: Calotriton arnoldi; assembly: GCA_963921515.1. Lineage (NCBI taxonomy): Eukaryota > Metazoa > Chordata > Amphibia > Caudata > Salamandridae > Calotriton > Calotriton arnoldi. The sequence goes on from CAWUFW010006740.1 coordinate 959,186, forward strand.
ACCCCTTAGGGCCACCACAGCTCCTGCTGTGGTCAGGGCCCTCCTGGGAATCTTTTCCAGAGTGGGTTTCCCTAAGGAAGTGGTATCAGACGGAGGTGCACACTTTATGTCTGGTTATCTTACTACTATGTGGAAGGAGTGTGGAGTGAATTACAAATTCACCACACCCTATCACCCACAATGCAATGGGTTAGTTGAGAGATTCAACAAAACCCTCAAGGTCATGATAAGAGGTCTCCCTGACAAGCTCAGGTGTAGATGGGATATCCTTTTGCCCTGCCTTCTCTTTGCCTACAGGGAGGTTCATCAGAAGGGGGTTGGCTACAGCCCTTTTGAACTTCTGTTTGGACATCCAGTTAGGGGTCCCTTATGTTTGGTTAAGGAGGGATGGGAGTTACCTCTCAAACCACCTAAACAGGACATAGTGGACTATGTACTTGGTTTCCGCTCCAGGATAGCTGAGTATATGAAGAAGGCATCCAAAAACCTTGAGGCTAGCTAGGAGTTACAGAAAGCCTGGAATGACCAAAAGGCTGTTTTGACTGTGTATCAGCCAGGACAGAAGGTATGGGTGTTGGAGCCTGTGGCCCCAGCAGCTCTCCAAGACAAGTGGAGTGGGCCCCATACCATTCTTGAGCAGAAGGGAGAGGTTACCTACCTGGTGGACCTTGGAACTCCCAGGAGCCCCTACAGGGTGCTCCATGTGAACAGGCTCAAGCCACATGTGGAGAGGGCAGACATGGGCTTGCTCATGGTTACTGATGAGGGACAGGAAGAAGAGAGTGATCCTCTCCCTGACCTCCTCTCACAGAACCCTGATGATGGTTCAGTGGATGGTGTAGCCTTGGCAGGCAGCCTCACTGAACAGCAACAGACTGCTTGTAGGAAGGTCCTCAATCAGTACAGACACATGTTTTCACTGACTCCAAGTCAGACTACCTGGTGTACACATGAGATGGTCACAGGTGACAGTCTGCCTGTTAAAAATAAGATTTACAGGCAACCTGACCATGTCAGGGACTGTATCAGGACTGAAGTCCAGAAAATGTTGGAACTGGGAGTGATTGAACCCTCAGATAGCCCCTGGGCTAGCCCAGTAGTCTTAGTACCAAAACCTCACACCCATGGTGGTAAAAGAGAGATGAGGTTCTGTGTTGACTACAGGGGACTCACTGCAGTCACTAGGACTGATGCTCATCCAATTCCAAGGGCAGATGAACTTGTTGACACTTTGGCCTCTGCCAAATTCTTAAGTACATTTGACCTGACAGCTGGTTACTGGCAAATCAGATTAGCTGAGGATGCTAAACCAAAAACAGCATTCTCAACCCCTAGTGGGCACTACCAATTTGTGGTGATGCCTTTTGGCTTGAAGAATGCACCTGCCACATTTCAAAGGCTGGTGAATAAAGTTCTCACAGGTCTGGAAGCCTATAGTGCAGCTTATCTTGATGATATTGCTGTCTTTAGCTCCACCTGGGAGGATCACCTGGTCCACCTGAGAAATGTTCTGGAGGCCCTGCAAAAAGCAGGCCTCACTATCAAGGCCACCAAGTGCCACATTGGGCAGAGTAAGGTTGTGTACCTGGGCCACCTTGTGGGTGGAGGCCAGGTTCAACCATTGCCGAGCAAAATACAAACCATCATGGATTGGGTTGCTCCAACTACCCAGACTCAGGTCAGAGCTTTCTTGGGCCTGACTGGGTGCTACAGGAGGTTTGTTAAGGGTTATGGATCTATAGTGACCCCCTTAAATGATATTACTTCTAAAAGAATGCCTAAGAAAGTCCAGTGGACAGTTAGCTGTCAAAAGGCATTTGATGACCTGAAGCAGGCCATGTCCACTGCTCCCATTATGCAGAGTCCTGATTATTCCAAACAATTCATTGCTCAAACAGATGCATCTGAATTGGGGGTAGGGGCTGTGTTATCACAATTGAATGAAGAGGGTCAGGATCAGCCAGTAGCTTTCATAAGCAGAAGGCTGACCCCCAGAGAGAAACGTTGGTCAGCTATTGAGAGGGAAGCCTTTGCTGTGGTTTGGGCTCTAAAGAAGCTGAGGCCATACCTGTTTGGCACTCACTTCATTGTTCAGACAGACCACAAGCCCCTCTTATGGCTAAAACAGATGAAGGGTGAAAACCCCAAACTCTTGAGGTGGTCCATTTCCCTACAGGGGATGGACTATACAGTGGAACATAGACCTGGGAGTAACCATGCCAATGCAGATGGACTCTCCGGATATTTCCGCTTAGAACATGAAGACTCAACTGGTCAAGGTTAGTTTTATGTCCTTGCGTTTGGGGGCGGGCTGTGTAGGAAAGCAGTATCTGCTTCTTATGGTTACCCCCACTTTTTGCTGATGTCTCACTGTTTTTGGACTAGTCTGACTGGGATCCTGCTATCCAGGACCCCAGTCTATCTGCTTTCTCCCTTAAATTGCTATGTATGTACTTTAGGTACACTCCAGATTGGATACTGGGGTACCCTTATCAGTCCCTAGTATATGGTACACCATGTACCCAGGGCATAGGTACCCCAGAGGCCTTCCATGGGCTGAAGCATGTATTATGCCACCCATGATAGGCCATTCAAAATGACACAACAGGTCTGCTACAGCAGCCTGTGTAAGCTGGTGCTTGCACCACTTACTTAGATATAGGTTCACTATTTCTATCTAAATCACTACACTTAAAAACCTATCAGTCACCCCTATGGCAGGCCTTATCAATCCTGAAGGCAGAGTGCTGGATTTTACGTGAGAGGGTGCCCCTGCATGAGCAGAGCCCCTCTGCAGCCTTCGGAGACCATTCTCCGGGGTTGTCGGTGATGCAGCCAGACATATAGGTTAAGTTGCATTATAACCTCTCGGTAAATGCTAACTTTAAAATGGCTGCTTAGAAACATGTTGTGTTTGGTGTCAAACACCTTGGTATCATACCTCCACACCAGTAACAAGTGTGGGAGGTATGATTCCACCCTTCTGAAACCACTACTGTGGGCCACCGGTCTACCCGGTACCAGCTTTCTCGACCCGGGCAGCACAAAATGGACGCTGCCAGCCACAGACCCGATTCTGCTCTCCTGCTGCTGAGCCAAGCTCGAGCAGATGAAGGCATGACAATAGGCATCCTGTCACAGGGAGGTGTGACCACCTCCCAGACAGAGTTTAGTGTATTGGGGCTGGGTGGGTGCACTCTGAGAGTGCCAGAAAGTCTGCACTGGGGTCACATTTGGTGTCCCTGTGCATAGTCCAGCTCAAACCAGTTCTGGGAGCCATTGGCTCCTGCTCTGGTGCGAAACTGGACAAAGGACATGGGTGCAGCCACCCCTCTGCCCTGCCCCTCCCCTAGGAGGGTCCCCTGAATCTGTCCAACCCTTTCCCGTGGGTATAAAGTGGGTTACCTGGCTACAGGACTTTAGATTTTACCTGGACAAGATTCTACTAAGAAACCAAGTACTTTGACTGCCTGCACGACGCTGGACGACTGAAGAATCTCCCTAGGAGTAAAGGAGTTACTCCCCTGCACTAGCAGGCACCTAAGTGCATCTGACTGGCTTGCATCTCCCGAGCTCCTGAGGACTTTGAAGATTTCAGCAACACAGGAGGTGGGTTTTCGAAGGTCCCTGAGGTCGATCTGCCCTTTCAGTGATTCTGAGACCAGTATCCCTCGTGGGGACCGCGTGACCTGAACCCCTGTGCACTGAGTACATTTGCAAGTGCATATGCTTATTGGCAACCCCTGAGCTTGTGCATTGGACTCCAAGTTGTCCTGACCCCGAGCAGTATTTGCTCCGAAGAAATCCGGCCTCCTCGCACTGAGTGCTCCATGGGCTGGTGCTTTGTAGACTTGCTTGAGGTCTCCTTGCGATCCCTGGTCGGTTGGCCTGTGGGTCCTGGTGAGGGTCATCTTGTTTGTTCTTGGGCTTCCCTGGTTGCTCCAGATGTGCCCTGACTCCCCATTGCTTGGAGAGTCCCCTGGACCTTGCTGGTCCACACCATAACCTGTTTGTCCTTCCTGCGTGGGTTGCATTTGCCAAGGCTCGTTGGTGCTCCAGCCGGACATCGAACCCTCAGCACTCGACATCCTTCGTGGGACAGCTCACCTCCAGATACTGGTTGTCCTCGACATCTCCTGGTCCCCGTGGCTGCAGAGTCAAGCATCCCTTCTTCGCACCTGAAGCACCTGACATCGGTGGGCATTCGACTACCGAGCCCCTGGTCACCTGAAGTGACCCAGACTCTGTCCCCTCTGCTTTCAGGTTCCTCTCACCTAGAATCCAGGCTTGGATTCCACAGGACACTCTTCGCCTACCTGGCAGCAGTACTTCTTTGCAACTCTCCATTGAAAACGACGAAGGTTTCTGACACCACTTGACCCCTATGCACCCGGCTCCTCTGGGATAGGTAACACGGATACCTCGGTACTCACTGGTGGGTTGGCTCTAGAACCTCCTATGTTCCAAAGGGTCTGCTTGAAGTCCTCGTAGAAGTGCCCTTAAACTATAACTTTGCAACTGCGACTTTCCCATAGAGTTGTACGGAGCGCGCAGTCGTGTTTCCTCACTGCACCTGTCCTCCGTGGGCTCCCTGTGTCACTGCCTTGGGTGTTTCCTTGGTGTCCCAGCGATTCTACGTGCTCTAGGCACTGTGTCTAGTCAAGTCGTGATTGTTATACCATTTTTTTAGTATATTATTCGGTCTCCCCTCGAGCCCGCTGTGTATTGTGCTACTTACGAATGTTCTATTGATTCAGTATTGTGTGCTTTGTGTTCTAATTTCGTGTAGAGACTAGTAGAGAGTGTTATATTAATAAATACAGATTTTTATATAACTACTGTGTGGTTCTCCTTTCATTTAGTCATTCAGGAGGTGATATTCTGGTAAAACAAGCTGCTTTACATTCCTTCAAGATTAAGCCTGAAGGCTGCTCTCCACAGCTACCACTAGGATAGCTTTCTAAAGGTTATCTTTGACCTCATACATCATAAGGGTCGTGTGGACTGGTACAGCGTGCCCACTTTAATTAGTGGACAGCATATACCAGGCCACCTTGTCACACTCCCCAGCCTGGAAGCCTGGAAATAAATACATCACACACGGAACTCTGGATCGTATGTCTTTATTCCACAGCATACAATTTCACTCTGTTCTTTGATTACATCATACCAGTTAATAACCACACCTTAACACCTTCCAACAAGTTACGTACTTCCTCTATTGAGTCCTCCCAGAACCACAAAGGTCCTAGCACACAAAGTCTCACAACACAACACAATGTAAGACATGTTTTAGAAAACAATAACAAAAGTCCACTTCCTTACAAATATAGCATTAATAAATAGCATAATTAAATACCTTTTTTCAAGAAAGCATCAGAAAAGACAAAGAGTGCTCAGATATTGTCCTGTCACATCATGGAAACTTCCAATTATATATTGTGTCTTATGTTATGTTATGTTAGTGGATTTTATAAAGCGCAAAAGCTGCCTCAGCAAAGAGGCTTCCCGGCGCTGACAGCAATGAGGTGGACAAAACAGGGAAGGACCCCAGGGAGGCCTACGAAGTGGGAAAGAGAAAGGTTTTGATGGCTTTCCTAAATTCTAGATAATTGTTAAGGCCACGAATGTGGGCAGGCAGCGAGTTCCAAAGAATGGCCGCTCTGTGCCGGAAAGAACGACCTCCGGCTCGAGCACTCCTAACCCGGGGAACCACCACCAGGTGTTGTCCCATGGAACGAAGCTGGCGGGAGGAAACATAGGGTAAGAGCAGGTCGGCCAGAATACCAGGAGAGGCAGATTTCAGGACTTTGAAGGCTATACAGAGAGCCTTGAACTCAATCCGCCTGGCCACAGGCAGCCAGTGGAGACGGCGAATAGTGTTAGTCACCGAGCATGCTCTACGCAAACCGAGGAGAGATCTTGCGGCCGCATTCTGTACTCTCTGTAGCCTATGTATTTCTGTCTTGTTAGCTCCCAGATACAGTGAGCTAGCGTAATCAAGTCTAGACATAATCAAGGCCTGAATGATAATCTGCCTGGTGGGGGCATCAAAGAAGCCCAAGATGGGTTTGAGTGTTCGCAACAGCCCGAAGCAGGTTCCAGCCACCTTTTTAGTTTGGGACTGGAAGTTAAGGGAAGCATCCATCCAAACCCCTAAATTCTTCACTGCCTGCTTGGGGGAGGGGGCAGTGCCTAGGCTCTTAGGCCACCAAAGCTCGTTCCATAGACCATGGTCCTTTCCCACCAACAACACCTCTGACTTGTTAGCATTAAGTTGGAGACAGTTGGCGGTCATCCACTCGGCGACTGCCGCAAGATCACTTTAAAACTTAAGAGCGTCCTGCTTAGAGTCGCTCGAGAGAGCCACCACCAGCTGTGTGTCGTCGGCGTAGGAGACCATGGTCAGCCCTCTGCTCTTGGCTACTACAGCCAGCGGTTGTACATATAGATTGAAAAGCAGAGGGCTCAGGGAGGAGCCCTGTGGCACCCCTTGCTTGATGGAAAAGATGCCAGAGGTGAAGGGGGGAGCTATCACCTGAAACGTCCTATCAGCAAGGAATGAGGCGAGCCACTTAAGGGCTGAGCCTATGTCACAGTATCTGTAGATGATAACACAATCATGCTGGCAGTTTTACTTCAGAGCCATCATGAGTGTCATGTCTCTGTAATGTAAATTGTTGTATATTTAGGCAATTAGATATCAGATGCATGATATCTTTCTATCTCACTTAATTCATCAGATATTTAATTTCTATATCATTAAGATCTGTCACTGACAAACACAAATACCTGATCGCTGTAGGCAGAATCTACGACAATACATATGTGGGGCCTCACCTGGTTTAAATGATAGCACAGAGCCTTGTGAACAATGGCCAAATGTCTTTGCATGCATTTTCAATCCCATCACAGTTCAGAAATCAGATAAATTCCCATGTTTACATGGCACACATGAAAAATCTGTAAATAATGCTTTATTCATTTGAAATAATAAAAAGTGTTTATCAACAACATGCTCATAAAAATACAAATGCACACGATAAATTAATTTTTACATCATTGTGACACACAGTCCATTCTTTTTCTGACCATGATGAAGGTAGCCAAAAGTATGCATTCAACAATTGCAGGTGTCTCCAAAAAATGGGAGGAGAGTATTGTAAAGATCCAAAGGCCAGATTCCATTTTGTGCAGGCCAGACTCGATTTTTTGCCCGGTCATTGGCCTGTCTACATTTGACCTAGAGATTGTCTGCCCTTATCTTTTGAAGAACCTGTGAAAGTGTTAAATCTTCACAAACATTAAATGCGATATACGTCTGGGGCAAACTCCCTGTTATCTTTATTTCAAGGTCAGACAGTGAATATAATGTAAACAATGTTGTCTGAATCAATGTCTTTTTGTTATCCTGGTTTACACCCGTTCATCTTGAGAATACCATACTTGTACATGCTGGTTATGCCCAGAATTAAATGGAATTCCTCCATGTAGTGTAAAGATCAGTGGCTAAGACTATAAAAACCCCATGAAGGTGCTACTGAGGGAGAGAGGTCTTCATTCCAGATAATAGCCCAAGGTCCTCTCAGTGATCCAGCCAAAGGCTGCTAGACTGCTGTTCTGCCACACCATCTTTTCTTATGCTGAGCTGAGAGCTGATACCGAGCCAATTCCGAGATGACTGACGTAGCGCTGATGTGTGTTTTCTTTTCGAGGGAACACTGTCTTCCGGAAAAAGTCTGAAAATCACAGTTTCTTTGCTGTAAACAGAAACACAGTGCACTGACTCACAAGAAACTCCAGATGCAGGTTAGCTACTCCTTGCTCTCATAGTGTAGTGCATAGAAGTCGTCTTTCGGGTGTTAGGTTGTCAGTGACATTCCAGCCATGTTAGAAATGTTCTTATTATTCTTTCTGTAAGTGACATGCATTAGTGCTATTTTAATTGTATTCTGTGTGGTTATTACGAATGTGTTAAGCAACAGGATGAGACTGTTGAAATACACACTTGAATATACTGCTCTTAGTGCAGTACTTGTGCATGATATTCTAAAGAACAAAATTGGGTTTGAATTACCATTACTTTTCTGACCCCTTTGAAGGGACGCCTAGTAACCCATAAAGCCCAGACACTACATCAACAAGTATCTTGAGCAGGGTTGTGTGAGTCTACAACAACCTGGACTTTCACATTCAAGTGTTGATGACTTGAACCAAGCTCAGGCATCTGTGAGTGGGAAAGTCAAATCTTGTAGAACTAAGCCAGAGCTTTAGGTTACGCAACAAGGGCTATTAGGCCAGTGTGAGTGATGGAGCAAGGTTTCAAAATTGAAACTTGCTTGTATGCAATCTTCCTCATAGTATTAATATATTAAAAATTGTACTGTCAATACTAATCCTTGCATTCACAAACACGAAAGGGATAGACGCTTGCCTATGTGTTTTACTAATGAATAACGCTTGTCCATAAACCAAGATGGCCGCTAAAAGCGCGGGACTTTATTGCGCATGTCACAACCTGATCACATGGTGTGACATCTTTCTTTGCTTGGTGGGAAACTTCTGCTTCTGCGCAGTGTGTATTAAAATGGCCGCTAAATGTTTTCACATGCTTAAGCTTGCTCCTATGTCATTATTAAATTGTCGTTTTCTTAACGCTACTAATGCAGGATAGTATTATGATTAAATGGGAATAGAGTTAGGAAAAGTGGGTATACAGTGAAACTTTTTATTTGTGATTTTAATATTTTCTTCTTGCACTTTTAGTAATTCGTAAACTTGGGCCTGGGTTGGTGTCTTGAAACTCGAGAGACAGTGGGTTCTGCGCATGTGTCCTGTATGCCTGCCAAGTGAAGTCAACTTGGACGTCTCCCAAGGCCACGACCTATTGGCCGAAGATGATGTACCCAATGTTTCCGGCGGAACAATTTGTTACTTTTCTCCTGTAAAATATATAACATTTGTCATGAGACGGGTGGGAAATAAAGCGAATGTATTAATTTGAAGGGGAGGGAAAGTAAAGACAATAGGCTTTACAATTTAGGCCAAAACGATATGGTGCGAGAATCCACCCCCTGTCCCTGTCCAATCAGAAGTAGTGGTCCCATATTTTAGCAACATTAAGGGGAGGTATATGGCGTAGAAGGGTATAATAGATATAGAATTAGCTAATTAGTTAGCACAGGAGAGCGGAGATGCTGACAGAAGAGCTCCAGACTGCCCAGCTGATCGGTTGCTGACTGAATTCCTGTCCGGAAGAGGTCCTGAGGAGGGGAGGCGGAGTCCATTAGACGGGAGAATCGAGAGAAGTCGAGTATCAGAGAGGGGAACGGCGCAGGCGTCGTTGTAGAGAGGTCACCGGTCCTGTCCTGATTCTGGAAGAAGTCTTTACTCTTCATCCTTCCTGGGTCCTATCTTTTCCAACTCCTTGGCTAAGGGGCTTGGTTCTCGCATTTTAGGTAATTATTCTGCAACCTTTAGTTGCGCTGCTGTTTCTATCTTCTCCTCTTCCTTAAACACCGTCATTTATTAGCAAAATCATTTCTATGCTTTTTCTTGGGTATTTTCAATCAAGTACCGTGTTTTCTGTATTTTACTCTGCCAAAACTTTAGATAAAAATTTTAAAACTTCCTGACTCAGTGGTTATTTCAGGATTATGTACTATAATGAATGTCACTCATTTTAAACTTTCCAATTAGCAAAGGATCCATTGGTAAGTTATTACTCTTCAATCAGAAGGTAATTGGTAGCAGGGATTTTGATAAAAGAGTACATCTGACACCCAGCGTAAGTATTAGTGTAGTGTGAATGTATGGGCCCAAGTGAGTATATGGTGTATGAATGTTGTTGGCTAATATTGCGCTGGATCATGAGCAATGGATTTTCTGGCACTCATTTCACATCAGCATGCTTCAGATTCGGATAAAGGCTCAGATGCATGCTTAGGGAATTCTTTTACTCAAACAGAACAACAGACAGAATCACACATTTCTCAGGCCAAACGTTTACACCCTGTAGATTCATTTAGTGACATATCCTAACCACCAACTACAGAGGCACTTTTACTGACACACTTGGGAAGGAGGGCTCACACGATAGCCGTATAAATGATTTATCAGGTTGATCTAGCCAAAATACGACAACTGAACAATCAGTGCTGGAAGACAGTGGCAGGAAAGGGGAGCGTGAAGGACAGAAACTCAGTCTTGCTGTTTGGCCACAGAGGAGGCAATCGCAAGCCACGAGGTGTGCTGATATTTAAGCATGTCCATGGCAGACTGGATATCTGAGCATGCAAATTAAATATTACTCTTATACAGGTAGAATACTAAATAAACTTTTTTCAATACCAGCCCACCAAAGTGAGATATGTATTGAACCTCTTCTTATTGCATTTGTCAGAGTTTACAATGTAAATACCCTTTCTATTGTATTTGTCATACAGTTAAATATGTCACGCACCTTTCAAAGTTGTTTGTTCACAGTGTCAAAAATCACCATATTCTTTTTGTCAGAGAATTAAACCACTTTCTGTTGTTGCAATTGTCAGAGTTCACAGTGTAAAACCTGTTCCTAAAGCATTTGTAGGAGTCCACAATGTAAAGCCCAATCTTCTGATGTTTTTCATAATGTTAAGAGTATAAAAGCCCTTTCTGTTGTATTTGTCAGCGACTTCACAATGTAAAACCACTTCATATTTTATTTGTCACATAGTTCATAATACAAAACGTCTTCCTCTGGTGTTTGGCAAGATGTTCACCATGTAAAATCCCATCCCATGTGAATTACTAGAAAATTACCAACTGAAAACCCTTTTCTGCTCTATGTGAGAAATGTGGTTTGGGATGTACCAGGACAGTCAGGAGGCAATGGAGCCAGATGTATCATTGTGGGGTCTTTCTCTTTGGCTGACGTGGAGCCAGGCCAGTTTGCTCGCTGATGGCAGAAAGTGCGACAATCTTTTATGGTGCACCCCAATGACTTCCTTCTCCACAAATTCCCTCACTAACACCCTCCAACAGTGCCCCTCATCTCTCCATAGCCCCTCTCTCACATGCATTTAATTTGCTTCATAGCGCCACTCATAACACCGTAGGGTGTCAGAGCACTTTACATAACACACATTATGCAGAGGCAATGATTCATACATGTGTAAATTAGTCTATAGGAACTGTTACATAAAAAAAGAGGATTACAAGGTTTAGGAATCACGTTCTCCATAGTAGAAGGCAGTATGTTTTAAGAGTGTTTAGTCTGGAGAAGCACAAACTCAGTATTTACAACATACCACAGTGGTTGGGTTGACTTTATGAATAAGAGTGTATTTCTACCCAAATTAACTCTCTTTAGCAATGTTAGGATAATAAAAGACTGGGGAAAAACATTGTCAGGGACTGTCCGGGACTATGTCGGGAACACAGTCAAGTACGTGGGCAAGGACTGGGAACTGGGTAGAAAATGTACACAGAAAGAGGAGTACAGCGCTGCCCAGGATCACACAGGAAGTCAGAGGAGAAAAGGGATCCAGAGGGGAAGCCTGAACAAGTGAACAAGATGGCTAAGACTCAAAGGATGGACACTCAAGAGGCAATTTAGCATTCAGAATAACTACACCCAGGATGGACGTGCAGACATATATGCATACATATACACACACAACAACATTAACAATAAAGGGAATGTGGGGTAAAGCACTCAGGAGCTCCACATGGTAAGACTGAAGCTCAGTAAGTTCCTCACCTACAATTGTTGTTACAGATACTGACTGCAAATACCCACATATAGAATATTGATGCAAAGGCAGGGTCTGTGGAGCTGATACCTATGGTGATGTTATAAATGTAACTCAAAGACAATACTCACAGTGAACAAGAAACACACTTAGGTTGTCAGCTGTGCCCACGGATCCTGGCGATCAAACATGAACACGCAAGGCAGTAACAGCAAAGGGGTAGAACTAAATACAAGCACAATAGACAAGGATCTAGCCAGGAGGAGTGCTTAACAGGAAAGGAAGGAAATCACAGGGCACACTTGGCAGAAAGCAAGTAACAAAACATACAAGATAAAAGAAGCAAGACAGCAGGAATAGAAAGACAGTAAACTAGGAACTGGAACCAAGGAAATGGGAAGAAAAGCAGGGACTGGAAAAGGATATACTGAAGGGGAGACTACAAGGGTATACTAGAATAGTATTGAATCAGAAGACAAGAAAACACAGTAGCACTGAAGGCTGTGCTGGAGCAGAAGCAAGAATTCAGCGAACGCTCAAGAGCCAAGGTAGCACTGCAGGCGTGCTAGTTCAGGAACAGGAAATTACTATAGCTCAGGAGTCAAGGTAGCACTGCAGGCAGTGCTAGTTCAAGGAAACAGGAAATAGCTACAGCTCAGGAAATAAGATGTCAAGAGAGCACTGCAAGCAGGGCAAATCAGGAACAAGAAATAGCTGAAGCTCAGGAACAAAGAATAACTATAGCTCAGGAACTCGGGAAACAAGGTAGCACTGCAGGCAGTGCTAATTCAGGCACAAGGAATAGCTATAGCTCAGGAATAAAGGAACAAGGATTAACTATAGCTCAGGAATCAAGGAATTTCCAAAGCTCAGGAAACAAGGATCGGTCTCACCGGAACACAGCTACAATGACCAACACTGGACTGAAGGGAGCTGGGGCTTAAAAGAACTCACAGTAATCACATGCATCAGGTGTGAGGAGGCTAGCAGCAGCCAGCCACAGGTGAGCTGAATTCCTCTACCCGTCCTTGGCCTGCAGAGGTGGAGACGAAGCAGTGAGCAGGGAATTCTAGGTAATGGAGTTTCAGACATGAGCAGGCTGGCAGCCACAAAACCCAGCATGGATTGGGAATGGATGTCAATTCCCAAATAGTGTCCAAATGGCTGGAAGTCAGTATATGCATGAACGGGAGGGTCCAGTAGCTTATTATGACACTGGAGAGTCCCACAGTTCAGCCCCCTGGTGGTGGACATGAGAACACAGGGAGCAAGTCGTGACAAACATAATGTCCTAGCCCATACCATGCCTTTGCATGCAGTTCTTTGATGGCAATTCATAGGTGTCTGTGCTATATTAGGATTGTAATTTATTAACTGTGAATAACAAAAGGATCTCTGTGACAAACGCAGTAACCCACTGAGCTATCCACATACAATACAGTTATGTGTTCTGCTTGGGATAGTTCTTTGCAGCAGGCATATTTACCCTCTGCATTACTTTACGATGAATCAAAACTGCTTCTAGACAAACCTTCAATCTCACCAGCAGAAACATTAAATCTTGACATTTTTATTTGTTGCCTGAAATCTTCCGGACACACTAGAAAATCTGCAGCGGGTACTGGTAAACCCATGAGTTACTTCTAAACACAGCACCCCCTGAGCACTGCACCACGTGTGGCTGCACAGGTTGGACCACTCTAAAGCCGGCCCTGTGAGGGGCATCCATAACTGATTCCCTCAAAATGTTGACCAGGTACCCCTTTAATTAACAAATTTATGGAATCTCAGTGCAATAAGACAAGGCAATCCAAATCTAACTGAGGGAGGTGATTTGGGTTGGAAAATCAAAACTCATCAGCTAAATATTAATTCATTGTCCAGCCAATGCTTCTTTAAAAAGGTAAAGTACTGTAAAAGGCACACACCTAAATGCTAAAAAAACGTAAAGCAGTGCACAAGCTAAACCCCATCATTATAGTGTTTGAAAAATCCAGTTCAGAAGCTCCCAAGGGAGTCAGAAGTTGTTATTCCCAGTTGTATCATTGAGAATCTGTCAGCTCTGGTGTCCTGGAGCTGCAAAACCCAAGACCCTCAAACTGCACAGCAGTCCAAGACTAACTCAAGAAGATGGTGCGGGCTAGAAGCTCAGAAGGCAGCAAAGCGCAACATTAAGACTCAATAAATCAATGTCCAGCCAGTGCTTGCTTTTTAAAAATGGAATGTACTTTAATGCACACACGACAAAACACTATAATCCAAGTGACAAATATTTGCAAGATTTCTGTGGGAATTACAAATTGGAACCCCTCCTACAGTGACCTTGTAGAGCAGCCAGTGCAAAAATGCGGTACCCTGAACAAAAATCACAGATTGGCAACTAATCCTGTAAATGTAGTCTCCTTCCATTAACCTTGCGGTACCATGTGACAATGTGCACACCAGCAGGAATTAATTATAAAAAATGTCATATACCGGTCGATTAGAAAAAATGAAGCTTTTCACAATCAAAAAGGATACATCTTTGGACTTTGTCAAGTCGCTCAATATGTAAAATGAGAAGTCTACTGCCTTTCTCACCACATTTTATAATCACTAAAACAGGCCTGTTGACTAACTTGAACATAAACATGACCATTTTGTCTCTACCTAAAGACGCCATCAAAACATTTAGGCAGACCCAAAAATGGGCATTAACTTTCCTTGTAGAAACAAATAATTTACTGTGGCCAGACTTAATAAGCAATATACTTTCTACGTTTGACAGAGATTGAACTAGATAAAACGCTTTTCTAACAATTTAAAATGTAAAGCCTCTTTCAAAGGTGTTTGTCATGGACTTCGCAATGTAAAACCCTTTCCTATTGCATTTGTTAGCGGGTTTATTTTGTAAAATTCCTTATTACCACTTCCTATTATATTTGGTAGACAATTCGTAATGAAAAGCCACTTTATCAGCGAGTTCACAATGTGTAAACCCTCTCTAATGTTTTAGTCACAGAGCTAAAGCATGCTAAGCCCCTTCCTACTGCATTTGATTTGGGGCCTTTAATAACAATTCACCTGTCAAATATGAACCCTGGAACTCCTTCTTAGGCAAACTAACATAACTATTGCTAGTGTTGTGGAGAATTTCAAAAGCATCTGATATACACTGGCCTATAAACATCCTTTCACTCACTACCAAATATAACAATGTAACCCATCTGCCCCATCCCGTCCCCATATTCATGCAGCACAAGACAGCTCTGAGGTACTCCCGATGCACTGATCCAAACGCTTTTTATATATTGACTGGTAGAACAACTGCTTCTGGATACTGCTACAATGGGGTCTCCTCTAGGACGTTGGTCTTCTTCACAAGGTTTTGTAGCAATGCATATAACCAGCTAGCTAACACCTTACCAAGGAGAAGATGGCACATCCTACGACTTGGGGCTTACGAATCGAAATTATCAGTGCCTCTCTAAATATGTCTGATAGAGAAGCTTAATCTAGTGCCTCATCCTGTAGCTCCATTAACCTCTCTGCTATCTGGGGTGCAAACTCTTTTTAAAACTCCACTGGTAGGCCATTGGATCCAGGCACCATGCCCCATGCCATTTCTTTGAAGGCTGCCTTCATCTTGCTCATGGTTTTGGGGGCCCCCAATGTCTCCCACTCCTCCGCAGTGAGTGGAAACAGGGAAGTTCTATCCAGGAAAGCTACAATCCCATTCTAATTTGGATGCCCTTGCTTCCTGTACAATTCCCTTAAATGATGAAAGAACACATAATGTCCTTCTAATTGCGTGAATATCACCTCTCCATTCTAGTTCATAATTTGGGTTACTGGCTTACATTTCCCCTCAGAGAGGATCAACCATGCTAGTAGTCTGCCTGCCCTTCCTCCTTCCTCATGGCCCACTACAACATGCCCCTTGCCAGAGAGAACCTGCAGACTCTCTGTAACCGTAGCATGCTTACCCTCTCTTCCAAGAGGTGGTGTTTTAATATGGGACTAACTAGTAACTATCTCCAGCTTCCTTATTTCTCTCTCCAATTTATTAAGTTCCCATTTCAAAGTCTGTTTAAATCCCTTCACCTAGCTTAGGCAATGGTCAAGTATCGCAACCTAAATGCTTCCCATTCAATGCTCACCTGGTCTGTAGAGTTCTGATTAAATTGAAAGAATTCCCCTTATGGCCTCATCCAGTGGATCCTGAAATACTGGGATACACCGTAAGCCTCCAGGTTGGGATCGGAGACAGCCCACTCCCTCATTTAGTACATACTAGGAGAGAGTTATGGTCTGAGAGAGTGCATCACGTACTACACTTGTGTAACCACCTCATTCATTCCAGCTGAGTCCAGCATTTTATGGGGTCTAATATGCAAATCATGCAGTGAGGAATAAAAGGAGTACTTCCTACACCCGTTATTCCTGCACATCCAATTATCAGACAACTCCTGATGATTTCCCATTCAGTTTTGAAAGTACTGTCCCATTCTAAGTGTTGGAGAGCCCACCAGCAGGGGATGCGAACGATCTAACGCCGCATCTGACAAGTACTTATAGGCACCACCATGGAGTGTAGGAGACCACGTATTTCGGGCCAACAACGGAAGTAGGAAATCCAGGAACTGAATTTGTGCCATGTGTGAACCATAAATGCTACCCAGAATTACAGATGAGCCATCTTGTTTACCTTGTAGGATGATGCACCTGCCTTCCTTATTGATATGTGCAATGGTGCTTTCAAAGGGTACTCTATGTCTGATCTATACCAGCTCACCCCTAGCATAAGAGGAATCATTTGTGGCATACACATGACATCTCCAACATCCCTTCAACTTGGTTATCTCATGACCCGCTATATGTGTTTGTAGCAGTCATGCAACACTCCACTCACTGCTCTTCAAATATGCAATTATTTTGTGCATTTTCTTTGGGAATTCTAGTCATTGTACATTCCATGCAAGGAGCGTGTACTTAGTTAGGGTTTGTGCCATCTGTGTACTGTGTATTTGTCCAGGGTCACATGCCCTACTATCTGTAATGGTTGGCACCTTCTCTTTTTAACAGGAATGGGCCCTAAGAACCACAGTATGTACATTTTGCACTCAGAAAGACTATATTCCACTGTAAATTGTTGAAGCTATGTGTATGCTTCTATCTTATTCCCAACTCCCCTTGCTCAGGCCATTTGTCCAACTAAAACACCAATAAACTTTGAATACAGTTTGTGCTCTCCAATTTATTAAGGGCAGGAAGTTCTGAAAGATGGGGGTGCAGACCAATACTTCACCATCCACTATAATATACCCTATGAACATCATACCAGACCAGGCATATGGCATTTTTACTGCTCATTCCGAGGGCAAAATACTTCAATCCTGCTCACATTCCAGCAGTGCAACACACCTAGTGAGCTCAAACTTTCTTTACTTCTACCTCTAGTCACTGTAGCCTTGTCATTACAGAGAGCATTCAAATGTTATCTGCTGATTGTAGTGTCAGTTGTGAAAGTAATTGCTGCACTTCCAGAACATCATCGAACAAGTTGTGTCCGAAGTGTGCCCATCCATGTCCAGTTGAAGTAGCCTATTGAATGCCAATGCTATTTGTACTGCTGCTGCTTACTCCTGCTCCACTTGCTTTTGAGTCAGCCTCCTCAACACAGGCACATTCCGCCATCATTGACTCTGTTGTTTCAGACTTTGAGGTCGCAGCCATGCCAGGTTGTCTGTTCCTGATTTATATTTCTCTAGCCATTTACAGGCACTAGCGGGATCCTCTTAAAACACTGTCTGTCTGTCCAGCATCACCTCCAGTTTAGCAGGAAGTGCGAACATGTAGCATATGCCTGACTTGCATTTCTCTCTTGACCTCTTGAAAAAATAGCCTTCAATTTTTTTTTCAACTTGCAGAGGCCCAGCTTTCTGCAATATCAGGCTCCTACCTCTGAAATGGAGCAGCCGAGTCAGCACAGGGCGGGGTGGCGCTGATGGGGCTGTTTGCCTCTCCAGGAATCTATTCTCTCTCTCCAACACAAATAATTGAGATAGACCTTCCGGGGCCACCTCTGTTGACAACCATAACTCCTGTTAGCCCTCCATGTCCAGGCCTTCCACATTTTCAGGCAGTCCTACAACTCTGATGCTGTTACGCCTGCTATTGCTTTCCGCATCCTCAGCTCCCTTGTCAAGTTGTTCTATTTTCCCAGAGAGTTCCTGCATTTACTCCTGGAGTGTATCAACTGTGGTTCTCATTTCACTGACTGCGTCCTCATCCAGCTACACTTTGTTAGCCAGTCTATAATGATCATTGCATAAGATATTCAGGTCCACAGAAACTTTATATATTTTCACTTCTAGCACTGCTCTGGATACATTATTAGCTTCAAGTATGGTCTTGTTTATCATCAATCGCACTACCTGTGTGTCCACCACTATGCACTGCTGGTCCTCCAGATGTGGTGGTGTGCGGTCAGACTGCGAGCATGACTCACCACCCAGATCTTTTACTGACTTTATTCGCCCCATTGAATTAACCAGAGTGTTGCGAGAGCCTAGCTCCATCTCAAATTGACTACTGCACCACACTTAAATACTCTCTTCTGGGCTTTGTGTTCCATGTTGCACAGAAACCAGAGTCTTCAACTCAGGTATGTGTGGCAAAAGAAACAGGCCACATGTCCCCACGAGATACTGCATTAGCCTCCTGTTTTCAGAAAAGTGCTCCCCCCTCCCTCTAGGGCTGTGTGAGTGAGCAGCGCTAACAGTCACACACAGTGACATCCATCCAATAGCTTTCCTGCGTAGCTATCCTCCTAAAGGTCCTACCAAAGTCTCAGCCTCCCAGAGCACTTATTTTTAATGGTGCTACAGGCCTTTAATGGTTAGCAAAGCACCTGCCCAAGGGGACGCCGTGCCTTCGGCCTCCTTGCTTTCTTTTGTTGCTGCTTTGGCGGCTCTACTCAGCTGCCCTCCCAAAGAGATCCACTGCCTTTTCCCTCCACCTGTCAGTGGTTATTTGCTAACTTCTCCGCTCCTGTTTCCAGTGCCGGTCGAGCTCCAATAACTGCCTCTGGGTGGCTGTCGTCATCAGAATAGACATCTGCAGCTGTCCTTCTGATGTCCTATCCCATTCTGGAACATGCTCCATGACAAGAGATGCCAGCCATTGCTATCCCTCTCATGATAAAATGGAACTGGCCTCTCTGGACACCACTTACTTCTCAGTGCCGCATCCTGTACATATACTGAGCAGTCTAGATCACTCCCTCATGGCAGCCACCATATTTGAAGCAGTGGTCCCTAAACAGAAGATTAAACAAACAATGAATATAGACTCAATCAGTACTATATTTGAAGCTGTCCAGCCGGACAGATACTTTAATATTCAATTAGTTTCCAAAAAATGAACAAAAGACATTTGAAGTGGGACACAAGCCTGCATCCAAATCAGCAGGATAGGACGAACAACGTGTAACAGAAAAAGGCTCAGGCAGAGTAAGTTGTTTGTATGTAGCACATACTGATGTTACAAACAAAATATAGTGGGACACCATTACACATGAGTGATATTTAGTTGAGAAGTGTATATGGTGTGCATTAAGTCGACGGCGTTTCGATCCTTACAAAACATATTAGGATCATCATCAGGACATTTACAGTAGCATGCCTGGGTACATTTGCCTAATGTCCAGAAGAGAGCAGCATGGATACGCCGCGGGAGCGACCCGGGCTGGGGCAGATTAAGCGTCCGGACCTGATGTGCTCAGAGCTGCAAGAGGTTGGTGGAGATGGTGCCAAAGCTCAAAGGGCATGGTGCATTGTATGTAAAATAAAGGTAATGTGAGTTTACACTTTACATGTCCTAACAGTTTAAAACTCCTAAAAGTTGTTTTACACTGCTGTAAGGCCTATCTCTCTGATTGTGGGTACTTTATTACAGTTAATAAGTGATACATTTGGTTTGGGAGCATTTAAATACATGGTGTTTACACTGAAATTATATGCAATTTAAAATCCTCTTTAATTGTAAAGTCGGATTTTAAGTCCCAATTCTAAAAATGCTACTTTTAGAAATTTGGCATTTTCTTCTCCCAACCATTTGTGCCTTCTGCCGTGCCCTGTGTCACCTAATTGTGAATGGCTTTGCTTTTGGGGTTTGTGTATTGCTTCCAGGTGGTGAAACAAAGGAGGCTTAGGTGTGGACACAATGGGCCATCCTGGCAGGATAGCTGGGGCCAAAGCACTGCCCAGTCCCACTTACACTTCAAAGGCCTTTGGCTACGACACCCACAAAGCAATATGACAGCAGACCTGCCCTGTCTTTTGTCACCGCAGCCAGTTTGGGGCTTGGCAGAGGAAGGGGAAGAACCTTCCAGGACCAGATGTGGGGTATGGCAGGGATTCCCTCCATACCCATATAAAGGTTGGCACCAGGTATAAATATTGGAACTCCAGAGCCATTCATCAGAACACTCCTGGACCTGTGGACCTTACAGAAGAAGGATGGCCCTGCTGCCAGAGGACTGCCCTGCTGCTGAGCACTGCCTTGCTGTCTGAGAAGAAAGACTGGACCGGTTTATCTTCTTCCCATGTTAGCCTGAGTGACTCCAAGGGTCAGTTGGCTGATCTCCTGTGTGAGCTACAGAGACACAACAAGCTTCAGAGGGCTCCCTTCAACTGCCCAGATGACCTGCTGCACTGGACCTGTCTGGACCTGCTACTGGATCTGCCTGAGCCTTGCTGGCTTCTGCTGGGCTGAGTTCCTGATCCCCAAGAGGTGCCCCCAAAGACGACCGGAATCATTGACTGGCATAATTTTGAGCTTCTCTAAAAAAGAAAACGTGAACACCTTAATATTGTGCTCTTCAAGCCTGTGAATGTGCCCCTTTGTGCCAAGACTCTGCCACCCATGATGACCAGCAACGTGAAACACTGGTGAGACCTGCTCTACACGCTACAGTGACTGCTAGCAATGACCAGCAAGGTGAGATTTGCACTCCACGCTACAGCCACAACAGCTCATGGTGACCACTAGCACGAAGATCCAGCAACAAAAGTTTACAACGCTTGACCGGCTCTTCTGGCTAGAGTAATGACAGCCCGCAACTACCCGCCTGCTCTTCACACTACAACGACGATCCTCTGCAGGACTCCTCCACCGCGAACAGAACACTTTGTGCAGGACTTCAGAAGGTAACTCTTCAGTGGGATTAACTTGATCCCTGTATCTGACTCATGCTCCATTGTGGTAGGCTGGAACTTTTGACTTTCCTTTGGTCTAACGAGAGCAGATTACCTCGGTGCTTTGTGCTTTAGGGGCACTATTTTCAATAGAAATTTTGCAAATGGATTTTTGTTGTTCTGATATTGTTTAATGTATTACAATTTACTCTATTTTTCTAATTTGTGGGATTTTCTTGTGTTGTGTTTTTGTTTTATTATTGTTTGTATGCTGCATAAATACTTTACACATTGCCCCTATGTTAAGCCTGACTGCTTTGTGCCAGTCTACCAGAGGTTTAGCACAGGTTCATTTAGTGACTTTTGTAGTTTACTCTGGCTGGGACTGTGGCTTGTTTCTTAGTGAGGCTTTCACTTTTCTCAACCACTAACCCAATTTCTTACAGTCACCATAACCAACTCAGGCCTACCACTGACCACTCTTTTACAACAGAAGCATACAAGGTCTGCCCAATTAAATTCAGTAGGGAGGAAGATGCACATATGGGGAGAGACACAGCCCATCTCTTAGTAGTGCTTCTTAAAGCTTCTTTTCTGTGGATCACATAAGGTCTGGCAATAGCTGCACTATCAAGCCAGACTAAAAATGTGTTAATATGAATATGCCTTTCAGCACATTCATTCAAGGTGTATCATGTGCAAGTTTATACACAGGGGGGCAGATTTACGTTTCCTGGCGCATCCCTGCAAATCAGCAGAGATGCGCCAGGAAAGATGCGTCATGCAAGTTTACCCTTGCGCCACCACAGATGCGCCGCATTTACAATGCGACGCATCGTGGCGCAACGATAAACAGATGCGTGACGCATCCCCCGTCGGAAGGGTGGCGCAGTGCTGAAGTTGTGTCGCGGGCGCGACGCAACTCCAGCACTGTGCCAACCTGCCCCATCTGTAACATGGTGTGTCACGCCTTACGCCTGCTTCAAGCAGGCGCAAGGTTTTGACGCACCAGCGTCGGAAAAGTGACTGAGTGGAATCTTGTAGATTCCATTCAGGCACTTCTCCGAGGCTTGACTGCGCCGGAACGCCCCCCCCTGCGCCGGAACGCCCACATGAAACCTGACGCAGGTTTCATGTGGTGCAGGGCTTTACAACGTGACGCATCTCCCTAGATGCGTCACGTTGTAAATCCCCCGCAGCATGGCGCTAGCATTACGCCGCCGCTGCGTCACCAGAAGTGACGCAACGGCGGTGCAAAAGTGGCGCAAGGGGCTCGTAAATCTGCCCCAGGTTTTTTAAAACTTGCAAGGTCTATGGAAAAATCAATACAAACACTGGCATGGACCAAATTTGGTGAACAATTTAGAACATGCTTTGCTATACTTTATGTTTATGATGAATTAATGTCGTCTATTTATTGTCCACAATATTTTATTTTACATTGCCCAATTTAATAAATTACAACATACTAGAGAAGGAGGGATACGTGATAAAAAAGTGAATTCGTTGTTGATGTTGCTTAGTGTTTATTCTGTTATTTCGGCGTTTTTGAAAGAGCGCTGAGGTTTTACGCGAGATTCTGAAGTCCTCCACCACATCGTCAGACCGCCCATCAATGTGTATGAAAATTGTTCAAATGTATGAAACAGAGCTATGTACTCAATGCTCATTCAAATTATTGGGCGCTATGTTAACAGGGAGGCACTATGAGCTAAAAATAGTATTGCGAACCTTGTACCAAACAACCCAGAATGGGAGTGAAGGTTGAAAACCACTGACCTCGATCAGAATCAGAACTTTGGCCTAGAGGTGACAGTACAGTAATACAGGCAAACTGTTAGGTCCTCTAGTGCAGAACAGCTTGTGAGCGTCAATAACTCCAGTCTTCAAAAATGTATGATTTTAAAGAAACTGCTTCTAGTTACTGTTTCTGTTACTAGTTAAACATCCACGAATGATGAGAGAACCTTCAGCGATCCAAGTAAATTCGTTTTTTACCCTTGGAGCACTCCCCTACACTAAAAAACGCCCTTTTGTTGCAAAGTATGCTGCCTTAAATCACACCCGTCTTACTAGCAGTGTTGAGCAAATACATCTCAGTGTGTGTGGGTGTCACGTTTAATATCATGTCACTTAAATACAATTTCCCCTATTCCTTTCCTTTTTTTTCCTAAAAAGAAGCAGGTTTTTGCTCCTTTTTGAAGTCTTTTTACACAGCTAGGAGGAGTGGTATAATGCAAAGTGATGGGGCCGCCCTGCAGAATGTGATGAGTGGTCACTGAGTGTCTCTGAACCTGTGGCGCTTCTCAGTGCCTGCACTTCAATGACACAGGTGTATCTGCAGTGAGCGAGACGCAGGCGAGTCGAGACGTTAGTCAAGACGCTGAGGCCGCCGCTCTCATTCCAGTTTCCGCTCTTGCTTCTCCGGCCCCCACCCCACAGCTCCATTGACTTTGACTTTGCGCCGATCACCCAGTCCCGGACGGATTGCGCCGAGGACCAGCGCGGCGCATTGCTACGGCCCTGCACTGAGCTCATGGGCTCCGGGCAGCGGGGAGAGCCATGAGGTAAGCAGGTACGGTCCCAGCAGCCTTGGTGGCCATAGGCAGGGGGCGCCTGTTAAGCAGGAGAGTGAGGGAGTGCAGGAAAAGACAGCAGGGGTCGGTGATTAGTTCCACCTCGTTTGGTAGAGCTCTGAGTCCTTGGTGGCTGTAAGCGGTTCGACCAGGCTCGGGTGAGGCTTGCGGCCAAGGGATAGCTCCCGCCCCACAACCAACTCTTTCCTCCCTCACTTCGTAGGCAGTGAAGACGCTTGCAAAACAGAGAAGGTCACAAGAGGGATCAAAGGGACCAAGGATAAAAGGATCACAGTACAGCAGGAGTTGCTAAACTTCAGAGGCCCAAGAAGGGGCCCAGTGAAGGAGAGCACAACAGGACCAGCAGCAATAGCACACTGGGATAAAACAAATAAAAGACAGGGGAAAGCTCAAAGGTGGTAGATAAGACACAGCCAAAAGCCAGGGACGCTGATGCCACAGCACCCAGTGTTCTCTCAGTGAGCTCTATATTGCATTCACCAGTTAAACTTAAATCCAGACACTGCCTCGACATAGTAGGAGGAAAGGCCTGCCCCCAACCCCAGCAGTAAATCAAACATCCATGGCCACTAGGAGGGCCAAATCAAATATCTGGACAAACCAGTAGAGTACCCGGGGATGCTCAAACGGAACCGTGCATACAAGAACATTAAGCCGAGTCTTGGCTTGGGCCCAGGCCTTGTTCATTGCCAGCTAGCTCTTGGTCACTGGTGTCCCTCCAATCAAACGCAAGTAGCACCAGCCAGACCTAATTAGTACAGCACCTCCTTCCATGGCTTTCTAGGCTCCCAAGGCTCTTAAGGCACCCTAGGGCCCCCCCCATAGGACTGGGGCCTGGGAGTTAGTGACTTTTATTGGAGCACCTGAGAAGTAGTGTAAACTCTAAGCTTTTTGTGGCAACAGGTGAACCCAGAAAGGAGAAGCGAATGGCCGGTGGCGAGCGTGGTGCGGCGTTACAGCTGATACCCTAGGGATGAGCCAAAGTGGCACTGAAGCAGTTGGGCTAGGTACCGGGCTCGCTTGCGCCACTCTGTATGGTCCCCCACCCCATCCGTGCCCATTTGTGCCTATCCAGGACAACAGTACTTACATTGCCACCATTTTACCTACTAATTAATCTGAACCATCTAGACCACCTTCTGTGCCACCCTCCAGGACCATAGAGGAGGGCAAAAGTTTCAAATTGGGCCAACGAACCAAGCCCAAAGATCTAAGACCAGCGACTAAAGCCACTAAACCCTGGTGAGTAACACCTGGGGTATAATCGGATGATGCCAGTATCCCGGTGACCCATTATAGGGCCCGACTCAACCAGAGGAAATGAAGTAGAGCACGCAATCCGTTCCTAGCTGGTTGGAAATTGTCACACAGGCTCTTCATTTATTGAGGCTCTAGAGCTATGGTAAAGAAGAGAGGTCCAGCGCCTGTGAAAACCCTAAAGGGCCCAGTCTTAGCCCCTCCCAAGTCCAATCCTCGAAACTACCAACATCAGAACCTATAGAACCACCGGAGCACTCAATCTTGACCGTAGCGAATACCCAAGCCTAGCCATGTCGACAGAATACCTCTTGCCCCTCCCTAGCAGGGACAACTCAGCCACTGAACTGTCATCAGAAAGCACACTAAGTGCATCACCAACTTTAACCAAGATCAATGGTGAGGACCCGACTTCCTCCCATCCCGAAGGCTGGATCCAGTTTCCAAGTTGACATAAATACTACCTCCTCCAGAAATCAACTTTTTCCTGCACCCTTAGAGATGCACGTCCGCCCAGTCCCCCCCCCCCCTCCCCTCCCCCCTGCATGCCAAGTAATGGAGTCAGTCCCAGGAGGGACCACTGGGCACAGTGGGGAGCAAGTACACTCACAGATCTTCGCAAAGGATGTGGTGGAACTTGAGAGGAGTACGCCATAATGGCTCAAGGCCTTGAATAATTGTAGCAACCTGGATCACAGCATCCCCAAGCCCCAACCACGGAGCAAGCAACAAAGCTCTCACGCAGTGAAAAGAATGGCCAGCCTTGGCCCAGAATCTCAGGCAGACAGAGACCAAAAACAGCAGCAGCAAAACAGACCAATCCACTTTTTCTACCAATCTCGACCAGGACAATCTACAGGCCTCAATGTATTCCACTCTTGTCGCCACAATGGAGTCTCTATTGAACAGTTTGAGATTGACGTTTGGCTAAATGGGGCCCCCTAAACTGTTGGGGCCCTAGGCTCCCCCTGCTCCACACAGGCTGCTGGAGCCTGAACTAGGTCCTCGCTAGGAGGATGGATTGTGTGTTTTCTGTACACAAACACAGCAGCAAATACAAAGTCGACACATGTAGCTTCATTGCACTCACATCACAAATCCAAGTAGAGGGGATGCTCGTAGCATACTCTAGGGCGGCATCCTCTAGGGATTTTCATCGCCTCACTTTTCTAGTACAGGAACACAGCCTTGCAATCCGAGCCCACGAAAAGAGACGTATGTTTTGATGAGGTACATACACAATAACAAGATCCACTAGGTCACAGCTTATCTCTATGCAGTGTAACTGAGCAAGGGACATCTACAGGCATGCAATTAAAGAAGGATTGGAAACCATTTGCTTCTCAAGCCAGGAAAAGGATGTTTAGTGGCCGATAATCTACAATGTAATGAGACAGCGTGAAGCATTGTGCGCGGTAATTTGAGTCAAACATCGAACAGTCGGTGAATATGTCTGTATCTGTGGGTCAGACGTGTGCCCCCTGCTTGGCAGCACTCATTACTGCAAATGACACAGTCAGAACTTTTCAATGCCATTGTTTCGCCCTAAGAACAAGTCTCTCATGTACAATTTATGAATAAATGCATCAAAATGTATAATTGCTCCATAGGGGTTAGTTTGCAACAGGAAATTCTCCCTGTTGATAGTTACAAAAGCTCTCTTTTTCCCAGCAGAGCAAAGAGCCAGTAAAAACACACTTTAGCACATCCTGAAATTCACCGGTCTCTATAGAGGTACCTACAGATCTAGGAACACAGAACAAAGGTTTCAATTCAGAGAAAAATTGTTGTTCCTTTTAAGGACATATTAAGGATGTGAACTACACCGCTGCCTTCTGTTGATTATGCAGAAGGTAATTATTGAGCAATTCAGTGCACAGTGTCATAGTCGACCATTAGCTTAGCATGAATATGGCATAAGCATGGGGTTTGGCGAATGCACTCCTTTTGCATTTCAGCTTGCATAAAAAATTTGCAGAATGCTCCAAACTCTGGGTTAACAGTCTGATTATAAGTGCCCCTGGAAGGAAAAAGATAATTATTGCATCCCATAAAATCCAACACCTTGGGGTCCGGAACGTACCAAGTGCCATCATTATCGCCTACCCTTAATTTTGCACAATATGCGGATTTTGGTGCTTGCCACTCCAAAATCCACCTGTCCTGGTATTTTTCGTGACTTTTTCTCTCTTTAAATTCCAGAAGGTTTGAACTGTCAAAGCCCAAAGAGGGGTGCGATCTTTATCACGCCCGGTAATTATCGGATGCGAAAAACATGACATCACTTATAATAGCGATCTCTGTGTGAGCGCAATTTACCAGACCTCTCAAAAACGTGCCCTTATTGTTAGCAACGCGATACCAAAGGGGATGATGGACGGAGCGTTTGAGCTAATCAAACACTCACCCCCAGTCAACTGATCTGGGTTTAATCCATCATCATTCTTTAGCTCACTCCACCACCCCAGTTCAGACATGGCCATATGCAAATCAGTCTGACCCTGTGCCTCATGGGAACAGTCCAGCCCGAACTGCCAAGCCATGTCTTCCCTGGACCGGAAACAAGCATCCTGGGACCGGTTTCTGGCTACTCAGCCGTCATCAGCCAGGCTAGCTTGAATCCAGTGGCAAAGTGAGCAAGGGACCTACGTCTGGGCATACCCTGCCAACTTAGGGCGAACAAAGCGATACCAAAGGGGATGATGGACGGAGCGTTTGAGCTAATCAACCACTCACCCCCAGTCAACTGATCTGGGTTTAATCCATCATCATTCTTTAGCTCACTCCACCACCCCAGTTCAGACATGGCCATATGCAAATCAGTCTGACCCTGTGCCTCATGGGAACAGTCCAGCCCG
Source organism: Calotriton arnoldi (assembly GCA_963921515.1). NCBI lineage: Eukaryota > Metazoa > Chordata > Amphibia > Caudata > Salamandridae > Calotriton > Calotriton arnoldi. Next base: position 986,809 of record CAWUFW010006740.1, read on the forward strand.
AACTGCCAAGCCATGTCTTCCCTGGACCGGAAACAAGCATCCTGGGACCGGTTTCTGGCTATTCAGCCGTCATCAGCCAGGCTAGCTTGAATCCAGTGGCAAAGTGAGCAAGGGACCCACGTCTGGGCATACCCTGCCAACTTAGGGCGAACAAAGCGATACCAAAGGGGATGATGGACGGAGCGTTTGAGCTAATCAAACACTCACCCCCAGTCAACTGATCTGGGTTTAATCCATCATCATTCTTTAGCTCACTCCACCACCCCAGTTCAGACATGGCCATATGCAAATCAGTCTGACCCTGTGCCTCATGGGAACAGTCCAGCCCGAACTGCCAAGCCATGTCTTCCCTGGACCGGAAACAAGCATCCTGGGACCGGTTTCTGGCTATTCAGACGTCATCAGCCAGGCTAGCTTGAATCCAGTGGCAAAGTGAGCAAGGGACCCACGTCTGGGCATACCCTGCCAACTTAGGGCAAACAAAGCGATACCAAAGGGGATGATGGACGGAGCGTTTGAGCTAATCAAACACTCACCCCCAGTCAACTGATCTGGGTTTAATCCATCATCATTCTTTAGCTCACTCCACCACCCCAGTTCAGACATGGCCATATGCAAATCAGTCTGACCCTGTGCCTCATGGGAACAGTCCAGCCCGAACTGCCAAGCCATGTCTTCCCTGGACCGGAAACAAGCATCCTGGGACCGGTTTCTGGCTTACAGCCGTCATCAGCCAGGCTAGCTTGAATCCAGTGGCAAAGTGAGCAAGGGACTGATGCAGCGCGTACAATAAAAACTATTCTCCTCCTAGGTTACTTATAGGTCATCCAGGGGCAAACTATATTTCTCATATCCACATGACGATGGGGCCCATAAACATCGTCTAACACCCACGCACACTCCTGGATTTCCTTTACACCTTTGTGAAATTCTGTACTCCTAGGAGAAGCATGAGAACTAAATGGAGAACACCATTTTATGTACCGCTGGAAGAGCCAGGATATCTTATTACCTTATTTTGTCCCTTTATTTTAGTTATTTCTTGAGATATTCCTGCTTATTGTTTGTCGATGAATCATTCATTTAAGAAATTAGTTCATAGTGATTAAGACCAGCTGAATCACAATAAACAATTACTTATGTCACAATCATTTAGGAAAATAACCACTGAGTCATTTTGGGTTTAAAGAATCTTAAATTTTATATAATTTTAAAAGCATGATAAGAATTTTAATACTCTATTCAATTATTCATTCTTAAATTCACAATTTTATTAAACATAATCAATTTATTTGCAGAAAGGAAATTTTTGTCATGAAGCCAAAACCCTAATTACCTGCCTAGCTTCCTAGTTTAGCCTAATGATTTCTAACCTAAGTTAGGAATTAGAAATAGCCTGATTCTCATACTCAACTGTAAAATAAAGACAGCAACAGCAACTTCAGCTCGTCAGCATCAGCTACCTGCAACCCATCTCTTCTAACAGTCTTTCAGCATCTCCCGCTCAGTAAGGGATCGATCAGGACCACCCAGCACTGGAAGCCACCAACACGACTCTTCAACTCCTCTCCTGACTGTGACTGCAACCACGACTCTCGAACTGCCTGGAACTGACCCCCTCCCACTAAGAGTAGGCCCTCTTATACCCTAATTCTAACTTTGCTAACTAACTGTTGCAACATTAATATCACGCTTTTCTTTCATTGGTCCATGCATGTCAGCTTATTCATTCTTTAATCAAGTTCTCTTGGATTCAAGGGTCCTTGGATCATTTCCTTTCCCATACGCTTAAACATTTCCATCCTTTTCGATCAGTTCATTTGTAACTTCTTTCGACACATTCGAGAACTCCGCAGTCATTGTCCTTTCTCTTAGACTTGTTTCCCACGGGCTCTCTGCTGATCATCATGGCACACTATCAGTTCAATTAGGTCACACCAGCCTTGACCATTTCTTGCATCCTAGCCTCTCAGAGACATCACGAGGTTCCGGATTCCTCCAATCTCATCCCGTACCACGTGTCCCCTTGCGCCTGCGCACATCTTCCCACTGGCGGCCATTTTATATCGCCACTCGGTTATACTTTAGAAGCACTAATTTGAGGCAAACAAAACATAATTAAAATAGAGAAAAATATCCCTTTCGTTTCCCTCCCGTCTACGTACCCCAATTAGTTGTTACCTAGCAGAAAGCAACACTTAAGCTGTTCCTTACTTACCATCACTATTTGTTTTTGCAACGACACATTTTATTTCTACGAAGCACAACAACATGCATTTATTTTTATTAGTACGCATTTATTTTTACGTTATAATTAGACACACGGACATTTATTAATAGATTATTTAGCACACACATTGGCATATTACCATTCCCACACATACAGTGTTGATTAATACATTTAAACGAACATTTTATTTAATTAATTATAAAATTTGTTAGGGGTTAAAAAATTTATTTTTCCTGCTCCATCAATCCCCCTTTGGTGATTTTTAAATCACCACATAAAACCCAAGGCATACTTCTTTTCAGGCAGCATGTCTTTCATCCTTTGCCTTCTGTTATTTATACATCTGTTTCTTCTTCATCTTGCCTTTTAGTCTCTTTATACATGCTTTCTTTCATTTTCTCCAACTCAATTTCACCCATTTCTCTCTCTCTTTCTCTCATTATTCTGTTATTTCTTCTTATCTTATTCTGTCTTACTTTTCTCTTTATACATGTTATTACTATTTTCAACATCATTGCTAATAATATTACTATAGTTGCTACTATTATAACTTTCCCTATCACTAGTCTACTCATCCTAGTTAACCAATTCGCTACTGAGGAAAACCCTCTACCAAGTTTTCCCAAAACACTTTCAACCTCCAGTGGAACTAATTCTTTGTGCAAACTTGTAATATTTGTAATATACTTCTGTATATTTTCACTGTTATCAGGAATGTAAGTACAACAATGTTGGACTTTCAACATTCCACAGACTCCACCCTCTTTTGCCAAAAGAATATCAAGGGCAAGCCGATTTTGCATCACCATAGCTCTCATGGCAACCATTTCGGTATTTACCATTAAGAACCCTCCCGCAGTATCTGTAGATAAACGATCTACTACTGTGGATAACTTCCGAATTTTAAATGCATTCAAAGATATTCCCACTGCTGGTATCAATGCTCCAAAAATATCACCTACAATTTCTGAAAAACTTTCCCTCTTTCTACGTGTAAATCTATTAATCATCTTGTATGTTCCCTTTTCTTCTCTGTCCATGTGAAATTTTTTTGGAAAGACCAGGCCTACATAGCAAGTTCCATACCAATGGTCCGGTAACCTGTAATAAGCTCTATTCCCACAAATATAATAGATACCTGGAAATATTGGGTCCTTTCCACCTTTGAATCCCCAACCTCCCAGAATTTGATAATTGTCATGGCAGATACTGGAACCTACAAAGTAATTGTCATAGACTGTCTTATTTCTCCTAATGCACAACTTTCCTGTTTGCGGCCAGTCTAAAGTCATTGCTGCATTTATCTTTTTCCCTTCATGATTTCCTTCCTCAAACGTCCATAAGCGTTTTCCTTCCTCTTTATTGCTTCTTTCTGAAACTTCATTCTTCTTTCTTCAACCATTTCTAAAAATACTTTTTCTTCTTTCTTTAACTCACAGGTAAGGTTGTTACTAACTATTTCTTCTAACGTTAATTTTCTATGTTCTAAAAGAATTCTCCTAAAACCTTTGCTGGTTTTACTTTGTTAAGTTCTGGTACTACTGGAATGTTTGCAAAAATCTTATCTATATCAGTATAATAAGATTCTAATCTACCTGTTTTATAAAATAAACTTGCTATTACACTACATGTTATTCCATAAGTCAAAGGTAGGTGATGATAAGTCACACCTTCGGATACTGATGCAGGCAACTGCATACAAACATAACAATCTCTTACGTCCATTGTTTTTACGTACTCATACAACAACTTTGTAAAAACATTCTTTGAGAAATCTGTTGCTGACCTATCCTTATGCAACTCTGCACTACTTCTTAAAATAACTGGTTCTTTATTACTAGTTTCTTTTTCTGGTTTAGTATCATTTTTTGCTTCTATCACAGCTACACTAATAGGAATTGTGATTGCTAAAACTATCCATATGGTCATTAATAACCCTGTACAAAAACAGCACATTTTGCACCATCTTTTTATAAATTCACATTTATTTCTTCTACTCTCATTATTTTCCATTTTTCTTTTTCTATTTGTTAAGTTTCAGAAAATTGTGTCACTACACCTCAGAAATGACTTAGATGCCACTCTGCTTTCAAAAAGTCTTTGCTTGGTACTTTCTTTAATTCTCTCCAGAATTCTTTCGTTGTCACATCCGGTGATTTGTCACGTCCAGTAAATTTGTCACGTCCGGCAGAAGCACTATAAGTCTTCACTTCAGTTTTGTTGCATCTCACCTTTTCCCATCCGACTTCTCAGTCTCTGGTTTCCGTGAGTGTTTTCTTCTTCTTCTTTGTAATCAGTTAGTGCAATATACAGCCACTCAGGTGACTTAAATTTTGAATTCACTTTCTTTGTCCTTTTGGACTTTTGTAATCTTTTTCCACTGGGTTTTTCTTGTCCCTTTTGACTTGTTACTTCATTTACTTGTTCAGCACCTTCGTCTTCCGCTCTTATTATTCTATATCTCAATTTTCTTACATAGCTGTTGGGCCAATTATCTCCTTTTCTTGGCCTTTTGGCTTCACCTTCTCTTTCTTCTGTTTCTGATTTCCAATTTCTTTTTCTTGATTCAGTCTTTGCTTTTTCCTCTCCTCCACTTTCTTCTGTTTCTGTTTCAACTGTCTCACTATTGTCTCTTATTTTGAAACTTATAATCTCGTCATCTCCTACTGGTGGATCTGTCTTCTCCTTTTTGTTTTCCCTTATTACTGTCCCTCCTCGGGGTTCTTCCGATTTGGTGTTTTTCTCCTTTTCTGTTTCTAAATTTCCCTGTTCTCCTGTTTCTCTATCTATCCCTATTGCTCCTCGGGGTTCTTCTCGATTTTCTAACCTTTTGTGTACTTCTTTCCCTACTTCATCTATTAATATTGTTTCTGAAGGAGTTCCACCATAACTTGTACCTGGTTGTTCATCTAACTCAATTTCTTGCTCAGTTTCTTCTCTAATTGGTTTATAACCCCAAGTTCTCTTTCGGAATTCTTCCCAGTTTGCAGCTGAATCATCAGATCCTGAAGTTGTGTCAGATATTACCAGATGTCGACTTACAGGTCGATCTTCAAGTTCTGGAATTTCTGAATTTCTTTCTTCTTCTTCTTCTTGTTCCTCTTCTTCTCTAGAGGTGTTTTCCGTTGGGGTTTCCAGATGTCGACTTTCAGGTCGATCTTCAAGTTCTGGCACCCTTTCTTTTATCTTGGTTGTCCCAGCCGTTAAACTTTTATCCCACACTTCCAGACGCCGACTCACATGTCGATCTGTAGGTTCTGGAATTCTGATTGTGTGGCTGGCATGAACCCAGTTCTTCACCCCTGCACACTTGACAGCAGTCGTTGTCACTAGGATTACCTGTCTTGGCTCATCCCAACGTGGAACTAGACAGTTTCTTCTCTTGTGGACTTTTATGCGGACCCAGTCTCCTGGATTCAAGTCGTGGGCTGGTTTTCTTTCAAGAGTGGTCGCATCCGGTCCAACCTGATGAAACACAGAATGCACCACATCAGCCAGTCCCTTGCAATAATCCAGTACTAGATCATCAGTTATAGTTAATAACTTGTTGACGGGTACGTGTGCTTGTCTCATTGCTCGTCCCATGATCATCTCATGAGGACTGAGTCCCGTTTTCTTTTCAGGGATGCTTCTGATGGTCATCAGAACAAGAGGCAGTGCATCCGGCCATTTGAGTCCTGTAGCTTGACACATTTTTCCTAATCTGTTTTTAATTGTTCCATTAATCTGCTCTACTACCCCAGAAGCCTCTGGTCTGTAAGCACAATGCAGTTTTTGTTTAATACTCAGAGCTTCACAAATCAATTGGATCAACTCATTTTGGAAATGTGTTCCTCTATCTGTCTCAACCGTGACTGGAAAACCATACCTTGGAATGAACTCTCGCAGCATAAGTTTTGCCACTGTTGTTCCATCATTCCTTCTTGTGGGGTATGCTTCCACCCAACGAGAGAACAAACAGACGACCACTAGAACATATCTTAATCTGTTACTAGGGGGCATCTCAATAAAGTCCATCTGTATTCTTGTGAATGGACCTCCTTCTCGTCCTATTGTTCCTAGACTCACTACGGTTTTTCTTCCTGGGTTAAACTGTTGACAAATAAGACATCTTTGACAAAGACTTTCAGCAATGGCTCTGAATTTTGGGTTATACCAGGTCTGTCTAAAAAGTCTGATCATTGCATCTCTCCCAATATGAGCTTGTCCATGGTACATCCGTGCCATGTCTGCAATCATGCTATCAGGCATAACTGGTCTTTCATCTCTGTATACCCACACACCATTATTTTCCTGTCTTCTACATCCTGCTTTTATCCAGTAATCTTTTTCCTCATCTCTTGCTGTTTCTTGTAACTGCCTTACTTCATCCCATGTTTCAACAGTATTAGTGAAAAGCAAAGGACAAGAGACATGCTCCCTTTCTCTATTTTTGTTCAGGGACGCCATGTTTTCCGCACAATATCTAGCGATCTCATCAGCATAATTATTGCCGACCGCTATGTAATCTTCGTTTTTCTTATGCGCCTTGCACTTCACTACAGCTATTTGTTTAGGCAACTGTATCGCCTCAAGCAGTTTTTTAACATACTCTCCATTTCTGATAGGTGTTCCTGCAGATGTCAAAAATCCTCTTTGTGACCAAATCTGACCAAAATCATGTACGATGCCGAAACCATATTGGCTATCGGTCACAATCGTGATTCGTACATTTTTCCCCAATTTACATGCTTGAATCAAAGCAATTAGTTCCGCAACTTGGGCAGACCTAACTCCTTTCAGACAAGACGCTTCCATCACAGTTACCACTGTGCATACTGCGTAAGCTGCGCTTAACACTCCTTCTTTTGTGCGTAAACATGAACCATCTACAAACATGACATAATCCGATTCCTTTAAGGGCTCATCTTTTATGTCAGCTCTTGGTTTTGTGCAATATTCCAGCACATTCAGACAATCATGATCTACTTCGTCTTGTTCAATTATACTCTCTTCATCTGGCAATGATGTAGAAGGATTTACATTTATGCATCTATCTATGGTCACATTTTCAGCACTCAAGATGACTTTTTCGTACTTGGTCAGCCGACTATGTGTCATGTACTGTGTTTTTGTTCTTGTCAAAAGAATTTCTACTGAATGGGGAACATACACTCTCAGTGGATACCCCATCACTATACCTTCACTTTGTTCCAGACTTACACAAGTAGCAGCAACTGCTTTCAGACACCCGGGCAATGCTTTTGCTATAGGATCTAAAACAGCTGAAAAGTAAGCGATAGGCCTCTTCATGGTCCCGTGTTTTTGTACCAGTACTGAAAATGCACATCCATCTCTTTCACTGCAGTATAACTCAAAATCCTTCTCATAATCAGGCATGCCTAATGCAGGGGCCTCACACAGTTTCCTTTTCAATTCTTTGAAAGATTTCATTTCTTCTTTGTTTAACTCAAAAGGGTCTTTTACATCTTTCTTTGTCAATTTTTGTAAGGGTTTTGCAATCAAAGAAAATCCACTTATCCACTCTCGACAATATCCAACCATTCCCAAAAACATTCTTACCTCTCTTTGAGTCATTGGTGCTCTCATTCCTTGAATCATTCTTACTCTTTCTGTCGCTATTTTCCGCACTCCTTTCTCAATTTTATGCCCTAAATACTGGACTTCTTTCTGACAAAACTGTAATTTTGAAGGAGACACTTTATGTCCTCTTTTCTCTAAATGGTTCAGCAAAGCAATTGTGTCACTTACACATGCTTCTTTGGTTTTCGATGCCACCAATAGGTCATCGATATACTGCACCATCACTGATTTTTCTGGCATCTTCAAATCTTCCAGAGATTTCTTTAGAATCTGATTATAAATTGAGGGGCTTTCTGTATACCCCTGTGGAATTCGGCACCATGCCAAAATACGCTCTCCGAAACGGAATGCAAATAATGGCTGGCTATCTGGATGCAAAGGAATAGAGAAAAATGCGTGACACAAATCTATCACAGTGTACCACTCAGCTTCATGCGGAATTTGATATAGAATCACTGCAGGGTTTGGCACTATTGGACAACATGGTACAACTATTTTGTTTATCTTTCTCAAATCCTGTACTATTCTATATGTTCCATTTGGCTTTTTCAGTCCCATAATAGGTGAATTACATGGACTGCTCATGATTTCTTTCAGAATTCCTTGTTCAATCATCTTATTTATCACAGGAGTTATTCCTTCAATTATTTCTGGAGTTAATTTGTACTGTGGCGTGTTTGGATAAATTATCCCTTCTTTCACTGTCACTTTTACAGGATCAACTTCTCTCATTAACCCAATGTCTTCTCCTGTAAAATCCCACACACTTTCTTTTACAGCACTTTTTAGTTCTTCTGGAAGTTTTTCTGCATCAAATGCAGGAAACAAACCATTCGTTTCAGGTTCTTGATTCATCAAAGTTACTTTGTACAAAACATCTTCATCTGAAGTCTGAAAACCTATTCCATCTGGCGTACAATAAATTGTGCAATTCATTTTACACAAAAGGTCACGACCTAAAAGATTTACAGGACTACAATCGCACACTACAAATTTATGCATTTTGCTAAAAGAACCAATTTTTACTTCTACCAATTCAGTAAGTGGGGTTTTAATCTGCTGATTGGCTACTCCTACCACTTGGATGTATTCACCTGAGAGAGGAAGGTTCGGAATTTCCACTGACCTAACAGTAGAACGGGTAGCTCCAGTATCGACAAGGAATGTTACGTTTGCACCATTCACTTCTCCATCCACAAAGGGACCAGACTGATCTACCTCTAGAGTTGCGCCAAGCACACACTCTTTCCCTCTCCTGCGCACCGTCAGAAACTTTCATCCGGGTCATCCTCACTCTGACGCAACCAATACTGAGAAACGTTAGCTGCTCGCGGCAACTGTGTTACCTGCTCTCCTCCGTAGAATCCTGTTTCTGTACTGTATCTTTGCTGGTTAACAGTGTTGGGAAGTGGTGGTTGTGGCACCTGACTTTGTTGAACAACTACCTCTTTCTGCACCTGTGGAGTTAATGATTGATGTTCCGGATTAGGTTTAGGTGGGAACTTACACTCATTTCTCCAATGCCCTAATTTTCCGCAATTATGACATGGCCATTTCTTCTTTGCCTCTTCTAGACTCACCTGTCCTTTTCCTTTACCTATGTTTGGTCGCATCTTATTCTGTCCTGATTCGTTTCCATTATTATTGTCCAATTGGGCTTCTTGTTTCTCTGCCACTTTCACTTGTGCCCACATTGCCTTTTCTTTCAATTTACGCTGTTTACTTTCTATTTCATCACTACAATACTTAGCATACCTCAGCACCTCATCTACACTTCCATTTTGCCAGTTTATCATATGTTGCTTAACCCCTTCCATGCTTATGACGAGCTGGACTCGTCATGGCACACAGTGCTCGTGTGCTCATGACGAGTCCAGCTCGTCATAAGACCACCCACGGGGGAAGCGCTGGCGCTCCCCCGTGGGAATCCGATCGTCAGGGTTTTTTTAGGAGGCAGGGGAAGGACTTCCCCTGCCTCCCCCGCCCGCCCCCATCAATGACGTCAGCGCGCGAGGCGCGCTGACATCATTGAGGGTTTCCCTTTCTTCCCGACGCGCTGGAAGCCATTTGCTTCCAGCGCGTCGCGGAAATAAGGTGAGTTTTGGCTCGGGGAGGGGGGTTTGATTCAAAAGAGACATCGAGGGAAAGGAAAGGGTTTTCCTTTCCCCCGATGCCTCTTTGTGCATTCCTGCTGCACGATCATGTGATCGTGCAGCAGGAATGCCCACGAGGCGGCATTGTGAGCGTGGAGATGTGCCTTCTCTCCATTGCCACCCTGTAAAGTTAGCTGTAATCCTTGATGGAGGTCTCTGCACCCTTGATTTTCTTGAGCGCAATCCTTCTCCTCGTCTGCCGCTGCGATCCTGCAATTCTTCTGGTCCTTTACGCAGCTGTAGTGTAGGAAAGACATTATACATTTACCCAACGAGGTAGCACTTACTGATTAGCCAGTAGAAAGTACTCCAGTTGAGTAGAGGTATTGCACAAAACGGTGGCATCTTCGTGAGCGTGGAGATGTACCTTCTCTCCATTGCCACCCTGTAAAGTTAGCTGTAATCCTTGATGGAGGTCTCTGCACCCTTGATTTTCTCGAGCGCAATCCTCGTGTAGTTCCTGTGACCAGGAGGTTCCTTCTCCTCGTCTGCCGCTGCGATCCTGCTCTGACCCTTTATAAACAAGAGGCATGTGAACGGGCCTAGAAGCCCCGCTCGTTTGGCCCCGCCACACATACACTAGCGGTATGCAACGTATGCCCGCCTTTTCCCTACTATGATGGACAGCTTACTCAAAGGATCCCGGCGCTTTCGGCGCGGTGGCAAAGTTACAGACACACAGGTCACTGGAGACAATTCTTCTGGTCCTTTACGCAGCTGTAGTGTAGGAAAGGCACTATACATTTACCCAACGAGGTAGCACTTACTGATTAGCCAGTAGAAAGCACTCCAGTTGAGTAGAGGTATTGCACAAAACGGTGGCATCTTCGTGGATAAATATGCAGGGCAGATGTGCCTTCTCTCCATTTACACCCTGAAAAGTTAGCTGTAATCCTTGATGGAGGTCTTTGCATCCTTGAATTTCTCGAGCGCAATGCTCGTGTAGTTCCTGTGACCAGGAGGTTCCTTCTCCTCGTCTGCCGCTGAGATCCTGCTCTGACCCTTTATAAACAAGAGGCATGTGAACGGGCCTAGAAGCCCCGCCACACATACACTAGCGGTATGCAACGTATGCCCGCCCTTTCCCCACTATGATGGACAGCTTACTCAAAGGACCCCGGCACTTTCGGCGCGGTGGCAAAGTTACAGACACACAGGTCACTGGAGACAATTCTTCTGGTCCTTTACGCAGCTGTAGTGTAGGAAAGGCACTATACATTTACCCAACGAGGTAGCACTTACTGATTAGCCAGTAGAAAGCACTCCAGTTGAGTAGAGGTATTGCACAAAACGGTGGCATCTTCGTGGATAAATATGCAGGGCAGATGTGCCTTCTCTCCATTTACACCCTGAAAAGTTAGCTGTAATCCTTGATGGAGGTCTTTGCATCCTTGAATTTCTCGAGCGCAATGCTCGTGTAGTTCCTGTGACCAGGAGGTTCCTTCTCCTCGTCTGCCGCTGAGATCCTGCTCTGACCCTTTATAAACAAGAGGCATGTGAACGGGCCTAGAAGCCCCGCCACACATACACTAGCGGTATGCAACGTATGCCCGCCCTTTCCCCACTATGATGGACAGCTTACTCAAAGGACCCCGGCACTTTCGGCGCGGTGGCAAAGTTACAGACACACAGGTCACTGGAGACAATTCTTCTGGTCCTTTACGCAGCTGTAGTGTAGGAAAGGCACTATACATTTACCCAACGAGGTAGCACTTACTGATTAGCCAGTAGAAAGCACTGCAGTTGAGTAGAGGTATTGCACAAAACGGTGGCATCTTCGTGGATAAATATGCAGGGCAGATGTGCCTTCTCTCCATTTACACCCTGAAAAGTTAGCTGTAATCCTTGATGGAGGTCTTTGCATCCTTGAATTTCTCGAGCGCAATGCTCGTGTAGTTCCTGTGACCAGGAGGTTCCTTCTCCTCGTCTGCCGCTGAGATCCTGCTCTGACCCTTTATCCCCTTCGGTGCTTATGACGAGCTGGACTCGTCATGGCACACAGTGCTCGTGACGAGTCCAGCTCGTCATAAGACCACCCACGGGGGAAGCGCTGGCGCTCCCCCCGTGAGAATCTGATCGTTAGGTTTTTTTGGGGGGAGGCAGGGGAAGGGCTTCCCCTGCCTCCCCCCGCCCCATCAATGACGTCAGCGCGCTGACATCATTGAGGGTTTCCCTTTCTTCCCCGACGCGCTGGAAGCCATTTGCTTCCAGCGCGTCGGAAATCAGGTGAGGTTTGGCTCGGGGAGGGGGGGTTTGTATCAAAAGAGGCATCGAGGGAAAGGAAATGGTTTTCCTTTCCCCCGATGCCTCTTTTGTGCATTCCTGCTGCACGATCATGTGATCGTGCAGCAGGAATGCCCACTAGGCACCAGGGTTTTTTTTAATTTTTGTGTTGGGGAGTGGCCAAAAGGGCAAGGGTTGCTCCCCTTTTACGGGTGTGAATATTTTATTTATACTGTTAGGCCCAACTACCCCTTAGCTTGGCTGGTGGATTGTGTGTGGACTGGTGCATTATTTGCATATGTGATTGTAATGTTTTTTTTCCTCCTTTTTATTCTAGTGTAAAGCTTTTGATTCCTGTTTGCGGTTTCGGCAGTTGTGGTTCTGCAGTTTTGCGTAATTGCATTTATTTGGTAAGAAAAATATTTTTGTTGTGTGTACTCCAAATGAGTATTATTGTCATGCATGAATGAATTTTTTTGTAAGTGGTGCCATAATGGCAGCATATTTGTTAGTGTTCAGAGCATGAAATTCTTTGCGATGTTTTGCATTGTCTTATGTGTAATTTTTTTCTTCTTCTTTTTTAGTGGGATATTGTTGATCCTTACTGTGTCTGTGCAGAGTAGGTGGTGGTGAGTCTAGCTGCTTCTGTAACGTGAGTGGTATAGTGTTGGAGTATATAGGTCTTTGTGATAAAGCTACATTTTGTTTATTTCTTTTTTTTTTTACAAAGGGTTTGTTGTTGTTGACTTGTTTGACAAGTAACCTTTATTAGTAAGCATTATGGCTAGCCGTAGAATTACTGCTCAGCAGGTGGTTGGTTTGCTTCTTGAATCTTCCTCTGAGCAGGATTATGAGACTGACAGTGCGTCTGAGGGAGAGGAGGGAGGGGAAGATTCAGGCAGTGAGTTTTCTCTCCACATGGAATCATCGGATGATGAAGGTACTCTCAGTGCAGATGAAGTGCCTGATTTAGAGGAGGATACTAATGTGCCGATGGTGCAAGAGGCATCTGGATTGCAGCCTGGGGCTGCTAGGCTTCCTACTGGAAGTGCTGGACTCTGGGTTGATCCAAACATGGTGCAGCCGGTGTTGCCTGCCTTTAGTGGTTATGCAGGGTGTAGAGTGGATTGTGAACATTATTTGCCTATACAGTATTTTCAGTTGTTTATGGATGATGTATTTTTGGGTGAGATTGTTGAGCAGACTAATTTGTATGCTGAACAGTTTTTGAGGGACAACAGTGCCAGACTTAGGCCCCATTCTAGAGCTACCCGGTGGAGTCCCACAAATCTGGAAGAGATGAAGAAGTTTTTGGGTTTGACTTTTTTGATGGGTTTGATAAGGAAGCCGTCCATGAGTTCATATTGGTCTACCAGTCCCTTGATGGCAACGGCCATATTTCCTGCAGTTATGACTCGTGATCGGTATTTACTTTTGCTTCGGATGCTGCATTTTGTTGATAATGGTTTGGCGTTGCCACGAGATCACCCTGAATGTGACCGTCTTTTTAAGATTCGGCCTGTTCTTGATCACTTTGTAGATCGATTTTCAGAGATCTATACTCCAGGGAAAGAAATATCTATTGATGAGTCTTTGGTGCTGTTCAAGGGCCGTTTGGTTTTTAGGCAGTACATTCCTAGCAAGAGGGCACGCTATGGAATTAAGCTGTATATGTTGTCTGAGAGTAGGACAGGATATGTTTTTAATTTGCGTGTGTACACTGGTAGGGATTCCACTATTGATCCCCCTGGTTGTCCGTCCACTTTAGTAGGAGTTTCAGAGAAAATTGTGTGGGAACTTGCTAGAGGACTGTTTAACAGAGGCCACCATTTGTACATTGATAACTTCTACACTGCTGTGCAATTGTTTAAGGAATTGTTCAAAGTGGACACTTTTGCTTGTGGCACAATCCGCTCTAACCGTAAAGGTTATCCAAAAGAGCTTGTTTGCAAAAAACTTCAGAGGGGACAGTGCAGTGCCTTGCGTAGTGAGGAACTGCTAGCTGTGAAATTTGTGGACAGGAGGGATGTGTACATGCTGACTACCATCCATGATGAGAGTACTTCACCTGTGGCTGTTTGGGGTCAGATTGCTGAAGTGCGCAAACCTGTGTGCATTTTAGACTACAATAAGCACATGGGTGGTGTTGATAGAGTAGATCAGAGGTTGGAACCTTACACTGCTATTCGTAAGTCTTACATTTGGTATAAGAAGTTGGCCATCCATCTCTTCAATTTAGCAACTTTCAATGCTTTTGTTGTGTTCAAGGAGTGTTCTCCTGCGTCAAAGTTGACTTTTGTTCAGTTTCAGGAGTCTGTCATAGGCAGCCTTGTTGTTGTGGAACAGGCAAGTGTTCCTAGAGTTGGAGTGGTGGAGGATGTGGCTCGATTGAAAGATCGCCACTTTCCTGATCACATTCCTCCTACATCCTCAAAAGACTTTCCCACTAGGAGATGTAGAGTCTGTTGGCGAAGAGGTACGCGGAAGGAGACTCGTATGTACTGCCCTGAGTGTCCTTCTAACCCTGGGCTGTGTGTGCCTGCTTGTTATAGAGCGTACCACAAGCAAAAGAATTATTGGGAGCAACCATGAGTGGTAAAGTGAACTGCCTGGTCTGTAATGTTTAAGAATTGTTGTTCTGTTTCAAGGTTGGCATTAGTGCAATGTTTCTGATTTTGTGTTAGTAGATTTGTATCTAATTGCAATTTGTTTGTGTTTTCTTTTTTGTATAAAAAAATCCTAAATGTGATGGTGGTGTGTGTAGGCTGGTGCTTGGCTGGCGGTGTGCGTGGAGTGGCGCTCGGCTGGCAGTGTGTGAGTAGTGACTTGCTGCTGGTCACTACACACACTGCTAGCCGAGCGACACTCCACGCAATCCATCAGGTTGTGTGGTTGCTGTGTTAGGAATGTGGGCGTGTGAAAGTGATGGGCCCTTGAATGGCGCTGTCTGCTGGTGTGAGTGTTGTAATGTGATGGGCCCGCGGCTGGTGGTGTGAATGGTTTTGTATTTGTCACACGTATGAAAGGTGTATGAATGGCCTGTAAAGAGGTTGGTGCCTTGTCGTGGCTTTACAGCTCACGAGCTGTGAGTCAATGGTTCAGTTTCTCGTCCTTTCAATTATTAACAGTGCATTTCATTTTTGTGAAATCACTTGTTAATACAATTGTATATACTGAACCATCACTCACCCTCGTGCCAAATCCAACCAGTATGTGTGTGTGTGCTTGAGGATTAGATGGTTGTGCAGTAATATTTTTTTTTGTCTTTCTCAAGCAGGGTGTACCTTGTCCCTTTTTGTGAATGTTGTAATGTGTTTGTTTCGTGCCTGGGGGTGTGAATGGTCTTGTGTGTATCACGTATGAAAGGTGTGTGAATGGCCTGTAAAGCGGTTGGGGCCTTGACGTGGCTTTACAGCTCACGAGCTGCGAGTCACTGGTTCCGTTTTTGTCCTTTCAATTATTGACAGTGCATTTCATTTTTGTGAAATCTCTTGTTAATAAAATTGTATATACTGAACCATCACTTGCCCTCGTGCCAAATCCAACCAGTATGTGTGTGTGTGCTTGAGGAATAGATGGCTGTGCAGTAATCTTTGTCTTTTTAGTCTGTCTGCCAAGGTGTACATTCCGTCTAAGAATAACCTACCAACTGTAGATATTGTCGTAAACGAAACACCCATGGGAGTACATGGTGATATCTCTCTTGTGGATCCCAACAAGTTATGGTACCCACAATGTCCTGCAAACCTCAAAATGTCTGTCACATTTTCCTTGCAATATTGTGCCAACATTTTCACGCTGCAGAAATAAACAACACATTATCTCATTATGAACTGGTTTTGCAAGGGGGTCACCTGGGTTTTTGGCCCGGGGCTCGGCGGCCACATAGGAAACCTACCAAACCCACACATTTCTGAAAAGTAGACACCCGGGGGCTTCCAGG
This sequence comes from Calotriton arnoldi, assembly GCA_963921515.1. Taxonomy (NCBI): domain Eukaryota; kingdom Metazoa; phylum Chordata; class Amphibia; order Caudata; family Salamandridae; genus Calotriton; species Calotriton arnoldi. The sequence goes on from CAWUFW010006740.1 coordinate 1,002,941, forward strand.
GAGGTATGGCTTGCGTGGATCCCCCAACGTTTCCTTACCCAGAATCCCCTGCAAACCTCACTTTTAGCTGAAAAAATCACTTTTTTCACACATTTTTGTGTGGGAAAGTGTGGCATCACTGGCCTCACACAAATTTCCTACCACCCAGCGTTTCCCCAGGTCTCCCGATAAAAATGGTGCCTCACTTGTGTGGGAGGCCCAAGTACCCGCGACAGGCAAGGGCCCACAACGTATTGAGGCGACCTCAAAATGGCCTTTCACAAAACCACCTGGTTTTGCAAGGGGAGTCACCTGGGTTTTTGGCCCCGTGCTCGGCGGCCATCTAGGGAAACCTACCAAACCCACACATTTCTGAAAAGTAGACACCCGGGGGCTTCCAGGGAGGTATGGCTTGCGTGGATCCCCCAACGTTTCCTTACCCAGAATCCCCTGCAAACCTCACTTTTAGCTGAAAAAATCACTTTTTCACACATTTGTGTGTGGGAAAGTGTGGCATCACTGGCCTCACACAAATTTCCTACCACCCAGCGTTCCCCAGGTCTCCCGATAAAAATGGTGCCTCACTTGTGTGGGAGGCCCAAGTACCCGCGACAGGCAAGGGCCCACAACGTATTGAGGCGACCTCAAAATGGCCTTTCACAAAACCACCTGGTTTTGCAAGGGAGTCACCTGGGTTTTGGCCCGTGCTCGGCGGCCATCTAGGAAACCTACCAAACCCACACATTTCTGAAAAGTAGACACCCGGGGCTTCCAGGGAGGTATGGCTTGCGTGGATCCCCCAACGTTTCACTCAGAATCCCTGCAAACCTCACTTTTAGCTGAAAAAATCACTTTTTCACACATTTGTGTGTGGGAAAGTGTGGCATCACTGGCCTCACACAAATTTCCTACCACCCAGCGTTCCCCCAGGTCTCCCGATAAAAATGGTGCCTCACTTGTGTGGGAGGCCCAAGTACCCGCGACAGGCAAGGGCCCACAACGTATTGAGGCGACCTCAAAATGGCCTTTCACAAAACCACCAGGTTTTGCAAGGGAGTCACCTGGGTTTTTGGCCCCGTGCTCGGCGGCCATCTAGGAAACCTACCAAACCCACACATTTCTGAAAAGTAGACACCCGGGGGCTTCCAGGGAGGTATGGCTTGCGTGGATCCCCCAACGTTTCCTTACCCAGAATCCCTGCAAACCTCACTTTTAGCTGAAAAAATCACTTTTTCACACATTTTTGTGTGGGAAAGTGTGGCATCACTGGCCTCACACAAATTCTCTACCACCCAGCGTTCCCCAGGTCTCCCGATAAAAATGGTGCCTCACTTGTGTGGGAGGCCCAAGTACTGCGACAGGCAAGGGCCCACAACGTATTGATGCGACCTCAAAATGGCCTTTCACAAAACCACCTGGTTTTGCAAGGAAGTCACCTGGGTTTTGGCCCGTGCTCGGCGGCCATCTAGGAAACCTACCAAACCCACACATTTCTGAAAAGTAGACACCCGGAGGCTTCCAGGGAGGTATGGCTTGCGTGGATCCCCCAACGTTTCCTTACCCAGAATCCCTTGCAAACCTCAATTTTAGCTGAAAAATCACTTTTCACACATTTGTGTGTGGAAAGTGTGGCATCACTGGCCTCACACAATTTCCTACCACCCAGCGTTCCCCAGGTCTCCCGATAAAAATGGTGCCTCACTTGTGTGGGAGGCCCAAGTACCCGCGACAGGCAAGGACACAAAACGTTTTGAGGCAACATCAACATTGCCTATCAAAAAATGTTTTGGGCCCTTGCCTGTCGCGGGTACTTGGGCCTCCCACACAAGTGAGGCACCATTTTTATCGGGAGACCTGGGGGAACGCTGGGTGGTAGGAAATTTGTGTGAGGCCAGTGATGCCACACTTTCCCACACACAAATGTGTGAAAAAGTGATTTTTTCAGCTAAAATTGAGGTTTGCAGGGATTCTGGTAAGGAAACGTTGGGGGATCCACGCAAGCCATACCTCCCTGGAAGCCCCGGGTGTCTACTTTTCAGAAATGTGGGTTTGGTAGGTTTCCTAGATGGCCGCCGAGCACGGGGCCAAAACCCAGGTGACTCCCTTGCAAAACCAGGTGGTTTTGAGATAGGCAATTTTGAGGTCGCTCACTACGTTGTGGGCCCTTGCCTGTCGCGGTACTTGGGCCTCCCACACAAGTGAGGCACCATTTTTATCGGGAGACCTGGGGAACGCTGGGTGGTAGGAAATTTGTGTGAGGCCAGTGATGCCACACTTTCCCACACACAAATGTGTGAAAAAGTGATTTTTTCAGCTAAAATTGAGGTTTGCAAGGGATTCTGGGTAAGGAAACGTTAGGGGATCCACGCAAGCCATACCTCCCTGGAAGCCCCCGGGTGTCTACTTTTCAGAAATGTGTGGGTTTGGTAGGTTTCTTAGATGGCCGCCGAGCACGGGCCAAAACCCAGGTGACTCCCTTGCAAAACCAGGTGGTTTTGAGATAGGCAATTTTGAGGTCGCCTCACTACGTTGTGGGCCCTTGCCTGTCGCAGGTACTTGGGCCTCCCACACAAGTGAGGCACCATTTTTATCGGGAGACCTGGGGAACGCTGGGTGGTAGGAAATTTGTGTGAGGCCAGTGATGCCACACTTTCCCACACACAAATGTGTGAAAAAAGTGATTTTTTCCAGCTAAAAGTGAGGTTTGCAGGGATTCTGGGTAAGGAAACGTTGGGGGATCCACGCAAGCCATACCTCCCTGGAAGCCCCCGGGTGTCTACTTTTCAGAAATGTGTGGGTTTGGTAGGTTTCCCTAGATAGCCGCCGAGCACGGGGCCAAAAACCCAGGTGACTCCCTTGCAAAACCAGGTGGTTTTGAGATAGGCAATTTTGAGGTCGACCTCACTGCGTTGTGGGCCCTTGCCTGTCGCAGGTACTTGGGCCTCCCACACAAGTGAGGCACCATTTTTATCGGGAGACCTGGGGGAACGCTGGGTGGTAGGAAATTTGTGTGAGGCCAGTGATGCCACACTTTCCACACACAAATGTGTGAAAAAGTGATTTTTTCCAGCTAAAAGTGAGGTTTGCAGGGATTCTGGGTAGTGAAACGTTGGGGGATCCACGCAAGCCATACCTCCCTGGAAGCCCCGGGTGTCTACTTTTCAGAAATGTGTGTGTTTGGTAGGTTTCCTAGGTGCCGGCAGAGCTAGGGTTCACAAACTACAGCTAGGCATTTTGCCAAAAAGGGTCATTTTTCACTGCGAAATTGAGGTGTGACCACGTTGCGTTTTGCGCCGTTTCCTGTCGCAGGCACTAGGCCGACCCACACAAGTGAGGTACCATTTTTCTCGTTAGACTTTGGGGAACGCGGGGTGGGTGGAAATTTGTGGATCCACGCAGATTCCTGAACTTTCCACCACAGAAATGTGGGGAAAATGTGTTTTTTTGGACAATTTTTTATGTTTGCAAGGGATTCTGGGTAACAGAACCTGGTGGGAGGCAGTCAAGTCACCCCATCCTGGATTCCCCTGGGTGTCTAGTTTTCAAAAATGTATAGGTTTGCTAGGTTTCCCTAGGTGCCGGCAGAGGTAGGGTCAAAAACTACAGCTAGGCACTTTGCCAAAAAGGGTCATTTTTCACTGCGAAATTGAGGTGTGACCACGTTGCGTTTTGCGCCGTTTCCTGTCGCAGGCACTAGGCCGACCCACACAAGTGAGGTACCATTTTTCTCGTAAGACTTTGGGGGACGCGGGGTGGGTGGAAATTTGTGGATCCACGCAGATTCCAGAACTTTCCACCACAGAAATGTGGGGAAAATGTGTTTTTTGGACAATTTTTTATGTTTGCAAGGGATTCTGGGTAACAGAACCTGGTGGGAGGCAGTCAATTCACCCCATCCTGGATTCCCCTGGGTGTCTAGTTTTCAAAAATGTATAGGTTTGCTAGGTTTCCCTAGGTGCCGGCAGAGGTAGGGTTCAAAAACTACAGCTAGGCACTTTGCCAAAAAAGGGTCATTTTTCACTGCGAAATTGAGGTGTGACCACGTTGCGCTTTGCGCCGTTTCCTGTCGCAGGCACTAGGCCGACCCACACAAGTGAGGTACCATTTTTCTCGTAAGACTTTGGGGGACGCGGGGTGGGTGGAAATTTGTGGATCCACGCAGATTCCAGAACTTTCCACCACAGAAATGTGGGGAAAATGTGATTTTTTTGACAATTTTTTATGTTTGCAAGGGATTCTGGGTAACAGAACCTGGTGGGAGGCAGTCAAGTCACCCCATCCTGGATTCCCCTGGGTGTCTAGTTTTCAAAAATGTATAGGTTTGCTAGGTTTCCCTAGGTGCCGGCAGAGGTAGGGTTCAAAAACTACAGCTAGGCACTTTGCCAAAAAAGGGTCATTTTTCACTGCGAAATTGAGGTGTGACCACGTTGCGTTTTGCGCCGTTTCCTGTCGCAGGCACTAGGCCGACCCACACAAGTGAGGTACCATTTTTCTCGTAAGACTTTGGGGGACCCGGGGTGGGTGGAAATTTGTGGGTCCACGCAGATTCCAGAACTTTCCACCACAGAAATGTGGGGAAAATGTGTTTTTTTGGACAATTTTTTATGTTTGCAAGGGATTCTGGGTAACAGAACCTGGTGGGAGGCAGTCAAGTCACCCCATCCTGGATTCCCCTGGGTGTCTAGTTTTCAAAAATGTATAGGTTTGCTAGGTTTCCCTAGGTGCCGGCAGAGGTAGGGTTCAAAAACTACAGCTAGGCACTTTGCCAAAAAAGGGTCATTTTTCACTGCGAAATTGAGGTGTGACCACGTTGCGTTTTGCGCCGTTTCCTGTCGCAGGCACTAGGCCGACCCACACAAGTGAGGTACCATTTTTCTCGTAAGACTTTGAGGAACGCGGGGTGGGTGGAAATTTGTGGATCCACGCAGATTCCAGAACTTTCCACCACAGAAATGTGGGGAAAATGTGGTTTTTTTGACAATTTTTTATGTTTGCAAGGGATTCTGGGTAACAGAACCTGGTGGGAGGCAGTCAAGTCACCCCATCCTGGATTCCCCTGGGTGTCTAGTTTTCAAAAATGTATAGGTTTGCTAGGTTTCCCTAGGTGCCGGCAGAGGTAGGGTTCAAAAACTACAGCTAGGCACTTTGCCAAAAAAGGGTCATTTTTCACTGCGAAATTGAGGTGTGACCACGTTGCGTTTTGTGCCGTTTCCTGTCGCAGGCACTAGGCCGACCCACACAAGTGAGGTACCATTTTTCTCGTAAGACTTTGGGGGACGCGGGGTGGGTGGAAATTTGTGGGTCCACGCAGATTCCAGAACTTTCCACCACAGAAATGTGGGGAAAATGTGGTTTTTTTGACAATTTTTTATGTTTGCAAGGGATTCTGGGTAACAGAACCTGGTGGGAGGCAGTCAAGTCACCCCATCCTGGATTCCCCTGGGTGTCTAGTTTTCAAAAATGTATAGGTTTGCTAGGTTTCCCTAGGTGCCGGCAGAGGTAGGGTTCAAAAACTACAGCTAGGCACTTTGCCAAAAAAGGGTCATTTTTCACTGCGAAATTGAGGTGTGACCACGTTGCGTTTTGCGCAGTTTCCTGTCGCAGGCACTAGGCCGACCCACACAAGTGAGGTACCATTTTTCTCGTAAGACTTTGGGGGACGCGGGGTGGGTGGAAATTTGTGGATCCACGCAGATTCCAGAACTTTCCACCACAGAAATGTGGGGAAAATGTGGTTTTTTTGACAATTTTTTATGTTTGCAAGGGATTCTGGGTAACAGAACCTGGTGGGAGGCAGTCAAGTCACCCCATCCTGGATTCCCCTGGCTGTCTAGTTTTCAAAAATGTATAGGTTTGCTAGGTTTCCCTAGGTGCCGGCAGAGGTAGGGTTCAAAAACTACAGCTAGGCACTTTGCCAAAAAAGGGTCATTTTTCACTGCGAAATTGAGGTGTGACCACGTTGCGTTTTGCGCCGTTTCCTGTCGCAGGCACTAGGCCGACCCACACAAGTGAGGTACCATTTTTCTCGTAAGACTTTGGGGAACGCGGGGTGGGTGGAAATTTGTGGATCCACGCAGATTCCAGAACTTTCCACCACAGAAATGTGGGGAAAATGTGGTTTTTTTGACAATTTTTTATGTTTGCAAGGGATTCTGGGTAACAGAACCTGGTGGGAGGCAGTCAAGTCACCCCATCCTGGATTCCCCTGGGTGTCTAGTTTTCAAAAATGTATAGGTTTGCTAGGTTTCCCTAGGTGCCGGCAGAGGTAGGGTTCAAAAACTACAGCTAGGCACTTTGCAAAAAAAAGGTCATTTTTCACTGCGAAATTGAGGTGTGACCGCGTTGCGTTTTGCGCCGTTTCCTGTCGCAGGCACTAGGCTGACCCACACAAGTGAGGTACCATTTTTCTCGTAAGACTTTGGGGAACGTGGGGTGGGTAGAAATTTGTGGATCCACGCAGATTCCAGAACTTTCCACCACAGAAATGTGGGGAAAATGTGTTTTTTTGGACAATTTTTTATGTTTGCAAGGGATTCTGGGTAACAGAACCTGGTGGGAGGCAGTCAAGTCACCCCATCCTGGATTCCCCTGGGTGTCTAGTTTTCAAAAATGTATAGGCTTGCTAGGTTTCCCTAGGTGCCGGCAGAGGTAGGGTTCAAAAACTACAGCTAGGCACTTTGCCAAAAAAGGGTCATTTTTCACTGCGAAATTGAGGTGGGACCGCGTTGCGTTTTGCGCCGTTTCCTGTCGCAGGCACTAGGCCGACCCACACAAGTGAGGTACCATTTTTCTCGTAAGACTTTGGGGAACGCGGGTGGTTGGAAATTTGTGGATCCACGCAGATTCCAGAACTTTCCACCACAGAAATGTGGGGAAAATGTGTTTTTTTTGACAATTTTTTATGTTTGCAAGGGATTCTGGGTAACAGAACCTGGTGGGAGGCAGTCAAGTCACCCCATCCTGGATTCCCCTGGGTGTCTAGTTTTCAAAAATGTATAGGTTTGCTAGGTTTCCCTAGGTGCCGGCAGAGCTAGGGTTCAAAAACTACAGCTAGGCACTTTGCCAAAAAAGGGTCATTTTTCACTGCAAAATTGAGGTGTGACCACGTTGCGTTTTGCGCCGTTTCCTGTCGCAGGCACTAGGCCGACCCACACAAGTGAGGTACCATTTTTCTCGTTAGACTTTGGGGAACGCGGGGTGGGTGGAAATTTGTGGATCCACGCAGATTCCAGACCTTTCCACCACAGAAATGTGGGGAAAATGTGATTTTTTTGACAATTTTTTATGTTTGCAAGGGATTCTGGGTAACAGAACCTGGTGGGAGGCAGTCAAGTCACCCCATCCTGGATTCCCCTGGGTGTCTAGTTTTCAAAAATGTATAGGTTTGCTAGGTTTCCCTAGGTGCCGGCAGAGCTAGGGTTCAAAAACTACACCTAGGCACTTTGCCAAAAAAGGGTAATTTTTCATTGTGAAAATGTGGTACGTCCACGTTGCATTTTGAGCCATTTCCTGTTGTGGGCACAAGGGCTACCCACACAAGTGAGGTACCATTTTTATCGGGAGACTTAGGGTAACACAGAATTGTAGAGCAACTGTTATTACCTATTGACTTTCGATGCATTTCTGCCTTCCAAATGAAAGACAATGTGTAAAAAATAAGTCATTTTGAAAAATGACCTATAATTCTCATGCTAGTATGGGTACTCCCAATTTCGGAAATGTGCAAATATCTACTGTTTCTAAAATCTACATTTTGTTCCCATTTCAGAAATACATAGGTGTCTTTCATAACAATTTTTCCATGTATACATTTTCCCAAAATAATTGCTATATACCCGGTACTTAAAAAAAAATCATTGCAAGATGTTGCTCAATTATTGGCTCTGGGTTCGTCGGGTTCTTGGTGAACCTACAAGTCCTATATATCCCCACAACCAGAAAGGTCCAGCGGATATAACGGTATATTGCCTTCAAATAGCTGTCATAATTAGAAGAAGTTACAGGTGAAAACATTGACACAAATGGCTGTTTTTTTCAACTAATTTTCATTTTTCCTTTATTTAACTGTTAGTTTCTATAAGGAAAACTTTAAGGATCTACACAAATGACCCCTTGCTGAATTCAGAATTTTGTCTACTTTTCGTAAATGTATGGCTTTCCAGGATCCATTATTGGTTTCATACCCATTTCTACCATTAACTGGAAGGAGGTTGAAAGCACAAAAAATAGCAAAAATAGGCTATGTCCCAGAAAAATGCCAAAACTGTGTAAAAAAGTTGGTTTTCTGACAAAAGTCTGCTTGTCCCTGAAAGCTGGGAAGATGGTGATTTCATCCCCACAACCCCTTTTTTGATGCCATTTGCAGGGAAAAATCAAGACGCTTTCATCTGTAGCCCTTTTTTGCCTTTTTCCAAAAAAAACCAAAATTTAGCTGTATTTTGACTAATTTCTGGGTCCCCTCCAGGGGAACCCACAAACCCTGGGTACCTTTACAATCCCCATGATGTTAGAAAAAAAGGACGCAAATTTGGCATGGATACCTTATGTGGTCAAAAAGTTACAGGGGCCTAAGCGCGCACTACCCCAAATAGCCAAAAAGGCTTAGCACAGGAGGGGAAAAGGCCTAGCAGCGAAGGGGTTAATCATATCGCTTATTTCTTGTTTCAGGCCAAACACAAATCGGTATACAAAATGACTCATGTCCTTTTCACTCAATTCCTCATAACCGCTATACTGCTTGAAAACCAATAACAAACGTTCATAATATGCATGTACAGACTCCTTACTTTCCTGTGTAGTTCTATCAATCTTAACCCAATCTGTCTCTTTGGGAGGAATCTTATTCTTCAAAAAGGTAATCACTTTGTCGTATTTCTTCATCACATCTGGTCCTGGAGCTCCTGTCTTAGGATCTCTTGGATATTCTGTAGTTGGCCAGTCAACTGTAATCTTACATTCTGACCACAGATCCGTTGGTACCACTATGTCAAACAATCCATCCAAATCTATCCACAACACTTTTGAGACCTTTACAAACCTTTCTACCTGTCGGTACCATTCAACTGGCTTCTCTCTTAGTTTTGGAAAGTCATTTGTAAATGACAGGATGTCCTGCCTAGTCCATGGAACATGCACGTAACTACCACCTGGAGTTTCTCTCATAGGGTATTCTTTAACAACAGGTTCTTTTTCTGTTATCATAAAAGCCAATGAACCTTTGTCTATACTTTTCTCATTCTTCTTTGTCCATCTAACCTTCCATCTGTCCACATCACCCCATTTTCTCAACAAAACAATCAACTCTTTTATCTGTGTCAGCCTTCCTGCTGTATTCAAATTTTCAATATCTTTTTCACAAAAATCTACTCTGTATGGTTTCTGCAATGTTTTTACTTTTGCAAAATCTATTCCAATCTCACTAGCCACTTCTTCTAGTTTGTCATGTAAATTCTTTGCCCTCCATGTTATACTTTTGCACAGAAACATTATTTCATCATCCTGATAATTTTTTATCTTTTCAGTACCAATCGTTCCTAGTATTAATTCTTCCATGTCAATTTTTAAGCTGATCACATCTAATGGTTTTTCTTCCGTTTCTTTTATTTTAAAAGCTTTTATCCACTCATTTAACTCATCAGGAGTCGGACCTATGGGAGTACTATTTATTTCTGTCCAATTTCCACTCTTTTCAGGTGTCACTGTTGCAGATTCAGTTACCATAGGTATTTTCCTACCATTACACTCATTTACTGTTAAATTTTCAGGTGGACTTGGTCTGTAAGCACTAGCCAAATTGCTTGTACCTGGACTTGTTTCCATTCTTTCCTTTTCTCTCTGAAATTGTGAACTCAAGGGAATCACCAAGGATCGCTCATCAATTTTCTGATTCTCAAAAACTGGTATTACTGGACCTATTGTTACAGGCACAGTAACTGCTTCCATATTTTTCGTTAATTCTCTAATTTTCTCAGTTAGTTCTTTTGTTGTTCTTGCCAATTCACTTGCATTGTCGCTTTCTATTCCCTCATTTTGAGAAGTTCTCATTTGTTCTTGTGACCTATTTACCTCATTTCTCTTTTCCGGACTTTTATTTCGCATAGTCTCTATTGGTGGCGCATTTGGTGTCACCACTGTAGAACTCTGCTGATACGGAGGTGGATTTCTATTTAAAATATCTTCCAGCAATTCGTCATCCGTTTCGCTCTCATGCATATACTTTTCTCTCTCTATATGTTTCTTTTTCTCAGTCCGTTTTTTCTTTGTCCCCTCCTCGACTGTAAAAGCTGGAAACAAACCTCCTGTCATGTTAGCACATCTCCATCGTTTTATTCTGTCCTCATGATTCATTCCCCACAATCTTCCGGGCACAAACTCATAACCTTTCATTCCTCTGAACCTTTCTCGCTCGTACATCTCATCTTCCCATTCTGTTAAAGCCTCAAACTGTGTCGGTCTAGGTCTAGGTTCCAATTTAAACATTTTCTCTCTTAGATTCCGTAAAACCGCTACATTAAAAGAACCATTTTCAGGAAAAGCCAATGCTCCATCATTCTTTGTATATTTTACCCAATTGTCCAACCATATGCACGTATGATATCCATATTTCAGCATCATATGTGAAGCTGCTGATTTCGGCGGAGGAATTACTTGTCCCTCTCTAGTCACAACCTTTTTGTCTTTCTTAAAGAAATTCTTCAATTTCGTCGTCCATGACGTTCTCTCCCTTTCATACTCGTAATACGGCATGTTTTCTATTTGTTTTCTCTTTACTCTAACGCTGTTTCTGTGTACGGAACTTCGACCAATTACAGCGCGATTCACACTAACGTACCAATCAGAACAATTCCCACCGTCCGCGAACCAACCAATCCTAGCGCGGCACTTTTCTACGTCACTCCTGCTCTGTGTTCACGTGTCTAATGCACTATCCAATCCTAGCGCGGCACTTTTCCACGTCACTTCTACTCTTTACCCCTCCTTTACAAAATTTATCGGCAATTTTTCTTTTCACTGTTTTCTTCGTTAGTTACAACAAATAAACAATTCCATAGTCTGATTCGCTAAACAAAGTGACAGCTTTGTCCTTTTACACAAGAATCCTGTTTTTCCAGTAGGCAGCGCTTACCTCTACCCTACCACAGAATTATTTACTTTCGCCGATAAAGTAGCACTTCCCTCTACCTTACCCTTCTTTCAAACAAACAATTTACTCGTTTCTCTGGGGATAAGACACATGTGGAGACTAGGCTCCTGAGAATTAAGGCCAAAGTTTCACAAGTAAACGTGATTTGCTATTTCAATTACACACTTTTCACACAGAAATCCCTAACATAACACAACCTGCGTTATAACCAAAAATGAATTCGGACCATGTACCAAATTCCATGTGACTTCTCTTGTCACACGTGCTCCACTTCCTACATCCCAGAAGCGTGAAAACTTACATATAACATAACGTGACTCAACATATAGTGTTAGTCATCAAAAATAATCAATAATCAATAAACAATAATCACTAAACTAATCTATAGAAAACCATAACTCTGCTACCAAGAAATCTGATGCAGCGCGTACAATAAAAACTATTCTCCTCCTAGGTTACTTATAGGTCATCCAGGGGCAAACTATATTTCTCATATCCACATGACGATGGGGCCCATAAACATCGTCTAACACCCACGCACACTCCTGGATTTCCTTTACACCTTTGTGAAATTCTGTACTCCTAGGAGAAGCATGAGAACTAAATGGAGAACACCATGTTATGTACCGCTGGAAGAGCCAGGATATCTTATTACCTTATTTTGTCCCTTTATTTTAGTTATTTCTTGAGATATTCCTGCTTATTGTTTGTCGATGAATCATTCATTTAAGAAATTAGTTCATAGTGATTAAGACCAGCTGAATCACAATAAACAATTACTTATGTCACAATCATTTAGGAAAATAACCACTGAGTCATTTTGGGTTTAAAGAATCTTAAATTTTATATAATTTTAAAAGCATGATAAGAATTTTAATACTCTATTCAATTATTCATTCTTAAATTCACAATTTTATTAAACATAATCAATTTATTGCAGAAAGGAAATTTTTGTCATGAAGCCAAAACCCTAATTACCTGCCTAGCTTCCTAGTTTAGCCTAATGATTTCTAACCTAAGTTAGGAATTAGAAATAGCCTGATTCTCATACTCAACTGTAAAATAAAGACAGCAACAGCAACTTCAGCTCGTCAGCATCAGCTACCTGCAACCCGTCTCTTCTAACAGTCTTTCAGCATCTCCCGCTCAGTAAGGGATCGATCAGGACCACCCAGCACTGGAAGCCACCAACACGACTCTTCAACTCCTCTCCTGACTGTGACTGCAACCACGACTCTCGAACTGCCTGGAACTGACCCCCTCCCACTAAGAGTAGGCCCTCTTATACCCTAATTCTAACTTTGCTAACTAACTGTTGCAACATTAATATCACGCTTTTCTTTCATTGGTCCATGCATGTCAGCTTATTCATTCTTTAATCAAGTTCTCTTGGATTCAAGGGTCCTTGGATCATTTCCTTTCCCATACGCTTAAACATTTCCATCCTTTTCGATCAGTTCATTTGTAACTTCTTTCGACACATTCGAGAACTCCGCAGTCATTGTCCTTTCTCTTAGACTTGTTTCCCACGGGCTCTCTGCTGATCATCATGGCACACTATCAGTTCAATTAGGTCACACCAGCCTTGACCATTTCTTGCATCCTAGCCTCTCAGAGACATCACGAGGTTCCGGATTCCTCCAATCTCATCCCGTACCACGTGTCCCCTTGCGCCTGCGCACATCTTCCCACTGGCGGCCATTTTATATCGCCACTCGGTTATACTTTAGAAGCACTAATTTGAGGCAAACAAAACATAATTAAAATAGAGAAAAATATCCCTTTCGTTTCCCTCCCGTCTACGTACCCCAATTAGTTGTTACCTAGCAGAAAGCAACACTTAAGCTGTTCCTTACTTACCATCACTATTTGTTTTTGCAACGACACATTTTATTTCTACGAAGCACAACAACATGCATTTATTTTTATTAGTACGCATTTATTTTTACGTTATAATTAGACACACGGACATTTATTAATAGATTATTTAGCACACACATTGGCATATTACCATTCCCACACATACAGTGTTGATTAATACATTTAAACGAACATTTTATTTAATTAATTATAAAATTTGTTAGGGGTTAAAAAAATTTATTTTTCCTGCTCCATCAGGACCCACGTCTGGGCATACCCTGCCAACTTAGGGCGAACATAGCAAAACCAAAGGGGATGATGGACGGAGTGTTGAACATTGCAAGCACTCACCCCCAGTCAACTGATCTGGGTTTAATCCATCATCATTCTTTAGCTCACTCCGCCACCCCAGTTCAGACATGGCCATATGCAAATCAGTCTGACCCTGTGCCTCATGGGAACAGTCTTATTGTTAGCAACAACTTGTAGATAAAACATATAAATGTGTAGTGTATGCAAATAATGGTGGCTGCATGAAAAGGTAATCTTGTATGATGTGAAGGTAATCTGTGGAAAGGGCTAAAGGGGAGCAAAGCAGGTGTACAGGAAGGTGCCCCTTCCTGGACATAAACAATCCTAAAATACCATTTTGTAACTTTCATGTGTGCTGCTTCATGCAGCACACATCAAAGTTACAAAATGGCATTTCTGAAAGGTTTGTTCATGTACAGGAAGGGACACCTTCCTGTACATGAACAAACCATGGCATTTTGCTCTTTCCATGTGTGCTGCACAAGGCAGCACACTCGGGAAAAGCAAAAACGAGGAGAAATAAAGCATTTCTCCTCATTTCGCCACCTTAAGACCAGGATTTTTCTGGGCTTAAGTTCGGCGCTGCCACCTATTATCGCTGCCCTTGATAATAGGTGGCAGCGTCGATCACAATGGGTGTTGCGGTGGAACTCCCACCGCAACACCCACTGCACGCCCCTTTCATGCTAAATTTAGCGTGAAAGGGCCTTATTCTCAAGGCAGCGTTAAGCCACTTAACGTGGCATAAAGCCACATTAAGTGGGTTAACGCTGCCTTGAGAATAAGGCGCTGACCCTATCGCCACAGGAACGTTAGAAACAGTGACTTTTCCTTGGCGATAGGGGCTTGACAATATGCCCCAAAGTTATTAGATAGAAGTGAAAGAATGCCGAGACTGTTGCCTTGACTACATTGAAATGAAAGAATGGCCAAGTCTGTTGCCCTGACTTTAACTTTAAGTAGCTGTTTGGAGTAGTAGTTAAACCAGCTCATTAAGAAATAATTGGCATGCAGTGAAAGAAGGGAAACATTCATTGACAGTGTGTTACTTGCATTTCAAATTACAAATGATAGATAGACTTTCTTCAAAGTGTTTGCACAAATGGGCATGTTTTAGAATATGAGATTATTGGGCCATAAGTGATGACAAGTTCTGCCAGGAATTCCGAAAGGGCAGAAACTAATTTTTTTTTTAGAAGAAGAAGAAACTTTATTGTCCGATTAATTAAAATCTTTACAATAATAAACACTCTAAGAATGTTATAAAAGGAGAATCGGTAATACAAAAGTAAAAAATATTTGACAGTGCAAATTCTGCACAATGACCTTCTCCAAGGCCACCCATGATACCAAATTTAGAGCAGTTCCGGAAGCACAGTGTGGCCCATGCAATTGGACCCTATGACGTCTGGTGACAAAGCTTCAGAGGAAGGTATGTATAAATATTCTTCTTCATTCTCACACAAGGTCTAACATTTGAATATTGAAGCTCTTCTCCAATATCACTGATTCAGAGTAACACTCAGAACCTCATGCATGAGATAAAAGTCTCAAAGGAGAGGATGTGGGTAAAGGCCAGAGCTGCCGACTTTGGATTTGGGGAACTGGTTTAGAGTCTTGGCGTCGGCTCAACATCCTGTGGTTTTGGGCCAATCATTTATTCTCCTGGTGCCTGCCGAAAATGAATGTGTCTTTGTGTAATGTAGCTGGTGCTCATGTAAAGCGCGCCAATACCTTTGGGCCGAGTTAGTGATATATAAAACAGAAAAAATAATCTTCCTTCAGAGACCAGACTATATCCAGACGCACCTTCCACCATGCAAGCGTATGCTGGCCTTCAATAAAATGGACAGGGTTGCATGCTATGAGGCCATAAAAGCAGCATAGCTGTGTGTGAAAATTTCAAGTAACAATATCAGTAACAAAGTACGCCATTCGTTAATCTGTAATTTTTCATTCAGCTAGTGTAGGCCATTAAAAATGCCACCATAAAATAAGACGATATTTGCAACTTCCATCCTGCATGATTGACTTTGAAAGAACCAACTGACAGAATAGTAAGGTCTAAAGAGCAAGAGATAAGATCTTACTCTCTGCCTTTTTGTTCTGCACTTCACCGGTGTCCACCTGCTCACTTATTTTGGCTCATGGTGTTTTGAATTAACTCATCTGGTATATTGAAATACGAACACAGAGTTCAGAGAAATTTCCATTTTCTCTGTTTTACACTCAACTCACAACTCACCCTTTTCTTTGCATTCTCTCCTTTCCTGCTGAAACACATTTTGGTTTCTCCCTTCGTCGCAGCCAGCCTTACCGTTCCTTCCCTCACCTCTAAATCTCCCAAAGGAAAGGGCACACCCTATAACTATAGGCTTGCACAAGAGCCCTCAAAATGCTAAACCTCTCTCTCTCGTACTCTATTTCCCTAGCTGTCTGTCAAAGGATTCGCTCAAGTGTCATTATGGTGCAACGTACAAGGCAGAATCTGTTTTTGGCATATCTGGATGCAAATATCACTGCTATCTAGGAGGACCACTGGGAAGTTATGTTGGGCTCCACCCAGCTGTGACACTTCACTAAGTGCACTTTGGACAGGACAATATGATGTAATGTACCTTTTGACCAAAAAGGTTGGCGTAAGATAAAGCATATTTCAAGAAAATATAGAGCTCAATCTTAATTGGGACCACCCAAAAACCCAGATCTTAATGGGTTGTTTCTTTGGCCTTAATGAGGATTCTGGAGATTTTGCACAGGAATATGGGATTATTGTGGCATCTTATTATCACCTCAAAAAAGTAGCCCAGAGTTGCCAGATTGGACATTAGACTTCCTGATGGATTTTCAGACCCTAACGTATGCTATCCCTGAGCGAAAAGCCTCAATTAGAAGACTGTTGCTCAGATGATACCTATGACCATGGTGCAGGCCCTGCCTTAATTAGTCATATGAGAAGGCCGTGTTCTCTTGTAATTACAATTACATTGGCTTAAGTTGAATCAAGATTCTCTGTCAGCTTATCATACATTTTATTGAAAGTGGTGATGGAAGGCAATGCATGTCAAACCGAGAAGTGTTTGAAAGACATAGGACCAGCAGTTGAAGATCATACAATTATGACTCTGAGGGATATTAGGACGAATGGGTTTTTACAAGAAGACTTGCATCAACATGAAACAATTTAGAAAAGGGAAAAAAAGGGAAAAAGGGAAAAAGGGAAAAGGACTAAGCAGCTTTTTTAGAATTTGGCAGACCAGTTACTCTGTCACATATATGATGGATAACCCGTCCTCCTGATTACAAGTTCATTATATCCTACGGCACTTGCAAAAAGGTGGACTTTATGGACTTGACTGGATATCCACAACGCTTGTGCAAAGTACCTGCCTGCCAAACTCTAGACCTCTAAATCAGACCCCTAGTCATTATGGGAGGACAGCATTGGGCTATACTTTGCTGCACTGGTGAACTCCAATCAGTCATATTTAGAGATCTCCGTCTGCCTGGTGGAATCTTTGTGCCACATTGGCTCCTCTCAAGGAAGCAAAACTTTTCTGTGCGGGTGTCTTATTCAGTTTGACTGCATAGTAAAGGTTTCTGTTATTTCACAAACAACCTCCTAAGGGGTACATACCTGCCGTATTATGGTAGCTTTGTTGCCCTTTGTGTCTGTGCCCATAAGTAGGCCATAGCTTGTAGGACTTTCAGCCTCACTTTTTCATAGAATTTTATGTCCCCAAACTTGTACACCCTCATTGAGGATGTATATTGGGAAGATGACTTACATTTTGCTAACATGAGATGTAAGTAGCCTCTACGCTAGTATACAACATGAACTGGGTATTACGGCAATTAGGCACTTTTTGAGAGCCAGATCCATTACAGTCTTACCAACAACTTCCTTCTCTTTGACAAACAACTGCACAAGAAGGTGCAGGGAACTGCGATGGGCACTTGCTTCGCCCCCAGCTACGCAAATCTGTTCATGGGCTGGTGGGAGGAGCAAGTGTCCACTGAGTGTGAGAGTTTCAACAATCATGTCATATTGTGAACACGATTCATAGAGGACATATTTGTCCTCTGGAAGGGGGATGCGGAATCTGCTACAGGCTTCATCTCGACTCTCAATGACAATACGTACAATCTGCAGTTCACAGGACAGATCAGTAAAAGTGACATTGTGTTTTTGGATGTTGAGATTTCTGTCAGCAACAGGCAACTCATCTAGGTTACACCTCAAAGCAAAAGATTCTTAAATGCATCCAGTGCCCACCCATCCAGTTTGATTTACATCATCCCCTATAGTGAATATCTTTGGGCAAAATGTAACAGTAGCACTACTGAGGCATTTGAAAGGGGGAGAGAAGGGTCACGAATTACAGATTCAGAGACAGAGGCTATAGTGTGAAAATCATACAGCAAGTTAGTGTGAAATCAGACTTGGTACCCAGGACATGCCTCCTACACCCTAGTAAAAGCCGGGTGGAGGATGTACTAGACCAAATCGGATTCATTGCTACTTACTCTGACCAATCATACTATGTCAGGAAGATTTTCAGTAAAAACTGGCATATACTGAAGACTGATCAAATACTGAACATGTGTCTTCACGAGAATCCACAAATCACCTTTAGAAAAAGCAGATCGATAAGGGACAATTTAAGCCACAACTTGGTCACACAAGATACTACCAGTATGAGTTAGAAATGTGAAATCAAAGGATTTTTCTGCTATATGAAATGTAAGACCTGTATTAACTGTTCTAGCTGTACCAAAGTGAGTGTTCCCAACACTCCCAGGGAGTCATCTGAGGCAATTTTAATTGCAATACTGAATATTGTGTCTATTGTCTCATTTTCCTGTGTGGTAAATACCACATAGGCAGTTCCATTTACAGGGCTAGAAAATGAACACTGGAAAACAAACGCGCCATTTGGCATATTAACCATTTTTATCCAATGGCTAGGCATTTCAATGAAATCCATTTTCAGATTGAGAAACTTGTCAAATTTATATTTTGGGCGCCGATTCTCCTCATGTAAGAGGGGGCAACAGGGAGCACAGACTAAGATTTCTAGAATAAAGACATATTCTAGACTTTGAGACACTAGCCCCGGTGGTCTAAATTCAAGCGAAGAAATGCTGCAGTACCACCAAGCATATTACAAGTTTCCTCACCGCCAACAGTTTCATGGTG
The DNA here is from genome assembly GCA_963921515.1 of Calotriton arnoldi. Lineage (NCBI taxonomy): Eukaryota > Metazoa > Chordata > Amphibia > Caudata > Salamandridae > Calotriton > Calotriton arnoldi. The sequence goes on from CAWUFW010006740.1 coordinate 1,021,435, forward strand.
GTGATCCTGCTGTGAAAATGCTTGTGGTGAGAAAACAAAGGAGGCCCTACTGGGCCCCCTGTTGCCTCAGGCCCATGGGATGCATGCAGGGGGCACATGGTGTGCCCCCTTTATGCATGCACCCTCTGTCCTGCATGGCATGGACCATTGCAGCCCATTTCAGTGCCTTTTTGAAAGGCACTGCCGAGGAGAAAGCCATAGGATGGGCCACCAGACTACCAAAAATACTCATATTCTGGCGGATGGCCCTGTTTGGCGGTCCTGGAGTGGGACGGCAGCGTGGCAGCCCGATCCAGGACCGCCAAACTTGTCATCGGGCCTTAAGTATTGAAAGAAGCCTTGACAAAATCGTCTCAGCATGACAAGGGTACCCCCATGCACAACGTTGGAGAATGTGGGGGGAGCCCCAGGGCCCCCTCTTCATCAGCCGGCTCCCTGCAACCTGACGCAGGTTTCATGTGGTGCAGGGCTTTACAACGTGACGCATCTCCCTAGATGCGTCACGTTGTAAATCCCCCGCAGCATGGCGCTAGCTTTACGCCGCCGCTGCGTCACGCAACGGCGGCGCAAAAGTGGCGCAAGGGGCTCGTAAATCTGCCCCAGGTTTTTTAAAACTTGCAAGGTCTATGGAAAAATCAATACAAACACTGGCATGGACCAAATTTGGTGAACAATTTAGAACATGCTTTGCTATACTTTATGTTTATGATGAATTAATGTCGTCTATTTATTGTCCATTTTATTTTACATTGCCCAATTTAATAAATTACAACATACTAGAGAAGGAGGGATACGTGATAAAAAAGTGAATTCGTTGTTGGTGTTGCTTAGTGTTTATTCTGTTATTTCGGCGTTTTTGAAAGAGCGCTGAGGTTTTACGCAAGATTCTGAAGTCCTCCACCACATCATTGTCAGACCGCCACAATGTGTATGAAAATTGTTCAAATGTATGAAACAGCGCTATGTACTCAATGCTCATTCAAATTATTGGGCGCTATGTTAACAGGGAGGCACTATGAGCTAAAAATAGTATTGCGAACCTTGTACCAAACAACCCAGAATGGGAGTGAAGGTTGAAAACCACTGTCCTCGATCAGAATCAGAACTTTGGCCTAGAGGTGACAGTACAGTAATACAGGCAAACTGTTAGGTCCTCTAGTGCAGAACAGCTTGTGAGCGTCAATAACTCCAGTCTTCAAAAATGTATGATTTTAAAGAAACTGCTTCTAGTTACTGTTTCTGTTACTAGTTAAACATCCACGAATGATGAGAGAACCTTCAGCGATCCAAGTAAATTCGTTTTTTACCCTTGGAGCACTCCCCTACACTAAAAAACGCCCTTGTGTTGCAAAGTATGCTGCCTTAAATCGCACCCGTCTTACTAGCAGTGTTGAGCAAATACATCTCAGTGTGTGTGGGTGTCACGTTTAATGTCATGTCACAAATACAATTTCCCCTATTCCTTTCCTTTTTTTTCCTAAAAAGAAGCAGGTTTTTGCTCCTTTTTGAAGTCTTTTTACACAGCTAGGAGGAGTGGTATAATGCAAAGTGATGGGGCAGCCCTGCAGAATGTGATGAGTGGTCACTGAGTGTCTCTGAACCTGTGGCGCTTCTCAGTGCCTGCACTTCAATGACACAGGTGTATCTGCAGTGAGCGAGACGCAGGCGAGTCGAGACGTTAGTCAAGACGCTGAGGCCCCCGCTCTCATTCCAGTTTCCGCTCCTGCTTCTCCGGCCCCCACCCCACAGCTCCATTGACTTTGACTTTGCGCCGATCACCCAGTCCCGGACGGATTGCGCCGAGGACCAGCGCGGCGCATTGCTACGGCCCTGCACTGAGCTCATGGGCTCCCGGCAGCGGGGAGAGCCATGAGGTAAGCAGGTACGGTCCCAGCAGCCTTGGTGGCCATAGGCAGGGGGCGCCTGTTAAGCAGGAGAGTGAGGGAGTGCAGGAAAAGACAGCAGGGGGTCGGTGATTAGTTCCACCTCGTTTGGTAGAGCTCTGAGTCCTTGGTGGCTGTAAGCGGTTCGACCAGGCTCGGGTGAGGCTTGCGGCCAAGGGATAGCTCCCGCCCCACAACCAACTCTTTCCTCCCTCACTTCGTAGGCAGTGAAGACGCTTGCAAAACAGAGAAGGTCACAAGAGGGATCAAAGGGACCAAGGATAAAAGGATCACAGTACAGCAGGAGTTGCTAAACTTCAGAGGCCCAAGAAGGGGCCCAGTGAAGGAGAGCACAACAGGACCAGCAGCAATAGCACACTGGGATAAAACAAATAAAAGACAGGGGAAAGCTCAAAGGGGGTAGATAAGACACAGCCAAAAGCCAGGGACGCTGATGCCACAGCACCCAGTGTTCTCTCAGTGAGCCCTATATTGCATTCACCAGTTAAACTTAAATCCAGACACTGCCTCGACATAGTAGGAGGAAAGGCCTGCCCCCACCCCCAGCAGTAAATCAAACATCCATGGCCACTAGGAGGGCCAAATCAAATATCTGGACAAACCAGTAGAGTACCCGGGGATGCTCAAACGGAACTGTGCATACAAGAACATTAAGCCGAGTCTTGGCTTGGGCCCAGGCCTTGTTCATTGCCAGCTAGCTCTTGGTCACTGGTGTCCCTCCAATCAAACGCAAGTAGCACCAGCCAGGCCTAATTAGTACAGCACCTCCTTCCATGGTTTTCTAGGCTCCCAAGGCTCTTAAGGCACCCTAGGGCCCCCCCCATAGGACTGGGGCCTGGGAGTTAGTGACTTTTATTGGAGCACCTGAGAAGTAGTGTAAACTCTAAGCTTTTTGTGGCAACAGGTGAACCCAGAAAGGAGATGCGAATGGCCGGTGGCGAGCGTGGTGCGGCGTTACAGCTGATACCCTAGGGATGAGCCAAAGTGGCACTGAAGCAGTTGGGCTAGGTACCGGGCTCGCTTGCGCCACTCTGTATGGTCCCCCACCCCATCCGTGCCCATTTGTGCCTATCCAGGACAACAGTACTTACATTGCCACCATTTTACCTACTAATTAATCTGAACCATCTAGACCACATTCTGTGCCACCCTCCAGGACCATAGAGGAGGGCAAAAAGTTTCAAATTGGGCCAACGAACCAAGCCCAAAGATCTAAGACCAGCGACTAAAGCCACTAAACCCTGGTGAGTAACACCTGGGGTATAATCGGATGATGCCAGTATCCCGGTGACCCATTATAGGGCCCGACTCAACCAGAGGAAATGAAGTAGAGCACGCAATCCGTTCCTAGCTGGTTGGAAATTGTCACACAGGCTCTTCATTTATTGAGGCTCTAGAGCTATGGTAAAGAAGAGAGGTCCAGCGCCTGTGAAAACCCTAAAGGGCCCAGTCTTAGCCCCTCCCAAGTCCAATCCTCGAAACTACCAACATCAGAACCTATAGAACCACCGGAGCACTCAATCTTGACCGTAGCGAATACCCAAGCCTAGCCATGTCGACAGAATACCTCTTGCCCCCTCCCTAGCAGGGACAACTCAGCCACTGAACTGTCATCAGAAAGCACACTAAGTGCATCACCAACTTTAACCAAGATCAATGGTGAGGACCCGACTTCCTCCCATCCCGAAGGCTGGATCCAGTTTCCAAGTTGACATAAATACTACCTCCTCCAGAAATCAACTTTTTCCTGCACCATAAGAGATGCACGTCCGCCCAGTCCCCCCCCCCCCTCCCCTCCCCCCTGCATGCCAAGTAATGGAGTCAGTCCCAGGAGGGACCACTGGGCACAGTGGGGAGCAAGTACACTCACAGATCTTCGCAAAGGATGTGGTGGAACTCGAGAGGAGTACGCCATAATGGCTCAAGGCCTTGAATAATTGTAGCAACCTGGATAACAGCATCCCCAAGCCCCAACCACGGAGCAAGCAACAAAGCTCTCACGCAGTGAAAAGAATGGCCAGCCTTGGCCCAGAATCTCAGGCAGACAGAGACCAAAAACAGCAGCAGCAAAACAGACCAATCCACTTTTTCTACCAATCTCGACCAGGACAATCTACAGGCCTCAATGTATTCCACTCTTGTCGCCACAATGGAGTCTCTATTGAACAGTTTGAGATTGACGTTTGGCTAAATGGGGCCCCCTAAACTGTTGGGGCCCTAGGCTCCCCCTGCTCCACACAGGCTGCTGGAGCCTGAACTAGGTCCTCGCTAGGAGGATGGATTGTGTGTTTTCTGTACACAAACACAGCAGCAAATACAAAGTCGACACGTGTAGCTTCATTGCACTCGCATCACAAATCCAAGTAGAGGGGATGCTCGTAGCATACTCTAGGGCGGCATCCTCTAGGGATTTTCATCGCCTCACTTTTCTAGTACAGGAACACAGCCTTGCAATCCGAGCCCACGAAAAGAGACGTATGTTTTGATGAGGTACATACACAATAACAAGATCCACTAGGTCACAGCTTATCTCTATGCAGTGTAACTGAGCAAAGGACATCTACAGACATGCAATTAAAGAAGGATTGGAAACCATTTGCTTCTCAAGCCAGGAAAAGGATGTTTAGTGGCAGATAATCTACAATGTAATGAAACAGCGTGAAGCATTGTGCGCGGTAATTTGAGTCAAACATCGAACAGTCGGTGAATATGTCTGTATCTGTGGGTCAGACGTGTGCCCCCTGCTTGGCAGCACTCATTACTGCAAATGACACAGTCAGAACTTTTCAATGCCATTGTTTCGCCCTAAGAACAAGTCTCTCATGTACAATTTATGAATAAATGCATCAAAATGTATAATTGCTCCATAGGGGTTAGTTTGCAACAGGAAATTCTCCCTGTTGATAGTTACAAAAGCTCTCTTTTTCCCAGCAGAGCAAAGAGCCAGTAAAAACACACTTTAGCACATCCTGAAATTCACCGGTCTCTATAGAGGTACCTACAGATCTAGGAACACAGAACAAAGGTTTCAATTCAGAGAAATATGTTTTGTTCCTTTTAAGGACATATTAAGGATGTGAACTACACCGCTGCCTTCTGTTGATTATGCAGAAGGTAATTATTGAGCAATTCAGTGCACAGTGTCATAGTCGACCATTAGCTTAGCATGAATATGGCATAAGCATGGGGTTTGGCGAATGCACTCCTTTTGCATTTCAGCTTGCATAAAAAATTTGCAGAATGCTCCAAACTCTGGGTTAACAGTCTGATTATAAGTGCCCCTGGAAGGAAAAAGATAATTATTGCATCCCATAAAATCCAACACCTTGGGGTCCGGAACGTACCAAGTGCCATCATTATCGCCTACCCTTAATTTTGCACAATATGCGGATTTTGGTGCTTGCCACTCCAAAATCCACCTGTCCTGGTATTTTTCGTGACTTTTTCTCTCTTTAAATTCCAGAAGGTTTGAACTGTCAAAGCCCAAAGAGGGGTGCGATCTTTATCACGCCCGGTAATTATCGGATGCGAAAAACATGACATCACTTATAATAGCGATCTCTGTGTGAGCGCAATTTACCAGACCTCTCAAAAACGTGCCCTTATTGTTAGCAACGCGATACCAAAGGGGATGATGGACGGAGCGTTTGAGCTAATCAAACACTCACCCCCAGTCAACTGATCTGGGTTTAATCCATCATCATTCTTTAGCTCACTCCACCACCCCAGTTCAGACATGGCCATATGCAAATCAGTCTGACCCTGTGCCTCATGGGAACAGTCCAGCCCGAACTGCCAAGCCATGTCTTCCCTGGACCGGAAACAAGCATCCTGGGACCGGTTTCTGGCTACTCAGCCGTCATCAGCCAGGCTAGCTTGAATCCAGTGGCAAAGTGAGCAAGGGACCTACGTCTGGGCATACCCTGCCAACTTAGGGCGAACAAAGCGATACCAAAGGGGATGATGGACGGAGCGTTTGAGCTAATCAACCACTCACCCCCAGTCAACTGATCTGGGTTTAATCCATCATCATTCTTTAGCTCACTCCACCACCCCAGTTCAGACATGGCCATATGCAAATCAGTCTGACCCTGTGCCTCATGGGAACAGTCCAGCCCGAACTGCCAAGCCATGTCTTCCCTGGACCGGAAACAAGCATCCTGGGACCGGTTTCTGGCTATTCAGCCGTCATCAGCCAGGCTAGCTTGAATCCAGTGGCAAAGTGAGCAAGGGACCCACGTCTGGGCATACCCTGCCAACTTAGGGCGAACAAAGCGATACCAAAGGGGATGATGGACGGAGCGTTTGAGCTAATCAAACACTCACCCCAAGTCAACTGATCTGGGTTTAATCCATCATCATTCTTTAGCTCACTCCACCACCCCAGTTCAGACATGGCCATATGCAAATCAGTCTGACCCTGTGCCTCATGGGAACAGTCCAGCCCGAACTGCCAAGCCATGTCTTCCCTGGACCGGAAACAAGCATCCTGGGACCGGTTTCTGGCTATTCAGCCGTCATCAGCCAGGCTAGCTTGAATCCAGTGGCAAAGTGAGCAAGGGACCCACGTCTGGGCATACCCTGCCAACTTAGGGCAAACAAAGCGATACCAAAGGGGATGATGGACGGAGCGTTTGAGCTAATCAAACACTCACCCCCAGTCAACTGATCTGGGTTTAATCCATCATCATTCTTTAGCTCACTCCACCACCCCAGTTCAGACATGGCCATATGCAAATCAGTCTGACCCTGTGCCTCATGGGAACAGTCCAGCCCGAACTGCCAAGCCATGTCTTCCCTGGACCGGAAACAAGCATCCTGGGACTGGTTTCTGGCTTACAGCCGTCATCAGCCAGGCTATCTTGAATCCAGTGGCAAAGTGAGCAAGGGACCCACGTCTGGGCATACCCTGCCAACTTAGGGCGAACATAGCAAAACCAAAGGGGATGATGGACGGAGTGTTGAACATTGCAAGCACTCACCCCCAGTCAACTGATCTGGGTTTAATCCATCATCATTCTTTAGCTCACTCCGCCACCCCAGTTCAGACATGGCCATATGCAAATCAGTCTGACCCTGTGCCTCATGGGAACAGTCTTATTGTTAGCAACAACTTGTAGATAAAACATATAAATGTGTAGTGTATGCAAATAATGGTGGCTGCATGAAAAGGTAATCTTGTATGATGTGAAGGTAATCTGTGGAAAGGGCTAAAGGGGAGCAAAGCAGGTGTACAGGAAGGTGCCCCTTCCTGCACATAAACAATCCTAAAATACCATTTTGTAACTTTCATGTGTGCTGCTTCGTGCAGCACACATCAAAGTTACAAAATGGCATTTCTGAAAAGGTTTGTTCATGTACAGGAAGGGACACCTTCCTGTACATGAACAAACCATGGCATTTTGCTCTTTCCATGTGTGCTGCACAAGGCAGCACACTCGGGAAAAGCAAAAACGAGGAGAAATAAAGCATTTCTCCTCATTTCGCCACCTTAAGACCAGGATTTTTATGGGCTTAAGTTCGGCGCTGCCACCTATTATCGCTGCCCTTGATAATAGGTGGCAGCGTCGATCACAATGGGTGTTGCGGTGGAACTCCCACCGCAACACCCACTGCACGCCCCTTTCACGCTAAATTTAGCGTGAAAGGGGCCTTATTCTCAAGGCAGCGTTAAGCCACTTAACGTGGCATAAAGCCACATTAAGTGGGTTAACGCTGCCTTGAGAATAAGGCGCTGACCCTATCGCCACAGGAACGTTAGAAACAGTGACTTTTCCTTGGCGATAGGGGCTTGACAATATGCCCCAAAGTTATTAGATAGAAGTGAAAGAATGCCGAGACTGTTGCCTTGACTACATTGAAATGAAAGAATGGCCAAGTCTGTTGCCCTGACTTTAACTTTAAGTAGCTGTTTGGAGTAGTAGTTAAACCAGCTCATTAAGAAATAATTGGCATGCAGTGAAAGAAGGGAAACATTCATTGACAGTGTGTTACTTACATTTCAAATTACAAATGATAGATAGACTTTCTTCAAAGTGTTTGCACAAATGGGCATGTTTTAGAATATGAGATTATTGGGCCATAAGTGATGACAAGTTCTGCCAGGAATTCCGAAAGGGCAGAAACTAATTTTTTTTTAGAAGAAGAAGAAACTTTATTGTCCGATTAATTAAAATCTTTACAATAATAAACACTCTAAGAATGTTATAAAAGGAGAATCGGTAATACAAAAGTAAAAATATTTGACAGTGCAAATTCTGCACAATGACCTTCTCCAAGGCCACCCATGATACCAAATTTAGAGCGGTTCCGGAAGCACAGTGTGGCCCATGCAATTGGACCCTATGACGTCTGGTGACAAAGCTTCAGAGGAAGGTATGTATAAATATTCTTCTTCATTCTCACACAAGGTCTAACATTTGAATATTGAAGCTCTTCTCCAATATCACTGATTCAGAGTAACACTCAGAACCTCATGCATGAGATAAAAGTCTCAAAGGAGAGGATGTGGGTAAAGGCCAGAGCTGCCGACTTTGGATTTGGGGAACTGGTTTAGAGTCTCGGCGTCGGCTCAACATCCTGTGGTTTTGGGCCAATCATTTATTCTCCTGGTGCCTGCCGAAAATGAATGTGTCTTTGTGTAATGTAGCTGGTGCTCATGTAAAGCGCTCCAATACCTTTGGGCCGAGTTAGTGATATATAAAACAGAAAAAAAAATCTTCCTTCAGAGACCAGACTATATCCAGACGCACCTTCCACCATGCAAGCGTATGCTGGCCTTCAATAAAATGGACAGGGTTGCATGCTATGAGGCCATAAAAGCAGCATAGCTGTGTGTGAAAATTTCAAGTAACAATATCAGTAACAAAGTACGCCATTCGTTAATCTGTAATTTTTCATTCAGCTAGTGTAGGCCATTAAAAATGCCACCATAAAATAAGACGATATTTGCAACTTCCATCCTGCATGATTGACTTTGAAAGAACCAACTGACAGAATAGTAAGGTCTAAAGAGCAAGAGATAAGATCTTACTCTCTGCCTTTTTGTTCTGCACTTCACCGGTGTCCACCTGCTCACTTATTTTGGCTCATGGTGTTTTGAATTAACTCATCTGGTATATTGAAATACGAACACAGAGTTCAGAGAAATTTCCATTTTCTCTGTTTTACACTCAACTCACAACTCACCCTTTTCTTTGCATTCTCTCCTTTCCTGCTGAAACACATTTTGGTTTCTCCCTTCGTCGCAGCCAGCCTTACCGTTCCTTCCCTCACCTCTAAATCTCCCAAAGGAAAGGGCACACCCTATAACTATAGGCTTGCACAAGAGCCCTCAAAATGCTAAACCTCTCTCTCTCGTACTCTATTTCCCTAGCTGTCTGTCAAAGGATTCGCTCAAGTGTCATTATGGTGCAACGTACAAGGCAGAATCTGTTTTTGGCATATCTGGATGCAAATATCACTGCTATCTAGGAGGACCACTGGGAAGTTATGTTGGGCTCCACCCAGCTGTGACAATTCACTAAGTGCACTTTGGACAGGACAATATGATGTAATGTACCTTTTGACCAAAAAGGTTGGCGTAAGATAAAGCATATTTCAAGAAAATATAGAGCTCAATCTTAATTGGGACCACCCAAAAACCCAGATCTTAATGGGTTGTTTCTTTGGCCTCAATGAGGATTCTGGAGATTTTGCACAGGAATATGGGATTATTGTGGCATCTTATTATCACCTCAAAAAAGTAGCCCAGAGTTGCCAGATTGGACATTAGACTTCCTGATGGATTTTCAGACCCTAACGTATGCTATCCCTGAGCGAAAAGCCTCAATTAGAAGACTGTTGCTCAGATGATACCTATGACCATGGTGCAGGCCCTGCCTTAATTAGTCATATGAGAAGGCCGTGTTCTCTTGTAATTACAATTACATTGGCTTAAGTTGAATCAAGATTCTATGTCAGCTTATCATACATTTTATTGAAAGTGGTGATGGAAGGCAATGCATGTCAAACCGAGAAGTGTTTGAAAGACATAGGACCAGCAGTTGAAGATCATACAATTATGACTCTGAGGGATATTAGGACGAATGGGTTTTTACAAGAAGACTTGCATCAACATGAAACAATTTAGAAAAGGGAAAAAAGGGAAAAAGGGAAAAAGGGAAAAGGACTAAGCAGCTTTTTTAGAATTTGGCAGACCAGTTACTCTGTCACATATATGATGGATAACCCGTCCTCCTGATTACAAGTTCATTATATCCTACGGCACTTGCAAAAAGGTGGACTTTATGGACTTGACTGGATATCCACAACGCTTGTGCAAAGTACCTGCCTGCCAAACTCTAGACCTCTAAATCAGACCCCTAGTCATTATGGGAGGACAGCATTGGGCTATACTTTGCTGCACTGGTGAACTCCAATCAGTCATATTTAGAGATCTCCGTCTGCCTGGTGGAATCTTTGTGCCACATTGGCTCCTCTCAAGGAAGCAAAACTTTTCTGTGCGGGTGTCTTATTCAGTTTGACTGCATAGTAAAGGTTTCTGTTATTTCACAAACAACCTCCTAAGGGGTACATACCTGCCGTATTATGGTAGCTTTGTTGCCCTTTGTGTCTGTGCCCATAAGTAGGCCATAGCTTTTAGGACTTTCAGCCTCACTTTTTCATAGAATTTTATGTCCCCAAACTTGTACACCCTCATTGAGGATGTATATTGGGAAGATGACTTACATTTTGCTAACATGAGATGTAAGTAGCCTCTACGCTAGTATACAACATGAACTGGGTATTACGGCAATTAGGCACTTTTTGAGAGCCAGATCCATTACAGTCTTACCAACAACTTCCTTCTCTTTGACAAACAACTGCACAAGAAGGTGCAGGGAACTGCGATGGGCACTTGCTTCGCCCCCAGCTACGCAAATCTGTTCATGGGCTGGTGGGAGGAGCAAGTGTCCACTGAGTGTGAGAGTTTCAACAATCATGTCATATTGTGAACACGATTCATAGAGGACATATTTGTCCTCTGGAAGGGGGATGCGGAATCTGCTACAGGCTTCATCTCGACTCTCAATGACAATACGTACAATCTGCAGTTCACAGGACAGATCAGTAAAAGTGACATTGTGTTTTTGGATGTTGAGATTTCTGTCAGCAACAGGCAACTCATCTAGGTTACACCTCAAAGCAAAAGCTTCTTAAATGCATCCAGTGCCCACCCATCCAGTTTGATTTACATCATCCCCTATAGTGAATATCTTTGGGCAAAATGTAACAGTAGCACTACTGAGGCATTTGAAAGGGGGAGAGAAGGGTCACGAATTACAGATTCAGAGACAGAGGCTATAGTGTGAAAATCATACAGCAAGTTAGTGTGAAATCAGACTTGGTACCCAGGACATGCCTCCTACACCCTAGTAAAAGCCAGGTGGAGGATGTACTAGACCAAATCGGATTCATTGCTACTTACTCTGACCAATCATACTATGTCAGGAAGATTTTCAGTAAAAACTGGCATATACTGAAGACTGATCAAATACTGAACATGTGTCTTCACGAGAATCCACAAATCACCTTTAGAAAAAGCAGATCGATAAGGGACAATTTAAGCCACAACTTGGTCACACAAGATACTACCAGTATGAGTTAGAAATGTGAAATCAAAGGATTTTTCTGCTATATGAAATGTAAGACCTGTATTAACTGTTCTAGCTGTACCAAAGTGAGTGTTCCCAACACTCCCAGGGAGTCATCTGAGGCAATTTTAATTGCAATACTGAATATTGTGTCTATTGTCTCATTTTCCTGTGTGGTAAATACCACATAGGCAGTTCCATTTACAGGGCTAGAAAATGAACACTGGAAAACAAACGCGCCATTTGGCATATTAACCATTTTTATCCAATGGCTAGGCATTTCAATGAAATCCATTTTCAGATTGGGAAACTTGTCAAATTTATATTTTGGGCGCCGATTCTCCTCATGTAAGAGGGGGCAACAGGGAACACAGACTAAGATTTCTAGAATAAAGACATATTCTAGACTTTGAGACACTAGCCCCGGTGGTCTAAATTCAAGCAAAGAAATGCTGCAGTACCACCAAGCATATTACAAGTTTCCTCACCGCCAACAGTTTCATGGTGGTGATCCTGCTGTGAAAATGCTTGTGGTGAGAAAACAAAGGAGGCCCTACTGGGCCCCCTGTTGCCTCAGGCCCATGGGATGCATGCAGGGGGGGCACATGGTGTGCCCCCCTTTATGCATGCACCCTCTGTCCTGCATGGCATGGACCATTGCAGCCCATTTCAGTGCCTTTTTGAAAGGCACTGCCGAGGAGAAAGCCATAGGATGGGCCACCAGACTACCAAAAATACTCATATTCTGGCGGATGGCCCTGTTTGGCGGTCCTGGAGTGGGACGGCAGCGTGGCAGCCCGATCCAGGACCGCCAAACTTGTCATCGGGCCTTAAGTATTGAAAGAAGCCTTGACAAAATCGTCTCAGCATGACAAGGGTACCCCCATGCACAACGTTGGGGAATGTGGGGGGAGCCCCAGGGCCCCCTCTTCATCAGCCGGCTCCCTGCATGCTGCAAGAGCTGGCATTGGTCCCGCCCGGAGGGAGCAGCTATTTAGGCTGCCCCCTCCGGTCAGGAGCAATATCTTGATATGCTTCTCTGCCCGCTTCAGTGCAGACAGGGAAAAAGATTTCAAGTCTGATCCAGCCAACTGGACCATTTATAAAAATCCCATGGGTTCAGACTTTGTGTTAGATCCCGTTTGGCAGGGGGTTTTGAAAATGCTCCTGACAGGTGGGGGCAAACTCAAGTTTCCATGCCCACACCAGTGTGGGCAGTTAAAGTACTGTGTCCCGGGGGCGGCCTCCCTAGGACACAGCAAGTAAGCTGGCCCCAGGTAAAGGGGTCCCCAAGGCTATAGAAGGCCCAGGAAGGGCCCCCCTTCCATTTTTGTTAAATATAGCACCCATGGGGATATGGTCCCCAGGTTCGTTTAAATGCTTGGGGAGGGGTGCTGTTGGGTCCCATCCCCTTGTTTGTAAGTTTTGGCCCCAGGGGTTGGCTCCCCGGAGGCCTTTTAAGGCTTGGGGAGGGGGGCCATGTGGCCCCCTCCCCTTTAATTAAATTAGTTGGCCCCTGGAGTGGGCTCCCCGTGGCCTTTGAAGGCTCAGGGAGGGGGTCACTGCCGCCCCCTCTCCTTTTTGGCACATTTCGGCCCCAGGGTTGGGCTCCCTGGGGCATCTGAAGGCTCAGAGGAGGAGGGCAGCACAGCCCTCCTCCCCTTATTTGGTAAATTTCAGCCCTGAGGGTGGGCTCTCCATCGCCTATAATGGCCCGGGTAGAGGGGGCCATGCGCCCCCCCCCCTTTTGAAATGCAGATCCGGTGGTGGGCTGTCCGGGACTAATAATGGCTCAGGGAGGGGGGCCGTGGGCCCCACTTCCCTTATGAAATGTGGATCCTGGAGTGGTCTCCCGGGGGCCTATAGTGGCTCAGGGAAGGGGACTCCCCTTAATTGATCAATGTGGCAGCCCCCATTTTGCTTTGTTTTGTTTTAAATTGCCAATTGTTTTTGTACTTTGGACCTGGTGGGGTCCCTCTGGGTCCCCCCTAAGGCCCTAGGGGGGCAGGGTATCCCTACCCTGCCTCCTGATATTAATTATGTTTCAAACTTCAGGTCAGAAAACGAAGTCTCCGAGTCCTTTAATACCTTCCAGCAACATTTTTCTGGTGTTGCTGGCAGCCAATCAGGATCCACTGGAGCAAATTGGCCCATGGGAAATAAAGCTCCCTGGGCCACTCAGAATGCTCTATTTTTGAACTGGTTTACCTGCAAGAGTCTCTTGAGGCTTTCACGGATCAAACTGTCCAGAAATAGAAAAATCTTTTGGTCGTTAATTTCTAAGAAACTACTGAGCGGATTTACAGCAACTTACAAAAAGCGCAATCTGTGAACAAAGATCTAGCTTCCAGCCAGATTTGGTGTAATTCCATTCAGCAGCAAATGTATTGTTTTTCCCTCCCCATCATTTAATTGGATTATGTCCTTTCCCAAATTCCTATTATTTATTCTTTTATGCTCATGATTTTCTCTATGTTTTGTTGCTTTCATTTAGAATGTCAGAAGTACACAATAATTAAATTCACTCCTTAGGAGGATGTGAAATATTTATTCTGAGAGACTATAATCTCAAGTCCCCTCAACCATACATAAATTTTACCTTGGAACATAATATTAGGAGATGTATTACCATGTTGCGTTTAGGACTACTTCCTTTAAAGGTTTTCACAAGACACTGGAATAACCTTTATAAGGATAGTGGAGTATGTGATAAATGCAATCACGGAAACCAGGACCTAGCACATATCTTATGGTTATGCTCAAACAAGGAGGTAGTAGGGGCTCGAAACCGTTTTATAGAACCTATAGCTTTTAGATATAACCTTTCTTCCTCCACCGATTTAATCGCTTTTTTTAAAAGTCCACCAAATGAATTTGTTTGCTATAAATTGTACAAATTTATGGAATGTGTTTTATTTTTGTTTTAAATGTGTGTGATTTTTATATTAAGCTTTAAACTATTTTATGCAAGAATTTTATGTATGCAAACAGAATCACGTACAATTGTTGATCTCTTAAGAGATCTATATCAATAAAATTATACTGTAAACTAAACTGAGAGACTATAATCTTGTTGTTATTACATTCTCACATTTTGCCCTCTGGTGGGCTACTAAATTCTATTCTTCCCTCTTCATCATTTACTTTAATTATGGTTTTTTACAAATTGCTATTATTTTGTTCTTTTTTTACTCTCATGACCTTCTTCATGATTTCTCTTCTGCATTTACAGTATCAAAGGTGCTCATGTAATTATTCATCCTGATTCATTCCTTTCGGTGAAATAGTACAGAATAGCATTATGTATTGTGATTCTCTTTGTCACAGGATCTTTTTTCTGCTTCCACCTCTTTCCAATTTTGCGGCATGATCAATTGTGTAGAAGCTTAGTTTTTCCCCAATCACTTTGATGTAACTTCACCTTATGTTTGGCAACAACATTGCTTCTTTCTTTATTTGTTGTTGCCCTCATGAGTTCAAGGATTCGCTTTATGGCTTGATATGTTGTGCTGCAAACATATTTTAATTTGCATGGGCATTCCAACATATAAATTATGAATTTAATCTTATATGTGATGTGCTGTTTGAACCTATGGTTCTGTCAAGTACATGTCAACAATTCCTGCATGTTTACAGGAAGGCTTTACAATGCTTGCATTTCCAAAAAGCAAGGGGGTTAATCCAATTGTTTTTCTTCAATGTGAAGTGACTATGTACCAATTTGTCCTTTAAATTACATGCTCTTCTGAATGTTACACATGGATGGTCCACTATTTTTCAAGCGATTATTGGATCCAATTTCAGTAAGCCTCAATGTTTTCGGAGTATTTGTTTTAGTTTATTTGCTTCTGCTGAGATTGCAGTTATCAGTGGGATTTGACTCAATTCAGATTGCTTATTTACTTCTTGTAAGATCTAAGTTCTGCTTTTACATATTACTTTTGGAGACCAACTTTAATAAACATTCTAGGATATTTTCTCATTTGGAAATGCATGCTTGTTTCGAGACTATGCTTCTCGAATTCCTGCCCTTGTAAACAATTTCTCTTGATGTGTAGGAATTCCCCACAGGGGAGGTTCCACTTTAAACAAGTTTGATGGAAAACATCTGCATGTAAAACTGAGCTTGGGTTGTTCATTGCCTATGTAATGTTGCATGAATCATGTTATCACATATGTAGATTTCTGTGTCCAGGAACATGACTCTAGATTAACTTATTTCATATGTGAATTTCAGTTTGACACGTGTCTGCATCCCTGTTCTCAAACTGTGGATTTCAAGGCCATATCTTGATATTTTACTTGGGACTGTGCAGAGGTACAGAAGGGCTGCAAGTGCACGTTTTCACTGAAATCTTGCTGTCTGTAGGGCTTACACTGACTCAGTTATTATATTAGTTAATACATGAGCTGCTGGTAGCACAGTTCAGAAACGTGAAACGGTGATTGCCTGTACACGATCTCAGAAACATATTATGAGATAGACCCAAAGAACAGTTTTTCCATTCCCATCACTGCCAACCCTGTCAGAGCTTCACTTGGATTCTGATGTCATAAATGTGATTAATTCATTTGTATTAATTTGCACAAATTGCAAAGATTGCCTAAGAGCAGATTGAATTTTTGCCCGGACAAGACTAAGGGGTATATTCACAAGAACGTGTGATAACTACCGCAAGAGTAGCGTAACGCAACTTTCAATAATGCAGCCCATCACTGGAAAATAACCCCGTGTCAACGTGGAATTCACAACAAGGCGGTACCATGCGATAGCCTGCCGAAACCGCAGACAAAGTCCGCGATACAACCACCACGATGGAGATAACAACACAAACCACAACACCAAAAAACACGCGATGGGCCAAAGCGCGATGAGGAAACCAGCGACAAGCAGTGCCAGGCCTGCAACACACACCTGGCAGGCGTCAGAAACCTCCATAAAAGCAGGAAAAAAACCCACACACAAACTGACCAACACACAAGCACCATGGAGGCAGCCGGAGCAGGCGCAGAGGACGAGCGCAACCCCACAAGCACCCCGGACAACCAGCCTGGGACCTCGGGGACAGGGAAGGGCAAGGACAAGAAGACCAGGAAGACCAAGTTCAGTCCGCAGGCGAACTGGATCATAGTCACAGAGGTGATGGAACACCATCAACAACTCTTCGTCACCTCCAACGTGTCATTGGGCACCAAAAATGGAATATGGCGGGACATCGTCGACAAGGTGAATGCCATCGGAGAGCACAAGCGGACAATGGACGAGGTCAAGAGGCGATGGAATGACATCAAGCGGAAGACCAAGGATAAACTCTCCGCCAACCTGAAGGCAGCAACGCAGACCGGAGGTGGGGACCCAGCGCCACAGCTGGAGCTGGATGACATGGAGGAGCTGGTGTCGACAGTCATCAGTGTGGAGACTGTGGCCGGAGTCGGGGGACCGGACACTGCTCAACAGGACACAAAACAACCGCAACAGGGTGAGGGACCACCAGGTACTGGGGGGACGGGGGGAGATGGCCACAATGGCACACATGCACAAGCAAGTAGGGCACAGTGCACACCCACAATCACTCTGGGTCCTCGCCCAGACCCACAGACTGTCACAATGTACAATGCCATGCTGTCTGAATGTCAACCTGTACCATGCGGCTACATACATGTGGACAAATTGTAATACACCATCTCCCCTTCACATCGCAGGGGCATCTTCAACACCTCCTGCAGAGCAGTCACAGCCACTCTTCACTGATGACGAGGACAACACCAGCATCGACATCCAAACCATCCAAGACCTCATTGACCACCTCCGCAACTCACCTCCAGGATCAGGGCAGCCCAGCTACATCCATGAAACCCCATCCACCACCCAAACCACCCAGCAGGAGGCACCCACAGCCCCGGCACCCTCCCAAGACCCCCAGGAACAACAAATGGCCTTCCAACGCCGTGTGCTGTAGGGCCAGAGGGAGACGGCCGAGCAGGTGCAGGTGGGGTTCGAGCTCATGGCAAACAAACTGGACGCCATCCTTGGGTGTCTATGTCCGCCCCATGGTCTCCAGCGAGCCCTGACTGACATCTCTGGAGTCATGACGCGGAGGGAAGAATACCTGTCCGCTCACAGTGGCCCCAGCGATGCCAGCCTTGAGCTGGCACACATACGGAGGCTCATGGAGGACATGGTGTGGATGGAGGCGGAAAGGATGGCAGCCGTCGCTGCACATCAGCGAAATGTAGCTGGGATCTACCGTGCCCTGCATGTCCTCATCATGGCATTGCTGCCTCAAGGCGTGGTGATGATGAATGCTGCTGCCCCCACACCATCCACATCTCCGCCCCCTGGTGTGTCAGTGCCTCCCAGTGCGGCAGGCATATCCACTCCGGCACCTGATGAGTCACTGCCACACAGTGCGGCCGACAATCCTCCTCCGGCCCCTGATGAGTCAGTGGCACACAGTGCCGCAGCCGGCACTGCAACACCCACAGGTGGGGTAGGGCACACACCCGGGGACGAGGACGTAGATGGGACTGTGGTCAGGAGGACCAGGCACTAGCATCCATTACCGCCACCTTCCCTGTTTCTGCTTGGTGCCGCACATGGCCTCAAGACCTACCACTGACCCCCGATACACTCCGAGGCACTCACCTTGGACAGCGACATGGACTGCCACATGCTGTTTGACGACCAATGACACGGCGGACAGACTGCAGACTGTACCCTTCCTCTTCCGCAGTACAGGTCATCCCGGGATGGACACTGGCTGGCCCTCCACAGGCCCATATTGTGTGGTGTGCTTGGAATTGCCCTGTACCGCTCCAGCTGCATGACTGCACTGGATGTGCAAATAAACATCCAGTGACGCACTGCTGTGTAATGTCTTACGTCATTCCTGTGTGGATGTGTGGATCAATGCGGGGACAGTGCCTTCCCTTGCATCAATGATGTTCATCCTGTGGGATGCCAGTAAG
Source organism: Calotriton arnoldi (assembly GCA_963921515.1). Classification (NCBI taxonomy): domain Eukaryota; kingdom Metazoa; phylum Chordata; class Amphibia; order Caudata; family Salamandridae; genus Calotriton; species Calotriton arnoldi. The sequence goes on from CAWUFW010006740.1 coordinate 1,039,943, forward strand.
GGGGTGCGACATTGCATTTTGTGTAGCGGGTTCTGTGAACACTGCAGCAGGGACACATGCATCAGTCACTTCCTTCTCCAGACATGGACTGGACACGCCCAGAGCCCACGAGTCATTGTTGCAGGCCCTCCGCTGGTCCGGCGTACGGCAGGCCAGTCCACTCCACTTACGCCCCAAGGGGGGGCCCTCATTGCTACCCATCACAGCCATACTCGCTGGTGGTGTGCGGGTCACTGGTCTAGTCGTCAGCAGGTCACAGCCACTCCCTGAGGGCAGGTTTTCACACACATCACACCCATCCGGCACAGGCGTCATAGGCCATGTGACTTCGCCAACATAAGGGTCTGACGACGTCACATTCCCCTCTTCCGGTGGTGACTGGATGACGGACGCCCCACGGTTCCCACACATATAGGGCCCATGAGTTGGTGCGCTAAGGGTTAGTGGCATCCGAGGCCTTGAGTACGGCACAGGCCTACCACCACATGGCGCAGACTGGGGTTGCACAGGGTTAGTGGCATCCGAGGCCTGGAGTACGGCACGGGCCTACCACCACGTGGTGCAGACTGGGGTTGCACAGGGTTAGTGGCACCAGAGGCCTTGCGGACGGCACAGGCACCCCGCCATGGGACGGTGACTTTGGGTGCACTGAGTCAGTGGCACCTTGAGCTGCTGAGTGGGTGTGCAGCCTGCGATGATGCCCCGTCCCGGCAGTCCAGACAGCTCAGGTTTTGTGTGCCCTGCTGGACCTCAGTGTAGGCCAGAGCCAGCGGGCAGCGCGGGCCTACCGCCCCGTGGTGTCGCTTCCAGGATGCCAGAGTTGGTGGCACCCATTGAGCTGAGCGGGTGTGCAGCCTGCGATGGTGCCGGGTGCACTGGTATGTCCTCTGCCATGGAGTAATCAAGACCCAGCACCAAACATGAGACCTGGTGGCCTACGGAGCGGGGCTGCATGATGTGGAGGGTGCCATGTCCGCGGGCCCCGGGCTTGTGGCTTGCAGCGGCACGTAGTGGGACCTCCTGTCTATGCACCGGTGGCGGAAGGTGAGCATTGAGGCCTGGGTGTGCATGGGCGGGCATGCTCCGATGGGTGGCGGGAGAGGTTGGGGTGCCTCTGCCTGGGTGTGCATGGACGGGCAGGCGATGTTGTCTTGTGCAAGTGTGTGTACTGTGCCAGTCATGTATCTGGGCTCTGTTTCAGCTGACGGCTCTGAATCAGATGTGTGACCTGGTGAACTGCCCTACATACCGGCACGTGTTTGGAGACACACCGGTGGCAGCAGGTGAGCAGTGTGGCCTGGGTGCGCAGGGGTGGCACTCTCTCTCTCTCCCTCTCTTCCTCTCTCTCTCCTCTTCTCTCTCTCTTTCTCTCCCCCTCTCTTCCTCTCTCCCTCCTTCGCTCTCTCTCTGTCCTCTGATGTGCGCAGGACACACCTTCTCATCATGTTTTTTGTCTTACAGGCTGTGACCTACGTATTGTCTGGAGGGGAGCGGCCATGTGTCTTCATTTCATTTTGTTGTTTATTTTAATAAAGTTTCATTTGTTGCTTCGAAAGTGAATGTGTGCTGGTCATTTCTGTGACGAAACATCCATGTCACCAGTTGTGATTGTGCGGCATCAGGCGGAATATTTTGTACATGTTTAGGTGTGGCTGATGTGGCATGTCTTTGGTGGGGGGGGGTGCCAGGGAGGGGTGGTACTGGAGTGGTGGCGGTGGGTGTTGTGGCCCTCTTGGGTGTCCGGGCCGCATGATGTGTGGCTCCATGGCATCTGTTGCCCTTCGGATGTGGCCCTGGGCTGTGCTCCTTTTGTGGTGCTGGCTGCCGTCCGAGTTTACACCAGGTCAGAGCAGGTGTAGATTTCCTGGTGCTAACGCGCCTTATCGCCTATTTTGTGTTTTTATCGCGGATGTGGCTGGTCGTTGTGAATGTTGAGGTGTGCTGTTGTCTCGGCTTTAGTCACGGGAACGCCTACTCTGCATCTCTTTAGCGATATTTGCGAGGGTCCTCTGTGGCGATGTTTTTTGCGGCTGCTATCGCGGGTAAACTGGTGCTGTGGGCTGTTAACACCGGCTTGTGAATGGGGGGTAAATTTATCACGACTTTGGCTGCGATAAAGTGCTGTTAATTCGGCGATAGCTCCTTGTGAATATGCCCCTAAGAATCGGAGAATAGCATGCAGAAGTGAGCCCGGAAATTACAGGACCTGCATGTTATTCACAGTTCCAAGCCTAAAAAATTAAGTGATACACAGGTAGGCACACAAGCCAGAAATGGTAATTTTAGCTCCATTATTTCCATGTCCTCTGTAATGTTCAAGTCATATTTGGGCCCTTAGTATTTGGCTGGGTTTGCATCTGGTCCGAGTTAAAATTTATTATGATCGTCATAGGTTGATTTTAATTTAAAGTTTGGCGGATGCAATACTCCATCAAACATGGCAGATATTTGCCACGTTTGTGACGGAGTAGTCACCCCCAAACTCTTAGGGCCTGACTATGAATTTGGAGGTCTGGGAGCGGGCCGCCATCCCAGCGCCCGCTACAAGACCGCCAAACTCGACCACCACCCACGTGCCAGATTATGAATTTCCTTGTTCTCTAGCTGGTGGGCGGAGCGGCTGTCCCATAGAGGTGCCTATTGAAAAGGCACTGCAATGGGAGTACCTAAGGCCGTTCCTGCACGGCATGGACTGTGCAGTCCATGCAGTGCAGGAAAGAAGGTGCATGCAGACAGGGGTGCACAACATATGCCTCCTGCATGCATCCCAGTGCACAGAGGCAACAGGGGGCCCTGTAGGGCCCCCTTTGTTTCCCTATCGCAAGCCTTTTCACGGCGGGCTCACCGCCATGAAAAGGCTGGGGTGGGGAAACTTGTAATATGCTTGGCATTGCCGCAGTGGCACCGCCAATCAGATTGCTTCTCCAAACTGCTGCAAGCCCACCAGGGATCCCGGATCCCTGGTGGTTGCGGTGGTCCCCTGGAGGTCCGACTGCCGCAGTCGTAATACGGCGGTCGGACTGCTGGTGCTGCGGTCCCTGACTCCCACCGCACCTCCACCGTGAGTGTGGTGGTCCCATGGACCGCCAAACTCGTAATTAGGCCATAAAAAGTCTTGCAAATAATACTGGAGGAGCGTCATTTTGGCTCCACCCTTTCAAGTCTTGACTATGTCATAGTAGTACCATGCATTTGTGTGCTTTAATATCATTAGCGTAAAGTGGTGCTCTTGACCGGATAACTGAAGGTGCAGTTGCTGTATAATTTAGACATGTATGTGAATGTGCATGCTAATGTTTTCCTTACAGTGATACCAAAGTGCAGTTTCATATATATCTGCTTTTGAGTAGTTTGAGTAATTTTGTTAACTCTATATATACACTCACATATTCATCTGAATAGTCTCCAGCATTTATTTTATAACTGTAGATGTATCCATAACCATACATTTAAATGTGCATTCAAGTGTTTGCTACGTTAGCTTCACCAAAGGCCTTAAGCCTTTGGGCTCTAATGTTTAACCTTCAACATAAAAGTTCCTTGGGCTGCAATGTTTTCTTCTGCTTTGCTGGTGCGTTCATATGATCTCATAGTTAGTGAAAGGCACACTGTATATGAGAGATAGTGAGACTCGGGAGGAGAACTTTTGGCAAGGACAAGAGGCACTAATGAACAAAGAGAGGACATCTATTCATTTTATATCTAGAGATGGTAGGAATCCAAGGAAGTCATGATTTTCAGACCATGAGATGGGAGTATTGAATAAGGTTGCCAAGTCCTCCTGTGAGAATGTGGAAAAGTACCAGAACACATGATGTGGGATTCTCAAATGTTCTGTGGAGTTTTAATTGGTGGTCACACTTTAGCTTTAGGCAGTTTACTTTTAGACTTCAGACGGATACAGACCTCTTTGCTATATTTCTGTTGTGTTGCTTTTTCAGTGGCTTGTCCTCCCCTTAGGTGGAGGAGCATCGCCCCACTGCTCCTTGAGCAGTACAAAATAAAAATAAAATGATAATAACAAGAAGTTATTATCATTTTATTGTACTGGGCTTTATGCTATGCAATACTCCTGATTTTAGAGAACTTCTACTGGATCTAATTTGGGTTTCCCCAATTAATGCTACTTAGTTCAGCTTAGTTTAGGTAATATAGATTCACTCATGTATAGGTAAGAGGACCGAAAATCATATACTGATCACCAGATTTTGTTCCTTATTTTCTGCATTGCTATTATTGAATTCCTTGTATGCTTTTTGCTGGTGACTAAACTTTGTCAGATAATTTGGACTGCCAGTAGTGATTCTGTATTTTTACAACATATTCTGGAGACCTGGGTACATCAGTTTGGCTTTGAATTTGTAATATATCTACATTTAATCCCATTTATCGACTTTTGGGTCCTCACTGTGTAGCCAAATGGGCTACACTGTAAATTGAACTCTTGGATGATATTCCCTCCTCTTTATTTCTCATGCATCTAAAAAGGTCTATCGTAGGTAAATTTGGATCTTCGGTTCAGTGCTCTGGCACTACAATTGTTATTTGTGAAAGAATTCAAATGTCTGCACTCAATCCACAGCTGGGGCTATATTATACAGTGCCCTGCAGGAGCAACAGTTGAGTGCTGCTGTTGGACCCAGCAGACAAACCCATGCAGTTGGGTGCAGTCACTCACTGCTTCTACATTCAGGGGAATCTCTGTCCCCCTTTGGATGGTTGGGCGTCACCTACACTGTGAAAGACAGAGCGGTTACTTCAAACAGCATCTCTGCCTTTCACTAATGCATTGCCGTAAAGGCAGCTCTGAGTTTGGGGCTCCCCTGAATGGAGCACATTATATGTAATAGGGCAAACTGTGCACTCTAGGTGTAATGCGGCCATTCACATGCCTTTATGTTCCACCTTCCAATGTTTACGACCTATATTAACGTACGCATGTGGAGTACCAGTTTTACCAGAAATGGCAAGGGAATTAAAGGGATTAATCTATTCCTGTAAAGGTGTGTTTCAATTGGGTAGTGGGAAATCTTGTTTCTAATTCTACATACACCACTCTGGATTTTCGAGAATAAAGACTTTATAGAAATGTATGATGGTGTTAAGGGTCCTTGTGGCCTGACTGTCTCATGAACAAGTATCTGTTTGCCTGCCACTTGTGGAATCTGAATTTACAGCACATATTTCATATTTGAACGGGCTAATGCCTCTGCTCTCCTGACCCCAACAAACCCTCTTGATTGGTTCTAATACAGTTGATGGATATTACACCATTTTCAATGTTATAATCCAGAAGGGCATGGCCACTTTAGAAAATGTGGTGAATGGTACTTATAAATTCCAGCCACCCACTGCAACTGTCCAACTGGCTGACCTGAACAAACAGTTAGCCAGGTTTATAGGGCTTAAGCTAAGCCAGCGCTCCTCTAAATAGTGCATATTTTGCTTTATTACATCAAAAGGTACTTATGCATTTGATCTTTATGTATTCTGTTTATTAGCCCTCTCCCTAGTTAAAAAGTTTGAAAGCCCTTGTTCATAGTTCTATGTAGTGTACTTTGGCCTAGCTTTACTAACATTCATGCAACCCAGCACTGCGTGAAAATCTGCACCGCTGTATTGCGTGGATGTTGAATCATTGGGCGGCCTTAGAATTACTAATACTCATACGATTAAGTCATAGTTTGCCTTAGTGAAAAAAATGCTTATTTAGCGTGATGTTAAGCATTACATGTAATTATGTGGAAATTACCCATGTTATGCATGGCAATGTCACACGATATTCTGCTTGTCCTTTGTTTGTGCCTACTTTTATTTGGCATTCAGATTTGACGCAAAGTTGGGCAAATTTTGTGTAATAGGTCTGGTTTTGCATCAAATGCTTTGGGGCACATTTACTAGAAAGTGACGCAGCACAGCACCGCAAGCCCTTTGGCTGAGCCACGCTGCGGCACTTTCAAAGCACAGGAATGCGACATATTAACAATAATATGTTGCATTCCTGTGCTCTCCCCTGGCGCACAAACAGCTGCCATGCCCTGCACAGGCACCCTTTCACCATGGTGCAAGGAAGCCTGCGTCATGGGGAGATTGTTGTTGTTCAGGAAGAGGCACCTTCCTGCACAAAAACAATCACTAGAGGCGTTTTCCTCTTTCAATGCATGCTGTCGAATGCAGCACGCATTGAAAGAGGAAAAAACGAGGAGAAATGCAACATTTCTCCTCGTTGCGCCTCGCTACGCCACCGCTAGGGTGGCGTAGCATTCTGGCGCATTTCCAAGTTTACGATTCCTCGTAAATCTGGAAATGTGTCAGGTTCCATGGGTGTTGCTTGGGAACACCCCAGCAACACCCATGGAACGCCCCTTTCACGCAAAGTTCTGCGTGTAAAGTGGCCGTATTTACAAGGACAGGAAAAGTCACGCAGGGTGGCTTTTCCTGTCCTTTAAATATGTGGCAGTGAAATGCGCCGCCGGTGCGTCACAAAAAGTGACGCACCGGTGGCGCAAGGGGCTTGTAAATCTGCCCCTTTGAGTTTTTGTGCTGTTACGCCCTCTTTGCATACATTAACATTGGGTTGTTGCTACACTACGCAAAGCTTTTTTGCCACTGCAGTTGGGTCCATTCACAGCACCAAAACATTTTAACACCAGAAAGTTGACCGACCTCCAGGTTGGGGCCCCTATGCATGTCGAAACACTGCTTAACTTTGATTGTGAGCCCACGCAAAATAATACTAAATCTGTGCCCTGCTACATCTGCAACAAATATGGGTACTCACACTTTTACAGATGCTTGTGAGTGGAATTATGAGCATTGATAACGCCCCTCACCTCTCCTCGCCATCATCGACGTCGTTACGAGAAACAGCACCATTTAACCTCTTTAATTTTAAATTCACAAAACAACTAATTTTCATACAAACAATACACATGATTTATTGTGTGGCCAGTGAAACTGCCCACTATGTATTTCTTTGCTTTTTATTAAAAGGTTTTTGTGAAGTGCTTCTTCAAGCCGCATTTTTAGGTGTGCCTCTGTGTCAGTTTGTGGTGTGTTAAAATGTCAGGCCAGTACCTTTGAATTGATCAGCACTTTAGCAATCCATTTGTAATCAAATCATGGTGAAAAGCAGTTAACTCTTCTCTGTTAAACCGGGATGGTTTTATGTGTGCGGGCGGAAAAGTTCACTTCCAAATGAGTCATAGGTCACTTGTGTCTAACGGGCTGGTGCTAAGTGATGCCATGAAGAGGCGCTCAAGGCGACGCCTTTATTTCAAGCATAATATTTGCCCTTTACTGCTGCAAGGTGCTATGTAAACACAGCAAACTAAACGATTTCTAAAATAGGCTCAAAATCTAAAGATTATTAAATGTGTGCATACATCTGACGTGCGTTATTTGCTGATGGGCAAAAAATGGCGCCGGGCAGGTACAGAGATGAACGCAGTAAATAACATTATATCAAATACTTTGAAATATGAGAAACTTCGGGCTATTATATCTAGTGCTTAATTTGTGCTGGTGGTTGGAGGTGGTGGGCCCCAGCACTGAATTTTGAGAAAATGTATTTATTTTTCATCATCAGATTTTGACCTAAAACAAGAGAGAGAGAGAGAGAGAGGCAAAAAAGGTGTAGAGAACGAACAAGATATGAAAATAGTGTCAAAGGGAGAAAGCAGGGATTAAAAACAACCTGCAAAGTGTGATAGAAAGACAAGAACTGTAGGGAGAAAGAAGAAGTTGTCATGGGTTGGAATCAAGACTATGCAATCGTGGTACTTGGTCTTGGCAACACTTGTGTTTGAGAGAATCTGTGGCGAGCTCCTAAGAACAAATTTGGACCCCCGGCGCTTATTTCTTCTTTTTTTTTTTTTATTAAGCACTGATATATCCTTTACACACTAAAATATCCCTTACAAAACCTTCAAATTCGATTTCTCTTCTGTGTGTTTCTTATTTAAACATATAATTTGCAGTACAAATTCTTGTTTTGTTTCTGCTCTACAATAACACATACCTGAAGCTGTTTTCAATTAGGAGCCAGATTCCAGCCAAGAGCTGCAAGGCTCCCACGCGAAGCAGCATCGACTGATGTTGCCAATCACCCGAACACAGGCCGAGAACAGGGCAGAAAAATAATTAAGATGTGTTATTACAGCTTCTGAATGAGCGCATGTCCTCGAGACTTAAACGACAATGTCGAGTCCAGCAACAGGCATAACATGTCTTTAAACTGACACAGCTAAAAACTACTACGATTGTGAGGGTTTGGTCAGCCATACATCCTTCTCCCTGATTTTCTATCTGGAGTTTTCCAACACATGCTATCTATTGTGCATTTTTATAAGAGTTCTGAGTTACTCTCACCCCCTTTGGGTGGTGCTTTCCAAGTGGTACCAAACTCTTACGCCAATGGTGCTTTTTGTGCGCTTGTTCCAAAGCTTTTAAGTCACTCAACCACATGTGTACTTCCGGCTTTTTGCATATTTAAAAAAAATATTTATACACATTTATATTCAGTTTTAACACTTAATACTAACTAATATTATTTTTTTTTGTCGGCAGATTATATACTATGAATTGGTGTAACCCAAAAGTTCAATACCTTTATATATGTTGTAGATATAAAGAAAACTCTGATGCTTATTCAATTTTTTATTTACCAGGCAATAATCAATATATGTCGGCTTCCATAGAGTTTGAAGTATACCTGGTGACCCACATACTATTTGCATGCATCGATGAATTATGACAGAACTGTTTTTTATGTTGCACTGTTGATTTTATGATAGCCTTAGTTGCAATTCAATATATAATTTATTTTACTTTAAAAATACACCATAAACTAAAACAATCATGTGACATATCCATTGGACACCATGGCCCAGATTTATCAAGAAGACACCCTGAAGTATAGGTTTTGTTCAAGAAGGTAAAAAATCTATGCTTTAAGGCTTTTCCCACTTTGTGTTTGTGCTGTACAATGCAGAACATGCGCAAGGTGGTAAAATCAAGGAGAAATGTAAATTTTTCTCCTCGCTGAGCCCTCCTCGAGGAGGAGTAGGATTTTGGCGCTAATTCCTGTCTACGATTGCATCCAAATACATGGAAGGTTGCATAGGATTGCCCATGCACCACCCATAGAATGCCCACTTAATGCAAAGTAACACACAACAGCACATTCCAAAACTTTCTTTGGGTTCCAATTCAGCTCAAATCCCGATTTGTGTTGGATATTAAATCTCGCCAGAACACTTTGCGTTGGGTTTGCGTTAGAAAAGTGATGCAACCCCAACATAAAGCTTTTGGAAATCAGGACCTAATATACATTTTCAAAATTTTCTAATGCAGTTTCAGTCCAGTAAAACATGGCCCATTAATTAATTCACTAAATAGCAAATTATATTGTTTGAAGAATTTATAAAAACATCCTTCCCCACATCAGTCACATTATATTTTTGGAAGCATTTTTAGCGTTAGTTGTCGCTGTCAGCCTTGGCGATGTTTTTGGCAGCAGCTATCGCAGGAAAACTGACGATGTGGGCTGTTAGCGGAGGCTTGTGAATGGGGCGATGGGTCTATCGCCACATTCGTGGCGGTAATGTGCCGCTAATTCGGCGATGGGTCCTTGAGAATATGCCCCATAGTGGTTTCAGCATGCAGGGTCTTAGCCAGATTCATGTCACTTCTACAGCAAGTCAGTGGATTACACTTGAGTGGCCTTAAATAGCTGGTGCCAGAGCAGGGACAACATCAAGGATGACAACTGGGTCAACAGCAACAATAACATTTGCATGCATTGCAGACTGTTTTCCCTGCTGCGGGTACCACCATATTTTCTGCTGTTGTCTCTGCCTTGCTTGTGGGTAGTATTGTTGATATTGACTCTGCTGTGTTGATAGCTGTGGTAGCTGCTGATTCCTTCTGTGATTATAGCAGCGCTTACTGATTTGTCCCTGCTCATCACAGTAAGGACAACAGCAGCTGCACAGCAGGGCCTGCAGCAACAACAAGAGCAGTAACAAGAACATAGGTTACAGCAACCCTCATATCTAAGCAGAGAGCAATAGCATCACATGCCATGACAACTGCAACCACAGCTGCTGCAACCCCTGTACCCACAGCAGGTAACTTACCAATAATAAAATCTGATATCATGGCAGGAACAACAACATCTTTCAAAAGAGCAGAGATCACACCAGCAAGCACTGCTTTTACTGCAACATGGAACACAGCAATGACAACAACAGCTGACAGCAAGGAGAACTAAGACATGCCACCAGCACATCCGAAATTGCTGACGGCATAGCACCTCTATCACAGCAACATGTAGCACAACAGCAACAGAAATGTCTACAGTGATTTGTTTTGGGGGGGGGGGGGCTTGGGGGTGTTGCCCCTCTGTTTGTATTGTTGCCCCTGGGTGACATAAATGTTTACTGTATAAAATAGTTTTGATTCTTTTTTTTATTGCCGCAGTGTGTGGCATGGCCCTGCAAAGTTTGCCTTTTATTACATGAGAAGTCACTTGGTGGGTGGGGGGGAGCTTGGATGGTTGACAGGTCAGCTGCTGGCCTCCTTGGGGGTGAAGTATGAAAGTCGGGTTGGACGAGTGCCTTGCTCTGACTAGTCCGACATGCACACTTGAACCCTCACCTACCTGCGAAATGTAGGAGCCCAGGGGATTGCTGCCACAGCCCCCAAGTCTTCTAAAGAGCTCTTGCAGCACCTGACCGAGCCAATCCTCTCGCTGCTCCCATGCTGTTTCCTAAAATAAACAGCAAGGGAGCAGCGTCTATATTTGCTCAGGAGTGGCGGGGTTAGACTGCGTGCCGAGCCGGTATTCACAAGTTATATGCACACTTGTGGCAAAGTCACAAGTGCAACGAGTGTTCTTTTGACAACCGGGACTGGACTGTAAGTCACTCATGTGCATCGTGGAAGGTGTGCCTCATTATTAAACAACATTGGCCCATTGATTGGAAGCTGCCTGTCAAATGGTCCTGAAAAAAACCATTTCCGCGCATTGCCAACCTCAACGAATATGTGTGGATTGGCTCGCTGTGCATTGAAGCAGCACGCGGCCGAGCATGCATGCAGGTTATGCCCCTCATTAAGCAAACAGCTAGCATTAAGGAAGCCTAGGTAGTGCAGTTTTAGCAGCAAGTGCATGCTTCTGCCACACATATCTCCAAGTATCATCCCTAGTCTTCACCTTGTTTTGCTCTATTGACCACCCCTCCAGTCTCTCATTGACCAGATCTCAATGTCTGAGACTCAAGACCATTCTGTCCCTAACACTGTTATAGATAAGCGACTCTGGAAACTGGCTTCAGTAACTGACTGTCGGTTGTGCGGCTGACCCTGCCCATTTGAGACGTATTGCTCATCCTAAATAGTAATACTAAATTACTAATACTAATGCTAATTTCAGTGGTGAGGGTTTAAGCCGCCTGTTTTGATTGCTGATGTGGGACCTGCCTTGCTTTGAAACCTTCTATTAGGACTAAAATTAAAACCGAAAACATGTGGGGGAAATTTAGTACATACACTTTTTAAGCCCCACAGAAGTATTTGGACCTTCCCATGTGTTTTGAACGGCAGCGCAGACTAGTGAGAGTTGGATTTGGTTGGTTTATTCCCTACACAGAACTTTTGCTATAGCCGAGTACATGGCAAGGAAAACACACAAGGTCCTATTTGCCTCTCTGACGACGAGGCACTTGTGTGCATTTGTCAGAATTTCCCCTGGCCAAAAAGAAAATTAAGACCGTTTATTGTACTTTTGAAAATTAGGAAACACATAGACGCCATGGTAGCTAGCTTGTTTGATGGCACTGACCCGCAATCAACTGGGTGCATTTGAAACTGTATGGACGCTGTCTTAATAATGATTTTAAAATGCTCTCATCAAATTTTAGCTTTGTGCTCCAATTATGAATTTTTTTATTGACATTTATGTTTACTTAGCTCCTTTTAATTATTGTAAGTTAATGAAGACCTGCCTATTTTATTTCAGTTTCTATTACTTTTCTAGTTGTGATTGCAATGGTTTTAATTAATTGTCACTTGAGGTGGATTTGCTACTGTATCTGACCCGCTGCAGCATCGGAGCAGACCTGAACCTCGTGTAGCGCTTGGCAGAGGCAGAGTGCACTCCGAGGGGCCCTCTTTTACACAAGGAACTGAGCGGTGGCCTGTGCAGCCTATACATCATATACGCCACATCTCTGATGCTGATCTTTAAATGCGCGTGTTGTGTGTAAGAGCGTGTATATGTATATAAACAATTACATGACTTTCCAGGCTTTATCGAAGGCCTGAAGGAGTTACCTTAGGCTATTGCAGAGATATTTACATATTGTCATTCGACTAGTTATATGTAATACTCTAGGGTTGAGGCGCCATGCACCGAGAAGCTCTGGGGCACACCCCCTTCCCTGCTGAGTGTCCGAACTACCCAGGGAGTGGGACACAGTGGTGAGGGGGTCCCTACGTCCATGGTCCAGCAATTCTCTTCTGTTTTGCCACCCTCTATCACAGTCTCTGTGCAACAGAGCGCTTTTGTGTGTGATAGTAGTGAACGGCACTTCAGGCTCCACCTGAATTATGCATGTTGTATCAATGGTGCACTGCCACAAAATGTAGGGCTTCAAAGACAGGGGGGCAGATTTACAAGAAACTGACGCATCTGTATAGATGCCTCAGTTTCCCTGCGCCTGCGTGAAAAACCCTTGCGCCATCATAGATGGGAAAAGTGACGCAAAAGTGGCGCAAGGGGCTTGTAAATAAGCCCCACCGTATTTACAATACGGCGCACTATGGCGCAAGGATTGACAGATGCGTCAGAAATTCTGACGCATCTGTTGCCGGAAAAGTCACGCATTGCTGGAGTAGTGTCGCAAGCACGACTCAACTCCAGCAATGCATGTTGCGGCCTATTCCCAATACCATGCGTCACTCCTTACGCCTGCAAGGTTTTGACGCAGTGGCGTCTTAAAGTCACGCAGTGAAATCTTGTAGATTTCACTGCGTCACTTTTACGAGGCTTTCCTGCGTGGGAACGCCTACCCTGCATACATTATACCTGATGCAGGTATAATGTCACGCAGGGCTTTACAACGTGACGCATCTCCCTAGATGCGGCACGTTGTAAATTTGCCGCATTTTTTACGCCGCCATTGCATCACAAAAGTGACGCAATGGCAGCGCAAAAGTGTCGCAAGGGGCTTGTAAATCTGCCCCAGGGTATTTAACTTACAAACTTGGATAAAACCACAATGAAAGCTTAGGGTCATCAGTGTGCAATTCAAAGGGACTTACTACCTCATGCCAATGTTTTCAACAAAGCTCCACCCCTTTTTCTTGCATTTCTGTTTTTCCATTGTCCTAGGTCGTATATACTTATTTTCACATCTTATATATGCATACTCTGGCAGAGAAGATGAAGTTTGAATGTGCATAATAAAATCCGGTTTTGTACTGCTAATCCTAGCTACAACAAATCTTTTCATGCCAGCTGGTACCAATGAAATGCATATCGATAGTAACATGATCAAAGCATGGGATCCTCTATTGGGTTTATGGGCAATTTATCATTAGTATTTGTTGAATGATCGATTTTGTTAGGGCATTGGCATCAGTTTCTTTTTACATTAGGGGAGTGTTCTGATAGTGCAATGAACGTAGTTTGGCAGAATCCTGTGATATTTGCAGAAAAATGTTTTCTTGATTTTTTCCAGTGCAGCTCCTTTCTAGTCTAATTGTCTGTTTATGAATACTTGTTACTTGATTATTAACCCTAAATGTAGAGTATCGACTGCTTCACTGTATTTGATGAAAATGGGAAAATGTACTGACCAAACTTTTAACGTGATACAAACTGTGAGGTAATATTATGAGCAAAGGCTGAAGGCAGTGCAAATTTCTCATAGTGCCTGTAAGTGGGTCAAAGGAGTGTTCAGAATACTTGGTCATCCAATTTGGCCTCTCTGCTGAACAAACAGAGCAATGGTCCCTTATTCCAGTTGCAATTGTGATTCTGTACAACTGTGTGTGAAGGAGGTACACAGCTGCCAAAATATTGAGAAGGCAAAAGTAAATGAAAATACAGTGCTTGCAGGTGAGTCAGTGGTGCGTTCGGTGTATGGGGGTTGTGAATAAAAGGAGGCTGCTAAAGATAAGATATGTATATGGACGATATGTGGAGAGAAAAGGGTGCACATGTCTAACGTAGAATGAGCATAACAGGCAAGATTGAGACACTCTGAAGACCCCCACCCCTTCCAGAGGCCTCAGTAATGTTTACTTCACACTCTCACAATTTCAAAATTGAAACGTTTTCAATATTATTTAGAACAAAATCATTGTTACTCATTTATCTTAAACAGCTAACAACCACCAATGACAAAGCTAAAAGTCCTATCTGGTTTAGAATGTCTCTCAGTTGCTGGGTTGTATATCTGGATGCAATAACTGAAATCCCAGACAGAAATCAAAATGCCGGTTTGGTGGCATACTATAAGAATGACAGAAATGTAGTTTAATTATTGTTTAAGCCATGCCCCATAGCACATACATTATACCCCTGTTCCTCGGGGAGAATTATTGCAGAGACCCGAAACCCCTCAGCTTGGAGGACTAGATTCTAACTCTTCCAAAGGGTAATATGCATTAACTTGGCTTTAACGTGTAATTTATGAGTTTGGTTGCCACTATTAATTATGTAACATTTTTCTTTTTAGCATCTGGTAAAGCCTGAAGGCATTGACATAATTTGTGGACCAAAAACAAGAGGGTACAGAACCCAACCTCCTTTGTTGCTCTTGCACCAACACAACACCAGTGTTTAAGGTAAGGATACTGATGATATATTAATTTTAGATGGTAGTTATGTACGTTCAGCTGTCTACGTGGTGGGTGGGGTGCGGTCACATCAGTATCAATTTGAGGAATAGAACTGTGTAATCAATTTTAAAAGGTTGGAATGTTGGGAGTTTCAATGAAGACAATGAATTGGCTCAGGGATAACAATGGCTGGTATATGCTGTCTGCTCCAACATTCCAACGTTTGTCTTTCTGTTTCTCCCTTTTTTAAAATTTATATTCTATCTTCAGTGGATGGAATGTAATAATAATAGACTTATAGCCAGCTGCCTCAGGATATATCGGTTGTTAAAGATTCTCACCCTTGCTTTGTTGTTATAAGCCCTGATCTGTATCTCTGATTCAGGGTCTCAATAAAACCAGTATGGCCCACAAAGGCAGAAAGCTATAAGGCTATATTTTTTTTATCTGTCGTGTTGTGCAAAGGGGAGCTGTTGGAGCTATAATGCACAAAATATTCTTTTGTGCAGAAAAATGAGTTATGTTTTTGCACAAACCCTTATACATTGTACTTTAATTATTGACAGGTAACATTAATATTGCTAGAACACCATGAATACAATAGAGCAGCTACTTGCAAAGCCATTCCTTGGACTGAGTCAAGAAGAAAAACAAATTTAAAAAAAATTAGGATCTGAACGTCCAGACTTAAAACTACAATAAAGTGCCCAAGACAAAGGGAAGACTTACAAATGTATATTCTCAAATTCCTAATGCACAAAATTTCATTGGCTTACAGGGAGTACTTTAACAAATTCTCTGTTCTGCTTCCCCTGCTTGATGTTTGGTGGTGACATTCCTTGGACAAAAAAGGAGTAACAGACTTGAAGCATTTGTCGGAAAAACGATAGAAGCATGCGCACTGATGGAGCAGGGTAAACAAAATAATTTGTACCCCTTGGAAATTAATGACCTCTTAATAATTTAATAATACTAACCGTTTGAAAATGCATGTACTAACCAACAAATGCACCCTTTTAGGAAACACTATGGGCCCAATTCTGATGCGGGTTGGAAAAGCTTCCCGACCGAGGGCCTGATTCTGATGCGGTTAGGAAGGCCTCCTAACGGCATTTGCTCCTTCCAAATCGGATCGGGAACGTGTCTTCCCGACCGAGGGCTCAATTCTGATGCGGTTAGGAACAAATGTTCCCATTGAAGTCAATGGGAGTTCAACCAAATCGTATCTGGAAGCATCCGGATGCATCCTACTCCGCCGGTCGGACTTTCCCGATCCGAGTGGGTCGGACACCATTTCCCAACCGATTCGGTCGGGAAGCTTTTCCAACCCGCATCAGAATCGGCCCCTATATATGGGTAACATGCAGATTTGTGCAAAATCTAATCTATTTACAAATGTGAAGTTAATTAACTTTAGTATTATGATTGCGTACTAATTAGAGTGAAATTGCATGATTTATGTTACGTAGTAGATTTGTATTGTGGCAAAGAATGCAGATGGTAAGTAAAATGGCTTTAAATGTCGCTTCTGCTAGGTAACACCTAACACGGGTCTTTAGAATGGCGGGTGGTAAACAGAAAGGCTTATTTTCTCTGTTTTAATTTTGGTTGTGTTTGTTCTTATGATAGTTCGTTCGGGCCTGTTAGGCCATGCTTCGAAAATGGTTGCTGGAGAGGATGAGATCACGTGAGACGGCTAAGATCATGATGGCCTCTGCGCAGAAGCAATAAAGAAAATCAAGTCACGTGAATGCGGCCTGTGCCCGGAGTGAGAGATGTCAAGGTCGAACTGACCTACAATAAAGAGTGTGCCAAAAAGATTCAGCATGTATTCCTGGGAATGGATGGGAAAGAACCGAGTCACAATAGACGAACCAAAATGTGACCATCAAAGATCGCTACAAAATGAATGGACAAGTTGGACTGCTTTTGACCCCAGAGTCATGAGACTCATTGTATGTTTTATTGTCCCTAAACCAGTTTGAACAAGGAGGTCGATGAGGTGACCATCACCACCCCTTAAATGGACCAATTAGCATGATTCTTGCCCCTGGATTGCAACTTTTATGTGTAGTAAGCCAGAGTATAGGGTATAAGAGAGTCTGCTCTTATGTGGGGTGGGCTGCTGATGCTGCTGCTGTTGGTGTTTTCCTGCCATGCCGCTTCTTTATTTTTCATTTTTCCACCTCGATACTGCGAAAGACTCTGTCATTTGTGGACTTTGAACTTTGACTGGGAAAGGAACGAGATCGTTGCGGGAATTCTGCCCGGGAGGTGCGTCCGAGGAGGTTAGCGGGACAGTCAGTAAGTTTGGGAGTTCTATTCTGTGATCTGCGGTTTATCTTCTTTTGGTGAACCATTACTGTCAGCGTCCTATGACCATGGGTAATGCATAAATTTCCATTTTTCCATTAAACTTTTCTTAAATGTTTATTGATATATTAAATGTGTTTGATTAATAAAGAATTTCACCTATTTGATTGAAAATTTAGATAAAACTATATTCTAACTTAAAATGAGTCTGTGGTTCTTTTATGATTTATAATGTTAAAAGGTTTTAATTGTGATTGAGCTGGTCTTAATCACCATCAACTTATTCTACTAGTTGGTCCATCGACCAAAGAGCGGAGTACTTTGATGTTTACAACCGACAGGATCAAAGGTTAATGCATATAATGTATGAATTATTATTCTGTCAAATTTAACAAGGTATCCCGTTCGTCCAGCAGCACATTCTCCTTAGCGTGAAATCCAGTGATTGAATGAATGTATGTTATGCGGTGTCATGGGCCCCACCGACATAAGGTTTAATTGACAATAGGTTGCATAAGAGTTTTTTTAACTGGATTAGTGTCCTAAGGAGAAATGTATATAGCCGCGCTGGATCAGCACTCAAGAATCCATATGGAAAACCTGACATGGCTGGGAATGTCGTGTGACACCCCCAATGAAGGCCACATAAGCAACACATACTGAAAAGCAGTAAAGAAACACAATGAAGCAGCCAATAGGAATAAACACATACTGTCAAAATATTTATTGTATTAGTTTCTGTGGTGCTTTGGAACTGGCATTATGAGGGCATGATGAATCTGAAGGTTTCTCAAATCCTGGTATATTCAGAGGCCTTGTGGATTTAATAGCAAACATAGACTTTGAAATGGAAGCACATTTGGCAAGTGCTACAGTCTTTAAGGGAACATCTAAAACAATACAAAATGAACTTTTTGAGTGAATGCTGGAGATTATAAGAAGTTATATTGTCCAACAGTTGAGAAACACTGACTTTGTGGCTATTCAGGCTGATGACACCACTGATGTGGCTACTAAAATACAGTCTGTATTATTCTTTCAGTACCTTGACAATGACAATAAAGTTATGGAGAGGTTCTTTGGTTTCACACATTCAACAGAATCTAGTGATTGCCATCGCCATTGCTTCAGCCATACTCCGTGAACTGAACTGGATTGTTTTAGGGCACCCTCAAAATCCAAAACGTATTGCACAAAGCTATGATGGTGCTTCAGTAATGAGTAGAATCTTTAGTGGAGTACAAAAAATATTAGAGATGTGTACACTTATGCCCATTATGTCCACTGTTATGCCCAGCCAACTGAATCTTATTATGCAACAAGTAGTAGCAAAGATCTCCGAGGCACATAGGTTCTTTTTGGATGTAGTAGGCATGGCAGTATTCTTCTCACGATCACCCAAAAGAAAAGAAATACTTCAGGACAATATGGCCAGAAGGCTTCCAAAGGGATCCCCAACTTGTTAGAACTTTCACATCCGCACAATCAACCTAATATACCAATATATGGGTGATCTTGAGGACTGTTTCAACACCATAGAAGCCAGTGGTGACTTTGAATGCAAAAGTCGAAAGAAGGCCCTTGACAATGCAGAGCGAGTTTCAGTTCTTTCCGTTTTTGTTTCATGAAATGCCTCATGTCGTCATATATAACCAGCTACAAAAACGCAAAATAGATACTGTATTTGTGCAAAGAGCTGCCATTCTGTTTGTTACCAGCATAAACATAGTCAGAGAAGGGATTGACAATTTAGACAGCAGACTGCCAAAAGAATCAATTTTTTCAAACCACAGAAAAAAACCTCAGCAATCTAGTCAGAATTGCATAGGAAATATGATTTGACACTATAGTTGTGCATGCAAAGGAACGCTTTTCTTTCTCCAAGCATTTGGTGAGTGGCACTTTACTGCAAAGTGATCAGTTTGCAAATTAAGATATTTCGTTCCCTTACCAAGCACTGAATGAGGCTTTGGAAGCTTATCCCATGCTCAGCAAAGAAGATCTGAGAACAGAGTTAACAGTACTGTATGGAATGCATGGATATCGGCAGGCCACTGGTACCATTTCTTTGCTCACTGTAATTCAAAAACTTAATTTGGAAAAATCACTTACAGAGACAGTGGCTTTACTAAAAAATAGTCTTAATCGCTCCTATGACAGGAGCAGAGTCAGAACAATGTTTTTCAACTTTGAACATAATAAAGACATTCTTGAGGAACACCATAATTGAGCAAAGACTGAATGCTTTAGCAATGCTCTCCATAGAGAGACCTTGTTAAGAGAATCTCAGATTTTAATGTTAAAGTCATTGGGAGGTTTGCAGCTATTAAAGATAGCCGTGCTGATTTTGTTTACAACAAGTGCTGGTAGTTTGTGGCCTGCCCAGTTGTTCCTCATTTTCTGTACAGATATTGTAGTCACTGAAATCACTGGTGTATGCCTGATTTCAATATGTCTGACATTTACTATATGGTTGCTCTCAAACTCAATACTGAGCATTTGAGACATTGCAGAGTCCTTCATTTTCTAATTGTGTTATAGCAGCAGCTCTGTCATAACTTGTGTGGGTTGATTGGTTCATACATCCTTGTTTGCAATTGCTGTCTATCCAAAACACCCATTTAATTTTTGACAACTTTGTACTGCTTGTCTATTACACTTGTATTTGTAATATTTGGTGCTCCGAAGCTTGGCCCAAAGATAGGAGCGGTGCTGCAGGTCATGAAGGATTTGCTGTGCCACTTCATCATGAAAATCAGCTGCATCATTTGCAATGTTTGTAAATAATGCAGCTGAATTTGATGATGTAGTGGACCAGTAAGGGGAGCTAAGGGAGTCCCAGTAGGATGGGGGTGATATGATCCTATTTCTTCATTGCCTGAATGATATGTAAAGTGCCTTGTAAGGTGCCTAATGTGTATTGCTTGCTATCTCATTGTGTCCTGTCAGAGAAATCACAATAACATGTATTTCCTCAGTGTATTTCATTTGTAAAAGTATATAAATAAGTAAAGAAATCTGTGAGGTATTCACTGCATTATTATCTCAAAGTCTGTTAGAAGTTCTCTGGTTTTACTGAATAAGCAGCTACCTATGCCATTATCATATGAAATCTCTTTATTGATTTCATGACTACAATTTCACATTTGCTTTATTAATCTTCTTGCTTTCTCAAATTTGCTTGAAAATGCACCATTTGCGCACACTTTTTTCAAACGTTTCCCATGGGGAGAACTCTTCACCCCCATCCACCCCGAATCCCTCATATGCCAGTCTGGTTCTCTCACAACGCTTGCTTGCCACAGGGCACTCATCCCAAACTTTAACACCCCACCACTTTCAAATGTCACCAGGCGCCCCTGAATGTCTGTCAGCAAGGCTGGGACCACTGAATAGATCACAATTGCAACAGAAACATAGACAGCAGGAGCAACAACTGCTTACCCCATGTAGGGCAAAATACAGCAGAAACCAAAAAACAACAGCCACTTGCACAAAAGGAGCAACATTAACTGCCATTACAGTAAGACCTATCAGCACAGTAAGAACTGCAGCTATGAGCACAGCTTCCTCTGCTGTGGGTATCAGAACAGAAACTAAAACATCAAGCACAACTGCCAACATGACAGCAACAACAGCACTAGCAATATCTTTTAACACAGCAGGGACAACAGCAACAGCAGCTCTTACCACATCCATGACTGAGTAGCAACATTAGTTGTAACAATAATTGTAACAGCCACAGCAATTATGCAAACTTCCATCACAGTTGTAACCAAAGTAGGTATCACAGTAGTTACCAGAACAAGACAGGGGCAACAGCAGCAACTACAGCTATAACCACAACAAAGACCACAACTGTGACCACAGCTGCCAACACAGTAGGAACGGAAGCAGCTAAAATATCAGGGTTCAAAGTAGCAACCACATCTGAAACAAAAACAGTGCCTGGAGGAGCAACCATATTTACAATCACAGCAGCAACCACAGAAGACAAAAATAGCGGTTATGACAACCACAACTGTAGTAACAGCAGTGATCACAGTTACCACCATGACATGGATAATAAAAGTTGTCAGCAGGGCAGGGACTACAGCAATAACCATGGATATAATTACAGGAGCAGTCACAGCTGCCAATATGACAGGAACAACATCAGCAACCACCGCTGTCAGCATGACATGGACAATGGCACTGGCGACAGTTGTAAACACAGCTGAGGTAACATAGACAACAACAGCTGATACAACACCAGGAACCACAGTACATTCAACAACTGACATCACTGCAGGGGCCCCAGCTGCCACAACAGCATCCACAGCAGAACTCACAACAGCATCAGCAACAGCTCCAAGCACGGGAGTGATCATAGCTATGTCCACAGCTGCATCAAAAGCAGGGACCACAGAAGTTGTCATCATTGCCAACAAGCAAAGACCAGAGCACTGACCACATGGAAATACAGAAGAGGCGACTGACTCAGTAGCAACTGACACCAGAGGAGCAACGACAACAGCTGTGACAAGAGCCACTACTAAAATCAAACTTGGGAGCATGGCAGGGACAACAGATCCCACTACAGAAGAGACTACAATAGCCACAACTGATGCAATTGCAGCAGGGCCAACAGAAGTGAAAACCACAGAACCAATTACAGCTGTATCTTCATAAGGGACCACTACAGCTGCCAGCACAGCAGACCTAATGAAAGCAACAATAGTTACTGTTAGACCTGACATCTTTGGACGTGTTTTCCCCTCACGTTTTGCTTTCTGACCACCTGTTTTTAACTTTGGTTTTGCTGGCTTTAGGACTCTGAGCACTTTACCACTGCGGACCAGTGCTAAAGTGTATGTGCTCTTATCTAAAATGTGATGACAATTGGTTTATCCACGATTGGTATATTTGGTTCACTTATAAGTCCCTAGAAAAGTGATATACCATATTCCCAGGGCCTGTAAACCAAACGCTACAAGTGGGCCTACAGCACTGATTGTGCCACTCACAGACGTAGCCTTTCAAACCTGGCTCAGGCCTGCCACTGCAGGGTCTGTGGGTGCAGTTTACTGGCACCTCAATTTGACATTTCCAACTACTTGCCAAGCCTTAAACTCCCCTTTTAGTACATCTCAGTCACCCCTAAGGTAGGCCCTAGGTAGCCCTAAGGGCAGGGTGCTGTGTACGTAAAAGGTACGGCATGTACCTTTTTGTTTTACATGTCCTGGTTGTGACAACCACACAAGTTTGTTTTCACTACTGCGAGGTCTGCTCCTCTCATAGGTTAACATTGGGAATTCCTTAAATACTCTTTTTAAGTTTAATTCCTGATTGGAGAGGAGTAATTGCTTCATGTTTAATATCATTGGTTGAAAATGACAAATCATCTTTAGTAGTAAAATTGGATCTGGCATTACTAATCTAGAAATGCCACTTTTAGAAAGTAGAAATTTCTTGATTCTTGGCTCTCTTGTGTGCCTTGCAGCCTGCCTCCAGTAAAGGTCTGGGGTGAGGTGACAGCTACACTTTGTACATTCCCTCTAGACAACCACAAGTACAGGACACTCAGCTGCATCTGCACTCATCTGCATACTGATGGGTCTTCCTGAGCAACAGGGAGGGGAGGAGCTGACACACACACACCTGAATAGGTAGTGGCCTGGCCTCACACAAAACACTGATTTACCCCCCACAGATAGGCTGGCAGACAGAACTGGGCTGAAAGGAGACTTGTGCACCACAAAGGCTTTGCTTTGTAGTCACCTCCACTTCAAGGACACATTTGGGTATAAGTAATGGGTCTATGACGGCCTCCCACTAGTTCACTTCGGGGGTCCTAAGTAGGAGTGGGCGGAGCTCGCGGAGTCCCACTACACGGAATTCCGCGGAGTCACAAAAAACCTCGCCGCCCTAAGTGGAGTTCCGCGTTCGGGCGGAGTTTGCTGGCACTCCTGTGTGCGTTGCGTTGGGAAATTGCGCTGGAATGGCGCTACCCAGTCCTGAAGTGTGCTTGTGTTCTGAATCAGGCCCGAACAGCATTACACGGTCCACATGGGCGCGGCCATGTTGTTTTTCTGCTTTCTGTTATGGTGCTGGGCCTAATTTTTAATCTATTGTTCATCTTTGTCATCCTCCTCCTTTATTACTTTTCTAGTCCTAATTTTTACATCTTACAATAGTGTGCCTCTTTGTGTTTGTGTATTTTACGTTTTTGCTTACATTTTGTGACTTTTTGACTTAGTTTAGTTCCCCCTACTTCATTCCTTATTTCTTTCTTCTTTACTTTCCCTTTCTTTAACATCTTAGTTCATTTGATTTTGCCACCCAGCGCCATGGCAGAGGGGCGGCTTCCATGCGGGTGGCACCGCCGCCCAGGTGTCCAGCCCCAGGCGATCTTTGGAGAGGAGGAGATGCCAGCACTAGTTTTTTTCCTGCAGCGCCACCTCCCTTTGCTGGCAGCAGGCAGCAGGCCCGGTAGCGGCTACTCCCTATGGGAGTGTCAGCGGCGCTCGGGGATGGTGCGCCAGTGCATGCGGCTACAGAGCGAGGTTTTGCGCACCGCCCACCAGATGAGGCACCGCTTGGCCGATATTCTCGACAGGGAGCAGGACCTCCTCGACCTGCTAGGCGTCGAGATACCGGGGCTTGGTGAATATTAATTATTTGTTGTGTTTGTGTTCTACAATGCAAAGAAAATCTGAATAGCATGCAGCTCACACTCAGAGGTAAGTTATGTGTATAGTAGAGTTTACGCTGGTATATTATTATTATTATTGTGTGATCCAGTTTCTAGTTTCTGTAAGGCAGTTACCGCTACCTAATCACATTAATCAGGCTCTCGCTTTGGCTGATTAATAAAGAAGGCATTGCAGACTGTTTCTTCTGTCACTATAGTGAATCACTGAGTAGCGCGTTCTCTCTGCGACTTTGTTTATGTAGCTCGTACAGTCCCAGGTTATTTATTTAATTGAATTCACTGCGATGATGTGAAGTATGCATCTATGCATTGCAAAAAAAGGAGAGTGAGTTGGCTTATCAAGGGTATTGAGAAATGGGAATAGAATAAAATCAAAGATCATTAACTGCAATATGTAGTTTTTTTTAAGGAGATTTGGAATATGGATTTAACGACAGTCGATAGACTTGAGTCGAAAGAAACTAGTAGTATGAAATGAAATGAAATGAAACAACACTTGTATAGCGCATGGCTACCCGGGAGCATCCTAGTACCATAGGTGATCTGTTTTAGTGACTGCGTTTGCTTTTCATAATACATTTTGTGGAGATTATTATCAGAATCACTAATCTATTTTTATTTATCTTCTTTATTTCTTTCATTAGCACCCAAGGGGAAGAAGAGGGACGATTTGGAGGGTCCAGGGCAACCACCAGCACCACTGCTGGGGGCTCTGCTGGGGGCTCTGCAGATCTCAGTAAGTCCTTTTATGATTGTTGTGGACTTCTTGGGTAGAACAGACCATAGAATCTTGGGATATATCTTGTCTATTGGAATGTTGGTGCTATCTATTGTGATTCTTGAAGTTTTAGATAGCAGGCCCAAGTAAGCTAGTATTTTAAATTAAAAAATTCACTATGTATGTTTGTTCAGAAGGCTTTCCTTTTACTGTTTATGCCTAGCTCTAACACAGTTCAGTTCACGAGACAGTGGCCATGGTCATCATGGACCCCCTCCAGTGTAGTGTGCTGCAGACCTGTTCATTTATTGTTACAGAACACCACCAGTTTCCAATGACAGTGCGGCAAGGCTGGAAAAAAACTATGAAGTCCCACTCCCATTGCATTTGCCACCCAACCCCATAGGTTTTTCATTGAGCGTTATTCCATGCCTGGCTTTTCTAACTTTGTGAACCAACCAATCAAATGCCCAGAGTGATATTTGGGAGATGCATTCTAACTGAGCTGTAGTGCTGCATTGCTGTTGTATTTGGTGTTACGTATCTGGGATCTAAAGAAAACTATGTGTAATGTTTTATATTCTAGCCACACAGAATATCAGTGATGCCGGTGCGACAGCAGGAGGAGATGGTGACGGCTCAGTTTTGCAGGGGGAGACGCGGCAGCAGGGACGGGCACTGGTAAGTCACATATTTCTTGCAATTACTATGCTCACTAGCTATTGCCATGGCATCGCTCATTGTCGTATTAAAAAATGACTGTGAGGTGAAACCCCCCCAGCTTTACCAGCCACAGCGGTGGTTGAGTTATTAAGGACTCTTCTTTCTGCAAATGCAGCAAAATCTCACATAATGCGCTTTGATGGCTTGAGGGAGGCATGAAAGAACAAAAAGCAACTTAAAAGAAAGGAAATGGTATAGGAGTGAAAGGGTGGGTGGGCCATTCTTGGCATGTGCCACATTTAATCATGCGATACCCATGTGAAGTGATTCCAGAACATATACCATGGTTTCCAATAACAGATTAATTTACATTTGTTCAGATTTTTCCTTTGTGAATTTAACCGCGAGTGAATAAGCAAAAGATGATGAATTGATGATCAGTGTAGTGGCCCCTCTATTATATATAAAAAAGAGCTCTACCCTACCTGTCAAATCCCTCTACCCTACCCACTGCAGTAGAGAAAATCAAGTTTTCTTTCCTTGGTTCTTGCCCAGCACATGAATTTGTTGGAAAATGTGGTGGCGGGCGAGGCCACAGAGTAAAGTGGGAGTAAGTGCATGATTTGATATCAAGTTTACCTGTAGTGCAGTCCATTACATTCATTTTCCTCAACGTCTACTCACAGCAGACAGGATAATATATTAATATCCGCATTTCAAACATGAGGTGTGTGACTGATGTAGTATCTTATTTATTATTCATCATCCTCTTTCGATACAGGGTAGAAAGAGAAATGCATTTGGTGAAGAGCAGGGCCATTGGAATTAGATAATTGTCAACTACAGCTGCAGCAAGTAGCAAACTAGCAGAGGTGCTGGCTAGCAAAGAGCATGGCTTCATTATTGTACCACCACACACAACCTTTACTCCGTAATAGTGCATTATGCCGTACTCATCAATGAGAAGTCATTTATTTTTCAACTGAAAGTTTCTGACTCTGTTTTGTGTATTATAATTACTTGAAAAGCCTTCAGAAAAAATAATCCAATCACTGTCTTTTAAACCTGTGATGTTATTCTCTGTCAGTCTGACTGTTACTTTTCTGCCACACAGTCACTGCTTTTTTATATTTGGCAATATGTGTGGGTAAAAACCCCCCATAAAATTGGCCTTGTGATTCTTCTATTCATAATCATCACATCAAATAAATTCCAATGGCCCAGGGGACCAGCAATGTACTGCTACTGTGCAACTCTGTTATTTAAAACAATTGTTTGCAAATAGCATTATTTACAATTTGTCTTTTTGTTTTTTCAATATAGCTGCTCCTGCTGGTCCAGCTGGACCACTCAACAGGCATGAGAGAGCAGCCCGTTTGTGGTGGCAGAGGTTGGAGCGTATCCAGCTTGAATAACGGCGGCTGTTGGTCCTGGAAGAGGAGGAGATCAATGCTCAGCTTCCGGGCCCCAGTGCAGCCGGGCCCCCTCAGCCTCCAGCCTCCCAGCCATCCCATCGCCGGCGCAGACACCGGCAAACTGCTGCCACCCCCCACCAGAATGACAACAGACCATTGCTGCGCCTCATCCTACAGTGGCTGAACACTATGGAGGGCCGGCTCACCTCGATGGAGCAGAGCATGGACCAGTTCTAAACCGACGTCCATAATGCCCTCTTCTAACCCTCTTTTAATATTTTGTTTTGGTGGGAGGGATTTGTTGTTTGTTGGGGCTGGGTGGAGAGGGTGGGAAGGGAGCTGGGCGTGGGACTCTAGAGACTTTGATGAACTTTTTGAGTTTTGGGGTGAGGGTCAGATTTGTTTGGGAGAGGGGTGGGCATGTTGTTTGGGTGGAGAAGATGGGTTGCTTTGTAAATAATTAAAGGGGCAAAATATTTTTTATAATATAAATTTATGCTTGAAGTAGTTTATTTTACGTTTACTTTGCACTGCTGCCTTCAAGTAGTTTTACGCAGCCTCTTTATGTGCTTTTACTTAAGACTAGAGATATCGTAGCACTTCGTTATAGAGTCTAGGCTTATACTTCTCTAACTATCTTGACGATTATGGGGAATGCTGCCATGATGAGATGTCTTAGGCTATATTGTTTCGAGGGTCTGAACTATCTAGATAAAAAACAGTAGCAGTTAATTTATTTCTTACTAAGTTAAATTACATCCATACTGATTGTCTTACCTGAATATACATGCAGCAATAATAGGGGATGCATCACAACTTCACAAGCAAGGTCCCACTTCCAGTTTCACCAAGGTGAGATCCAACTGTAGGATTGTTCTGAATGATTGATTGATGATTATCCATCGTAGGCAACTAAATGTAAATAGAAAGACTGAGTAAGTGGGTTATATATATTTATCAAAGATTTACAAACAATTGACACCACCTGAGTAGTACGTGATGATGATGACACAATGAGAATGCCTGATTGTGCTAAAATAGAAAACAATAACAATACTAGTAAGTTTTGGCTAATGTGGAGCTAGCAGTACTATTTGTGAAATCCACAAGCTATCAAAAATGGACTCAAAGTCTGGAGTCGACAAGCTTAGGTTAGGCGTTTACGGCTAGTAATGATGAAGCTGATGACTGATGTTCTTCATTCTATATCTAAAAAACTATGGATCATTTTTAATGCATGGGTTGGTAATGGGCTGGTGTGGGCTACTGCTTTGAACATTCTACAGTAAGTTGGTGTTGCCTTCACCACATCCGCCCCACCAAGTGTGTGATCCATTGATGATGTAATTTTAAGCTACAGCTCAATAAATCACACAGCTCGGGGGAAGAAGGTTAGGGGTTTGATGAATGGATGGCTAATGGGATTTGGGGAAAAGTTTGACAAAGTCAAACATTACAACACAAGGCCAACATTCACCTGGGCAATAAGCAGCAGCACATCATTTGCCATCGAGTAAAGATACAAGCATTGCAAACAGTCCTTCTGCCCAGGGCCGAGACCCAATTTACCATATATACAACTGTTCTGGCTTCTAGGTTAGGTAGTGAACCCACCCCCCACTTCTATTAGTTAATATGATTGTTAAAAGAAAATTGATACTGTATTGCAAAATTGGGTGGTGCATCTGCATTCTCCTTGGGAATGTCCACTCTTTGTGGCCTCTCTGCACTGGTCCGGTAGGTAAGCAGGAGTATGGTTGAGCTCATCTAGCTTTCGCCTTTCATTTGTGAAGAAGACTAGAAGAAGGCGTGCGGATTGTAAAAGTTTAACTGTATTTTAGAGTTGAGGAGAAGGACAGAAGGAAGGAAAGCTTCATGAGGAGTGTATCAAGATAAGAAGACTCAGAGGCAGAGCAAAAAAAACATGAAGGGGATGCTCAGAGTTTCAATTATGCCACAAGTCCAACACACACACACACACACACACACACACACACAGAGCAGCATTTCACAAACACACCTCTCTATATTCCAAATAGCTGAGTAGTACTAGGCCTCAGACTCTTGGTTTACCTTTGAACTGAAGCAATACTCGATAACTTCTTGCTTCTTGCTGTGTGTTGATGAGGTAGTCCTGCAGCTCCCAGTCCCGCCCTGTGTTCTTCTTCCATGATACTCCTCCAGTCCTGAGTGGCTCAGAGTAACCCAATACCAGAACCAGACCAGTCATCATCATCATCATGAATCGCGAGGACCCGAGCAAGATAGACGTGGAGTGCAGTGCACTGCTATTAAAGAACAAGTAGAGAATAAAAAACAATTGCAGTATTTTGCATAGGTTTTTTGTTTGATAACTGAAGTGACTGTTCTTGTGTCTGAAGAACCAGAAAAAAAAGGAGAACACCCCTGCAATTAATTAAATCTGGCTACGTGTGAAAGGGCTGATCATCACCTACAGGGAAAATAAAATAGGCGCCCATTACTCAAGCCCCAAACAATGCAACTCAGTCTGCCACCACATGAATCATCAATCAACTTAAATCATCACTCACGCAATCAGTCACTCACGTTGCAATAGATGAAGTTACCTCATCCAATTCAAGGCAAGCACAGGTAGTTCAGGTATTGGGTATTCAATCATCTTTGATGCAGGCAACACATTTGGAATTTGGTATTGACAGGCATTCCTGTGCATAATAAATGATTTTATGGGGCAGCCGTTCTAGTACTAAGTGATGCAAAACGGGATAGGCAATAGGCATGCAAGTGGGTTGTGAAGGAATTGTGGAGGCTTCTTCAATGCACACTGGTCCAATTGCAATCCAGCAATATATATGTGACTCATAAAAAAATATGGGGCAGCATAATCTGACACAAAAATAATAATGTTCCCCTAGCTAATTTAAAAAAGCAAAAATTTGCAAAGAAAAAGCTAAGTACAACGAGAAAATATGAAAAGTTCTATGGGGGCACTGGCATACTTAGTCCAGGAAATAGAGTCCGTCCTCAAACTCAGGTGGTTCATCCAGAAGTTGGTCAGCTAACACATTTGATTAAATTCTGGACCAATCACCCTCTTCCTCCTCCTGTGCTGCTGTTTCAGGAATGGTGTAATTGTGTGATATAAAATGTTGGTTAATTTTGATCATAGTCAATCTTTCCACATTTTGAGGCAAGAGACTGGTCCTTCTCACTGTGACGACCGCACCAGCTGCAGTGAACACACGTTAAGCAGACACACTGGTGACAGGACAAGCCAGATGCCTTATTGTCAGTCTACTGAGCTCTGGCCATTGGCGCATCTTCCGATACCAATACATCAATGGATTTTGATCCACATAGACCTCCTGGAACATCCTGTGGATGGTCATTGATGCTGCCACTTGCTCTACCTGTTTTGCCATCACCTCTGCATTGGACTTGAGGCCTGCCAATTGAAACCAGTACAATGCAGAGGTTGGGTCCAGTACTTATTTTGCTGTTGTTACCGGTGTTCTGGTTAATGGTGTTGTTGGCTGCTGTGAGACAAGACTGCCCTCTCTGGAAGTTGAAGACGGCACCCTAGAACTTCGGGGTGAGGCTTTAAGTTTCAGCTATTATTCTGCCAAGTCTCCAGCTTTCTCTACAATCCACCTCTTGTATTTTAAAACATCCCCTTCAGAAAAAGGGATGAAAGTGGGCAAAATTATTTTGTACCATGGATCAAGTAGTGTGGCACATATGTACTCTTCGGACTCGATGATGTAATGTTGCAGCCTTATATTTGAAGCCAAGCGCAGGACTAAGCTCTCAACTCTGGGTCGCAGCCATTCATACACCTTGCTGTTAAATTCCTCCAAGATGTTTACAACTGTATGTGATTTCTCCATGGTGAACATGGCCACTGTTGCATGCAGGTGAACGCTCTTAACACTTTCTTCAGGTTCAAGACCTGAAGATATCTTTTGCTTTACCCCTGCAAAAGAGATCCAGTGTGCAGTGATGCACATGTAGTCAGTCGCCTGACAACTAGTCCACATATCTGTCATCAAGTGGAATGGTGTGAACAACACTTTGCTGCAAAGCTTGTCCAACCAACTGCAGCACATTGTGATGCAGCGCTGGAACAGCCACTCTTGCAAAATAGGTCCTACTTGGTACCTTCCATTTTGGGCAGATTGCTGCCACAAATTCTAAAAATCCCACTCCTTCCACAAATGAAAAAGGATGGAGGTCCAGCGCTAACATTTTTGCCAGCTTCCCATTGTACAAATGTGCGGTTGGGTGGTTTCGCTCGTAGGGCCCCTCCTGCCTAAACATGCCGGTAACAGTAGACTGGATTTTCTTCTTTTCTTGGGATGCTGACACAGGAGTCTTTTGAGAAGTAGATGCTAGTGGTAGACTCAATGTGCATGGTGGTGGTTGGGCAGTCACTGTATGCTGTGGTGTCTTCATCATCTCACTCTGAGTCTTGTGCCATTGTGAAGTCGCAGAGGTGGGTGATTCTGCTGGTGAACTGCTGGGGACAGGGTTGATTTGCGTGAAGATGTCACCCTCTTCTTCCTCATCATCACCTTCTGCCGTGATTGGACTTATAGCTGATGTTTCTCGGCTCTCCCCACCACCACAACCACTTTCAGAATTTTTTTTAAGGTGCTCCTCCCACTTGATTGTGTGGTGTTTTTTCATATGGGTCGTCTGGCCTCCAGTACAGTAATGTGCACCAGGCTTACCTCGAAGAACATTTGTGTGGCAAACGGTGCATACTGCAATGTGCTCCCCCTCTTTGCAAACTGTAAAAAAGTCCCAACTGGGGAGGAGTACTTTTTTACCGGCCCACTGTCAATGCCTGAAGACAAACTGGAGGTAGGTGGGCATGTCATTGATTGCTTTTCTGCTTCTCCTCAGGCAAGGGTTGGTGCAGGTCTCAGCTGTAGGCTTTGCAAATATGGGAGCTGGTGGCGGTGCTACCTGTGCCACATCCCTCGGAGCTGGTTGAATAGCAATGTCAGATTCCTCCATGTCACCTTCCACCATGACTACCTCGCCATCATCATCCTCCTCTTCACACCCTTCCATAAGTCTAAGTCTTTATGGAACTTTTCTTTTCCCCTGCCTCTCCTGTTGTCTCCTGGTGTCTGTTGGGATCCCCTCCATGTCCCTATCATCATCATCATCAGAAGTGGTGTTGCTTGAAGAAGATGGTGCTGCAGTACCCTTCCTTTTCCTTGCTGGAAATGAGGGAGCCAATGATTCTAAAAGAAGAGGTTCAACTTCTTTCTCTGAAGGAAGCTCAACCTCCTGTTCTGCTCCATCAGAAAAATCCATTGCTGGCTGTGGCTGCTGTCCCTTTTGCTGTGTTTCCTGAAAAGATTGTGTACTACTTTGCGAAAGGGACAAATCCAATTCAACATAGCTACTCGTCGGCATCAACATGCTTGCACTGGCTGCCTCACTGACAGACATGGTCCTGGGCTTAGGTTTGGGAGGTGGTACTGTTGATGGAGGAGTGCTGCTCTCAGCTTATTTGCCGGAGGCCGGTGAGGCAGGCACAACATTCCTGAAAAAGGTTGCCGTCGGCACACCAGTGGTGGAAATCTGCTTCTTATGCTCCCCACTATCCACTTTCTTGCTAGCACCTTTCTTTGGGGCCATCTTGAAGCTGTCAGTTGGCAGTGGCATTTAGCTTCACAGCAAGCTGAAGAGATGACTGTGTTGCGTAGTCAGTCACGTGTCACGTCATGCACAGGCCTTCTGTCTGGCAGTACTGTGGGTGATGTCTCTTCTCTTGTGAACCTAAAGGCAAAAAAGCAAGAAAAACATCAGTGAAATGTGGCATTCTTGCAGTTCAAGTAGTAGTACAAACAAACAATATAATTCAGTGTGGTTACTTAAGTTATTATAAATAATTAACAATAGTATACAGTGTTAATTCCTAAAATGAAAAACTACACCAACATAAACTTTCATGGTGACTGTACACTCAGGAAGGATTAGAAAGAGCAACAACAATAAAACAATACAGCTGTAACTGTTTGCTTTATGTGCAATGCATCACATGGGATGTGGCATGCAGGGAGGTGCAGTTGACAAATGCATTGACAATTGAATAATCCTTACACAATGATTGCTGTTGGGCACCTATAGCAGACATGGGGTTGATTCATTAATACTAGATGCTAAGAAAATGGTAAAAAAAATAATGTGAAAAAAAGAAGAAAATAATAAAATAAAAATGAAATTGAAAATAATTTAAATTAAGAAAATTATGAATAAGTGACATTCTCCTCAAGCATATCATTTGTTTTTATTTATTAAACTTCTATCTCATTGCTCAACCATCCATGCAAGCATATAGCAAAGGGCCACACTGGCTGGACACATAAAAGGCTGCCTGCCAGTGCCACATGGTCATCAACAATAACAACACAGAGCAAAAAGGCATTTGGAGCAAAGAGAAGACATGCAGGTCTATGGCTAAAGCACACTGGCTACCTACACACAATGGCCACTGACCAACCACATGGTGAACCAGCATGCATGGAGGCATTGCCGCAACATAATGATAGAGGAACAACACATGCAAACCCATGGCAAAAGCACACTGGATGCCTACGCAAAATGGCCACCAGCCACATGGTCAGACAACAATAACCAGCAAGGGGGCATGGCCACAAACAAAGAAGAAATGCAGGCCTATGGGGAAAGCACACTGGCTGACTACACAAAATGGCCTCCCACACAAAAAGAAGGGGTGAGAGGCTAAACTCCTCTACTCCGGCCCCCCTTACCACAGACTAATGCACACAAAGAGGAGTAGAGAGTAATGGACTCGGTGGTGGCATGTGCTCAGTGTGAAAATACTGCCCTCACTCACAAAATTGTGACATGCTTCATCATTGGGCTTGCTTCAGTACACCCCTGCACAGACCAATGCCTGGGGTGGAGCAAAAGGAAGGGGAAGACAATATTTCCAAAGTAAGGAGGGGTGTAGGAATTCCTAATTCTTTCCTGTCACCACCATCCTCTACGTTTTTTAACCCTGGCCGGAGGGTCCAGGAATAAATTCACTCACAGAGATACCTCCGAGCTAGTTTTAACCTTCACTGCACTTTTTCTTTCGGTGATCCCAGAATATTTTGGCTAAATTATACTTGTATATTTTACGTGTTGTGTATTGTCTTCCCCTCCCTTTTGCTCCACCCCAGGCGTTGGTCTGCGCAGGGGTGTACTGAAGCAAGCCCAATGATGAAGCATGTCACAATTTTGTGAGTGAGGGCAGTATTTTCACACTGAGCACGTGCCACCACTGAGTCCATTACTCTCTACTCCTCTTTGTGTGCATTACACAAAATGGCCACCAGCCACATGGTCACAACAACAACCAGCAAGGGGGCATGGCCACAAACAAAAAAGAAATGCAGGCCTATGGGGAAAGCACACTGGCTGGCTACACAAAATCGTCACCAGCCACATGGTCACAACAACAACAACAACCAGCAAGGGGGCATGGCCACAAACAAAGAAGAAATGCAGGCCTATGGGGAAAGCACACTGGCTGGCTACACAAAATCGCCACCAGCCACATGGTCACAACAACCAGCAAGGGGGCATGGCCATAAACAAAGAAGAGATGGAGGCTTATGGGGAAAGCACACTGGCTGGCTACACAAAATGGCCACCAGCCACATGGTCTGACAACAACAACCAGCAAGGGGGCAAGGCCACAAACAAAGAAGAAATGTAGGCCTATGGGAAAGCACACTGGCTGGCTATACAAAATGGCCTCCAGCCACATGGTTACAACAACAACAACAAGCAGGAGGCCTGGAAAACAAAGAACACATAAGGCCTAGGGTGGACACAGACTATACAAAATGGCCCCTGGCCACATGGCATACTGATTCTTGAACAACAAAGGCAAATGGTGGCCTATGGCAAACACACGTACACACACACACACACAGTGGCCAGACAAAAGAGGCATGGTAACACAGAGAAAACAGCATTAATTCAGCAATGCCAAAACCGAAAATTTACAGGGCAAAAAATGTTCACAACAACACACATCCTCCAAATGCATTTCCCCACCTAAACACTGTTTGCGTGGAAAAAACGTGAAAAAACACAAAAAATCCACATTTTGTATTTTAATCCAATGCCATCCATGGCCTAAATGATATTTCAATTCTACAGACACCACAGAAACAGTTGTTTCATGCACCCATGAATAGTACAGGGCCTACTGGCTGGAAGTCTCATTGGCAAACTAGGCCACATAGTGAATTAATTAAATCAATCAATACTGCAAACTTATTTAAAAACATGGAGAAGAAAAAAGAAAATATACTGAACTGTGCAACATTTTTCTTTTACAAAAGAAGATAAATTTCATACACAAAAAACTAGGCCCCTACTAAAACTGCAGTTCACCACAATAAACTTTAAAAATTGAATAAAAGTACAAATAAATCCAGTAGCATGCCCCCAGTCAAACAAACAACACCCTTATACACAAGTTTTCAACTTATTAGTGATATCTCAAAAACAAAGCACTTAAATCCAATGGTATATATGCAGCAGATAAGGAGAGTGATTCTTCCAGCTCCAAATCCCAATGAAAAGTGACCAGGAGAGGAACAAAGCACTGGGAGGAGCCTGCTGGACATGAACAAAAAGTTGGAATCTCTGGGGCAATTCCTTATGGTTTGAAAAAAAAGTTTTAAAAAATGGCTTCTTGCACACAAAAAACTAACTCCAACGGCCAGTTTGAGAAGAAAATCCACTCCAAATGCCTCTCAGCTGCATTCTCAAGCAGAAAAGCTGCTCGACTGCTCCATTTGCGATCGGCTCTAAGATTGCTAGATTGGTTCTGTTGTGCCCGGAAGTCGTGCGAGCGAGCATGAAGTCGCTCGCGGAGTTCTTTAGTGGTGTGAGAAGTCTTGCGCGTGCTCGCAAGCAGCCTGAGAGTCTTGGCGCGCACGGTTAAGTGCCAAAAGAAAACTTGAGTGCCTGACCGGAAAAGAAACCTCTGCTTCGCACCCGAATGGCGGAATGGCGGAATTCCGTGTTCCTCCACGGAGCGCTGTGTCCGAATTTAGCAAACTACATGAGCGGAGCAGAGTTTACCACCCGGGGCTAGTCCTAAGGGGACTCTGCCAAGAAAAGGAGATGTGCCACAGGAGGGAATGCCACTTTGCTAACTGCTTTACTGTGTTGGCTTGCTGATTGCTGGGCTACAGGAGGGACTGCCACTTTGCTACCTGCTCTGCTGTGTTGGCCTGCTGCCTCTGACCTGGGAAGTGAGAAGGACTGGACCTGTTCTCTACAACCTTTTGCAACCTAAGTAACGCCAACGGCTTGTTGGCTTGCCCTCTGTTCAGGAAATCTCAGGGTCATCAAAGATTTCATTTGTACAAATGGCTGCAGCTAGGCTCTGCTAATTTGGAGTCTGATTCTGTCTGACTTACCCTCAACCAGTCCTGGGCCTTCACAGAGTGTTGGTAACCGGTTTTTGGGCATCCACATGCATTAGAGCAGTGCACTGATCAAGAACCACTGTGTTTGCCTGCTCAAACACAGACCTTCATGTTTGTCGGCTTCGGCGAAGATGCAGCAACCAAAGGCAGTCCAGCGGGACCCAGTGCACTCTGGTCACGAAGAGCCCAAAAGCTTGATTTCAGCACCCTTGAGCCACACCAATGGTCCATGACCTGAGAGGCACCACTTGGGGATCAGGGACTTAGTGCAGCTAGGTCAAGGGCTGGTGAAAGATGTTGGGGAGCCTTTTATATGCCTGAGGCTCAGATCAGGAGGCCAGCAGACTAGTCCTTGAAGTCACTCTGGGGTCCTGGGTTCAAGATGAAGTTGCATTTCCAGTCCTTCCTCCCCAGGCAAGAGGGCAGCAGGTCAGCACACAAGAAAATCAGTCCCTTCAGCAGCAATCCAGCAGAGTGGCTATCCTTCCAGCCACAAGCAGTCTTTCTTCCTGACAGAGTATTCACAGGTCTGGAAGTGTACTGACGGGTTTGTGTCTAAGGTCCAATATTTATACCCAGTTCTGCCTTTGAAGTGGTGAAGAAGCTTCTAGAGGCATACCTTTGAAGATCACAGATGCCCTTCCTTCCTGGCCCTGGCTTCAGACTAACTGCAGGGGATACGCAGCCCTTTGTGTGAAGACAGGACGCAGTCTATTCAGTGTAAGTGGGGCTGGGCTCAGCTCCTCCCATCCCACCAGTGATGTACCATCCAGTCACATCTAAGCTCCCCTTTGTGTGTTGTTATCTAGGAAGTATACAAAAAGCCCAACTGTCAGCTACACCTAATCATGTGACTCAGAGACAGGCTGCAGGCACCAAATGGCCAAAGCAGGAAAATGCCAACTTTCTAAAACAAAGGCCGAAGAGGTTTCTCTCTAGCCTTTCCTACTGGGGATGCTTTTCCTGACTTGAAATACATAATTCAAGGCAGTATGCAACTCCAGGTGAGTCACGCCTGAAAAACTAGAAATGCTATATTCATTTATTTAAACCACATGAGTTCTAAAAGGATATATTGGCACACAGGTTGCTCTGTACTCAGTCCTGATGTCGACCCACACAGATGTTTTTTTTAGAAATCATGATTTTGATTGGAGGGCCAAAACATCAACAATTTATGTAAATTGCCTGTATTGAATTTCCGTTCCAAAAAGAGATAGCCTTTGCCCATTCATGAGAGACTTTAAACCACAATTGTCTGGACAGGTGGATTACTTGTTGTGAACTTGAACTTGCCTTTTGTTCAGTTATACAGTCACAATTTACTTCTTGATGCACTTCACAAGCACCTTCACTTGGCACCCATTGAGCATCCTCTGTTTGCATCATTTTATCTCATCATCTTTTGAATAAGTGAGAGACAACAAGTCAAAAAGGCCATGTGTATTTTGTGTTTTTATTCTGTGATTTACTCCCCACATATACAGTTGTTAAGTAAATGTATGTATACCAATTGTTTTTGTTGGCTCACACAGAACCATATGTTTTGATGTATCAACTTTCTAAAAGCAGAATTTTCAGAATTGCAATTTAAAATCCGACCATAAGTTCACCATAAGTTAGGGTTTTATATTGTGTTTCTAGAGACGCCAAGCATGAAGAGGTTACCTGTTCCCAATTGGAAATTGCACGTATAAAATGTGATAAGGTAATTCCAATGTTATCCTTTGGGATAGGTAAGCCTTGCAATAGTGAATAACAAATTTAAAAGTTTTCACTATCGGGACATGTAAAGTTTAAAAGTACATACATGTCCATCTTTTTAAATACATTGCACCCTGCCCACTGGGCTGTCCAGGCCCTACCCTAGGAGTGACTTGTATGTATTAAAAAGAAGGTTTGGGCCTGGCAAAGTGTTTAATATCATCTAAACAAGAGGAACTGGGAGCTTTTGATTAGGTCCAGCATACATACTCCCTTCTGTAGTAATTGAATACAAGGGTGTGCAGTTCCTGGGACAGGGGAAGGTGGTCAGGTCAGTGGAATAGCCTCCAATTGGAGTAAGTGCCCTCACACACCCCGAGAGGTGTCATGATTCATCATCTGAGCGTGCTCCTCGTTGGGCCGGCGCTGTAATGCCTGATGAGCACCCGCGAAGGGGCTCTTTGGCAGAGTTCTTTTTACGATAAAGCCGTTGGGTGAGTGAGGGTATATGGACTCTGATAAGTAGTGTAGTGTAGTGAAAGGGGTGGTTAAAATAGGTTTAGTGATGCTGGGTATTACTAAACTTTATAGGTGGGGCTCACTAACCTAAATAAAATCAGTGTAGCTTGTGTGTGATGCAATGGTCCTATAGAGCATTTGTGTGTGAAGTTGCGTGGTCAACATGTTTCTTGCCTTATCCAGCCCCTAAGGGGTCTATTGGCAATTCATTAGGACCAAGAGAGAATTTTCTTTGTACCTTACACTACTGCGTGACTGTCTCTTCACAAAGTACTGGTAGTTCAAGTAACCAGCCCTGCTATGCTTCACAAGGCTAAATTTTCCTTGTTTCTTGGAACGACCCGATTTTTGTTGATCTAAGGTGTACGGGAATGTTTACAGAGCAAGTCGCTCACTCACTACTCGTTGTGGCACGGTGATTATCCCTTCACTGCTCTGTCTCCCGTGAAACAGAGCCGGGGTAGGTGTCTTGACCCTGCTCCTCATGGGAACAATCCAGTCTGAACTGCCAAGCCAGGTCCTCCCTGGACTGGAAACAAGCATCCTGGCTTGTTTCGGGGCATCACCCCTCATCAGCCAGGCAAGCTTGAATCCAGTGGTACAGTGAGCACGGGACCCACGTCTGCGCATACCCTTCCCACTTAGGGCGACAAAAGCAAAAGGAACAAATGATGGACGGAATGAAGAACAATGAAAACATTCACCCCGATGGATTTAGGCCCAGACCTCAGTACTGGGATGAATGCTTGACATTGTTCAGCATTCTGTCCATCAATTGTTCTTATTGCATTTGTCACCCTGAGTGGGGCGGTATGCCCAGACGTGGGTCCCGTGCTCCCCATGCCACTGGAGTCAAGCTAGCCTGGCTGTTGAGGGGTGAAACCCTGAAACCGGTCCCAGGATGCTTGTTTCCAGTCCAGGAAGGACCTGGCCTGGCAGTTCGGGCTTGACTGTTCCCATTGGGAGAAGGGTCTAGACTGATTTGAATATGGCTGGCTTTAAACTGGAATGGCATGGGGAGCAAAAAAACGATGGATTTAGGATCAGATCTCTGTACTGGGGTGAATGCTTGACATTGTTCCGCATTCTGTCCATCAATTGTTCTTTTTGAATTTGTCACCAGAGTGGGCCGGATATGCCCAGACATGGGTCCCGTGCTCTCCCTTACGCTAGAGTAAGCTAACCTGGCTGATGAGGGGTGAAACCCGGAACACGGTCCCAGGATTCTTGTTTCCAGTCCAGAGAAGACCTGGCCTGGCAGTTCGGGCTGGACTGTTCCCATTGGGAGCAGGGTCAAGACTGATTTGTATATGGCTGGGTTTAAACTGGAATGGCATGGGGAGCAAAAAAACAATGGATTTAGGCCCAGATCTCTGTACTGGGGTGAATGCTTGACGTTGTTCAGCATTCTGTCCATCAATTGTTCTTTTTGCACTTTCTAAAAGTGGCATTTTCAAACACATAATATATAAAAAATCAACTTCACTAAAAGATGAATTTTTTAATTCTGAGTTCAGGAAGCCTAAACTACATTTCTCTATCTTGTCCCAATGAAAAGTTATGCTTGTAAGATGTTACAAAGCAACTCCCACGTTAGCCTACCTTTGGGACAGATTGCCTTGCAAAAGTGAAAAACAAAATGCACAGTATTTCACTATCAGGACATGTAACACACTTGTACATGTCCTACCTTTCACGCTCACTGCACCCTGCCAATAGGGGTATCTTGGGCCTACCTGAGGGGTGGTTAGGGTCTAGCAAGCGGGTGCACTTACAAGGTCGACATGGCAGTAAACATGGCAGTAAACACTGTGTGCAGACACTGCAGTGGCAGGTCTGAGACACCTTCGAAAGGCTACTTGTGTGGGTGGCACAACCAGTGCTGCAGGTCCATTAGTAGCATTTGATTTACAGGTCCTGGGCGCACACAGTGCACTGTATGAGGGACTTAATAGTACATCAAATAATCCAATCATGGAAACACCAATCCATACACAATTTACATGGAGAGCATATGCACTTTAGCACTGATTAGCATGGTAAAGTGCCCAGAGTCCTAAAACCAACAAAAACAAGGACAAAAACAGGAGACCATAAAGCAAAAAGTATGGGGATAAATCCGCTGAAAATGCCAAGTCTGACAAAGGAGAAATGCAATTGCTATAATTCTATGACCACATTTTGCTTAGTTGTGACAATGTGTTATTTGTTGATATAATTACTGAATAATGAAATGTGGCAAAGACAAATAAAAAATAATAAATTGCCAAACCTTTTGTGCAGTTAAAGCTTTCTCTGTAGAGCTAGAACCTGACGAAAGTGATTTAAACCTTTATATAAAATAGTTTGAGAAGAGATAAGCCAACTATTTCTAGTGATAAACCATGTGCAAGACTTTTGCTTGAAAGATTGATCAATCAGCACTCCTACCACCGTATTCTAACGACTCAAATTTTTAGGCTACATCTAACCCATTGTTTTGGATGTAAAGGTACTGTCAAAGCATACCCCCATGCTCTTTTAGACCCTAATCTAGCTCCTATACACACTTAAGTTTACTCTCTTCTGACCCCCTAATTGTGCTCCCTCTAATTCTCACTACTTCCCTCCGAGTTCCCAACAAGTGGTTAATTTGTAAAAGAATAAGATCCTGGACCCAAAGTTTTGCTTAAAAGCCCCCAGTGCACTATTGAAGGTTGCATTGCTAAATGCCAAGTCTGTGTTCTCTTGATTTCACCTCATGCCTCTTTTATCCACCACCAGATGCTCCTGCCTCTTTGTTCCAGTCTTACAGGTCCTTTTTTATCCCTGCTTTTTATTTTTTTCATTGTCCTTCTCTTCCTCCTCCTTTCTCCCATCTATGTATTTTCCTATCTTGCTCTGGATCAAAGTCTGTTGAGGAATAGTAAGTGCCAGTACCTATAAACTGGGACCTGCACTTATCTCTCTGAAACATAGCTGCAATTTGGCTGCCCAATTGACCTCAGAGCCATGATCTGGGGTCTCAATCACTTAAACAGCAACACCCAACAGTGGGCATTCCTGACTGTCGGGCTAACTGAGGAAAAAAATCAAAAACTTACTGCTATATACTGGGGAACCAACATATGGCAGGGTTTCATGCTCTCAGAGCCAAGCAGGGGACATTTCTGTCCCAAAAATATACTACAATGTTTTTCAAGTCTAACATTGAAGTACTGCAAAAGATGGCACACCTGTTAGTAAAATTAAGGACACTGAGTTAAAATCAAAACCCTTGGGAATCAATGTCCTGCAACAACAGCAGTAGCGGCTGCTACCTGATGGGGGTGGTGGGCGGGGGTGGGAGGGAGTAAATAAAAAAGAAAAAATGGACGTACCTGGAATGGCCGGCTGGCCACCGCCTCTTCTCCGTACTCTTCCATCTTCCTGTCTCAAGTCCTGGCCTGCAGCAGGAAGCACCTGGGCACACAGACTCCCCTGAGCCAATCACAACCCTGCAATGCAGCATTGTGATTGGTCTGAGCGCCGTGGTTCGGCGCTCAGATGGGGACAGGGAGCCTGTGCATGTTCCCCATCAGGCTGTGTAATGCAGCCTGGTGGGGAGCATGCAAAGTGTGCATGACTGTTTGGCTGGCCCAAGAGGGAGTGCAAACGACTCCTCACCCTGCTCTGGCTACCCTGCCCCGCCACTGACTGCAATAAGAAAAATAAAATGATAATAACAATACGTTATTATCATTTTATTTTTCCTTTTGAGCAGTGGGGAGATGTTCCTCCGACTTAGCAGAGGAGCCGCCACTGAACAACAGTTTGCTATCCTAGAAACACCTCATCAATGTACAATATCTAGATCTTTGTGATGTTCCTAGCCATCCTGTACACCCGGGAAATGTACAGTTCTCTGTTGATTTAGAGCCAAGTTCAAACTATATAAATTCAAATACATAAAAATAAACATATATATTATAACCAAAAAGCACTGCCACTTTAGAAACTTTAAGCTGGGTCTGGTGGCTCAGTGGATTAATGCATCCACTGTAGGGGCCTGTGTTCAACCTCATGGTCACAGGTTCAAATCCCAGTGGGTTCACTCAGCTTTTCATCCTTTTGAGGTCGATAAAATGATTACCACTGAGTTGGGTAACAATAAACATCTGTTATTCAGCGCCAAGATACCAGTCGTGGTGAACGTGCACTTTACAAATACATGTGTTATGTGTTAACCTAGGAAAATTGGTGGACGTCCACCACTTGATGATTGTTAAAGCTTCTGCCAGTGTATGTATTCCTTTATCGGACATTTTTTGTAATTCTATGCAACAAGGAGTAAATGAGCTGAATGTCATCAGCATGCATGTACAAGCACACACAGTAGTAGGGGAAGGGACCGGTCAGAGGTCATCCAAGGCAGATGACACATCCAGGTCGGTGCAGTGGCCAGGTAGAAACTGGCTTGGTTATCATCAAGTCGACTATTTTCACCAGCAAATTTTTGCAGTTGCGACAAAACAACGTTTTTCA
The DNA here is from genome assembly GCA_963921515.1 of Calotriton arnoldi. NCBI lineage: Eukaryota > Metazoa > Chordata > Amphibia > Caudata > Salamandridae > Calotriton > Calotriton arnoldi. The sequence goes on from CAWUFW010006740.1 coordinate 1,082,780, forward strand.
ACAGGTTGCCCTGGTAAGGAAGTAGGGAAATAGGGTGGACATTATTTAGAATTACTTCATCAATTGAAGTAGTCACAGCTCTTTAGGGCAGTGCGATGGGCAACTGCTGTTGATAGCTTGCACTAGTTGCTAATCTCTAATGGACAAGAAAGCCTCTATGTTGGTTGCCAAGCGACCAGTCTGCTGAATGTGAAACATATTAGACTCTTTTGGGACCTTTTCTGACTGATAGAGTCGGAACTTTTAAAAATGTTGAATTGAAAATGTAGACGTTATCCCGCAACTGCTGAGAAGGTGCAATATTGGCTTGAGAGCCTTTGGGTCCTGAAGTTCAGAACCAATGTGAAAAACCTCTTTCGATAGATTAGATTCAAGTCTAATCTGCTCAGAATAATAGGTTGAATGGTCGACTTGCCAGGTCTGGCAGCTTAGTGGACTAATGCATCCACTATAGGGGCCTGTGTTTGACCTCATGGTCACAGAATAAAATTCCGGCGGGTCCACTCAGCCTTTCATCCTTCTGAGGCCGATAAAATGAGTATCATTGAGTTGGGGAACAATAAACAACCATTATTCAGCGTCAAGATACCCGTGAGTAAACTTGGGTTTTACAAATACACGTTATGTTATGTTATATGATTGCTATTTTCCTGCCCAAGTCAGCCATGACTCGCATTTTGGCCCTGGGTAGGAAAAATCAGTGGCAGACACGCTTCCCATAATAAGACATGGTGGCCCTGTGGTAGATTGTCTGGCGGGTCAAGAGGTTCTGACAGCATAGCCGGCTGGTCATTGGACAGTTTGCCACCTCCGAATGGGGCAGGGAAACATGAGCTGGACCTCCGACAATTTGAAGCTGGGCCTTGGCTTCATAAAATCCTAAATTGCCACCTAATTAGAACTCATATTCCAGAGAAGTAGAACAATCTCAAATGTGTTAGGCTAAGACAGGGCTACTTTAAACAATAGTCTATGCATTTAATCACGTGACAATTGTCAAGATGAAAAGTATGAAACTTAGCATGGTAAAGAACTTCATACAAAATAAAAAAATAATCATAAAATTACCTGTTACTGAAAGTATCAAGGACTTTATATTTTGTATTCATTCCAGATGGCGAACAAAAAGCTCTTTCTCTCCCCCTTAATCAGGGTGTCATAGTAAATTAAATTATATCAAGAGATAATACCGAAAAAAACTTGATTAGCAAATGGTGAAGCTGCAACGCTTTTATAAAAACCCCATACTGGCACGATTGTGTATTACACAAGGAACAGATTTATGTAATGCAAAATAAAGAGGAGTTATTTGATGTTCTTAAATTCTGTAGAGGGCATTCCCTTATATTACAAGCTAACATGTTTTATTCAAATAACAGATGTCCTGTTTGTTACGAAACATTTTTCCATTGCAAAATCTGTGCCTGGGAACAGAATTCAGTGACAGCTAAATATTCAAACATCCCATGAGGTTGTGGACATTTTGCACACTCCATTAGGAAAGGTGTTGGGGCAGTAAAGTTCAAGGGACCCTTCATCATAGTATGCTGTCCCTGCTAACCTCCTAAATCCAGGTCAGGAGTCAATGCTTGTGCAAGGCTTTGTTTGCTGATTTTGTGCGAACACAACACGTGCACTTCCTTTAAGTGGGATTTTTGCCATCTTCAATTGTGCGCGCGGCAGTGGCGTAACAAAACCTGAGGTGGCTCCCCTGCAAGGTACATGGAGGGGCCCCTGCTCTGGATGTAATCAGGAGCTCTCAGGCCAGAGTATTGTGCTGAGGGGGACCCCTGCAGCTCGGGCCCCCCCCACACTGTGGGGGACTTGGGGGGCCTGTGTTACGCCACTGGTGCGCGGTCAGGGACAGTACACATCATAGAGCGATAAGTACCAATATTGCTCTTCATGATGGTATAACAAGTGCTCTGCTGCACAGCCCCATAATGCAACAGTGTGTGCCCGCATTTAAGCCTACGGTGCAGTTTTTGCAGTAGAGCGGCGCAAGACAAATGTGTTAGGTACATGTGCTTGTACAGACAGGTGCCATACAAAATTTTTATGAAGTTTGTAAATTTGCTTGTAGTCTTTTAAGGCCTATATTACAAGACCAATAGAGAAATACATTTTGTGTAAACATTTGTAAGTCGCCATTTTATGGTACAATAGCTTTTATTTCGGTTTTTAGAACAACACAGGTTAGACAACAGAAATGATCTATTCCACCACCAACCTCCCCTAGGATAACGCTGCATTGCATTTCAGGTCAAATATACAGACCAAGCTAGCCGTGTCTTAAATTATGTCAATGTCTATTCAGAATTCCACAGTGTCTCTGGGTGGTTCATCTCCAGCGGTGCAGTTGGAAGGATCTCTAACTTTCTCAGCACCCTTGGGCAGGAGAGTGACATAGCATCATTTGCAAAGAAATCTAGTAGCAGCCTACATTGTGTTGCAAAGTCCTCCTCCATGTCCGTGAGGTCATGAGAAATTTTCTCTACCCCTAAAATAAGGCGTAGCTTCTGGTACCAATCTACTTTCACAGGAGGATCTAGCCACCCCCAAGTGACTGCTTAGATGCAAGCAGCTGCTTCAGTACCAGTCTTACAGGGCCTCTCCTCTTCCTCCACTTCACCCTGGGGATCCACCTCAGCAGAATCTCAGGCACCTCAGGTGGTCGCCTAATCCCTGTGATCAGGTATGTGTTATTTAGGACCTTCTCGCAGAATGTTATCATTTTCTGGCCGTGCCAGAGTTCTCCGCTTGTTGCTGCGCCTCCAGCATTTGTCTGAGTGATGGCTTCTGAAAGCAATTGCGCTAGAGTGTAGTGCCACCCATACAGAAACGTCCGTCCATTGGTGCTTGTTGTACCTCTATGGCCTCACTCAAGAGCTCAGACCACTCCTTCTCCATCTGAGTAGTGCCCAAATCCCTCTACCAGGAATCCTGGAAGCTCCACCTGTGGCAGCCTCCCCCTCATGCATGATTTATTATAGTCCATTTATTAGGCTTTTTTCTGTTTCTGACGTTTGTAGCATTTGTGAAAGCATGTATTTACTCTCGGGACTCCCACCTTCACCGAGCAGCGCAATGCCTATTGACATAATCACATCTACCTGAATCTTTCATTTTCATTTAGGGTAACCTCTGATTTGATTTATTCAAACGACTTAATATGCCCTATTGGAGTAGGCCCTACAGTTTCAGGCATCTATTCATCTTTCACTCTTCAAACACCATTCCACGTATTCTTACTGACAGTCTGAGTTATTCAAGAGAGGATTGAAAAGAACAGAGAAGCTTGTCAGTTCCTTCACAATATCAACAGCATCCCAGGAAGTCAATGTAGCCACCAGAACCATGGAAGAAGATGTAGAAAGAGATGTATCTGTTTTCCTAATCAACTGGAGCTCCCATAGCAATCTCTCTGCTAGCATTTGGCTGATAAAACCACTGTTTAGTTGCCTCTATTTTGGACCACACCCACTTATAGTGGTGTAAGAAGTGATGAAATCTGGGATTCCCAGTCCCACAGATTTGGGGGAGAGGAAGCCCTGCCAAAGCCCTACTCTCAGTCTCCTCCTGTGCCCAGGAATTGTACCTAGACTCTGCTTATTAGGCAGCGTCCTTCTCGCCACCAGAATGGAAAGGGTCTGGATAAGGGGGGGCACCATTGCAAGGTGCCTGAGTTTCGGAACTAATTCCCGCCTATGCTGGTAATGCCTCATCTTCGGATTTCATCGCAAGGTCCCTGAGGTCTCTTAGCCTCCAAAGGTACTGTTTTGCCGGTCTGTCCAATGCCGTATCACTGAACTGTTGGAATTGTGTTGTCCACAACGAGGCAATAGCCCCTGTTGGAGCTATTGACTTCAAGGATCTGTATTTTTAAGTTTATTCTTGCAAAATTCATGTCTTTACTTGTGTATGTTGAATTTTTATCATTTTGGTCTTGTTTTACTCAGATAAATATTGGCTATTTTCTAAGCTGGTGTGGACTCATTTTGTAGTTTTTTCACTGTGTTACTCAGTGTGTATGTACAAATGCTTTACATATTGCCTCTGAGATAAGCCTAACTGCTCATGCCAAGCTACCAAGGGGGTGAGGACAGGGTTATCTTAGCTATGTAACCTACTTACCCTGACTAGAGTGAGGGACCCTACTTGGACAGGGTGCATACCGACTGCCAACTAGAAACCCCATTTCTAACAGATGTGTAGGACTCACACTCAACATCTTCCTTTCCCGGCTTGAGTATCACACATATTCTTGACTCCGCCAAGGAGCTGTTGACTCCCTTTGAGACAGTGAATGAGTTCAATAGTCTCATCATGAGATCAAACATCAAGGACCAGAAGGCTTTATAAAAGAGTGGTGAAAAAGCCACTCATTTCCAATTTCTTGCAAGGCTTCAGCTTTTTATTGCCATTTTCCTTCTTCCTGTTAGAGTGATTGATTGAGCATTGCCGTCTGTACTGAAGTCAGCTCGTCCAGATCCACCTTCCTTAATTACTTAGATTTGGATGCAGGACAAGCTGCAGTAGCCTCAGATAGCCAGCAGTAGAATCCCTGTATTCTTCAAACCTTGTCAGAGTAGTAGCCCGCCTAACTCATCTTTAATGGACCCTATGTGGTTCTTCTTTCATTGGGCCTTTAATCTGAATGCCAACAGCTTCCCAGGCTTGTTGCCCCCTACATAATATATCTGTCCCAGCTTAGCTGAGGAGTACCCTGCCCTGTGGAGGTCAAGCATATTGACGATTTTGCACCACAGCTTCTGCAATTGGGTCTTTTTGTATGACTCTTCTGCTGCCTTCAGATGATTTTGAAGTGTTGCTCTGGCTTGCTCTCTAATTTTTTAAGGCTGGAGCATACTGTTATGAAACAACCCCCTGACTACTGCTTTCAGAGTGCCCTAAATTGTATTTAAGCTACAGTTCCCTGTCATTGATTGAGAGATATTCCCTAATTGTTTTTGGCTACAGTTATTTTAGTGACCAGGTTACTCAAAACTAGGCCTGGGCATGAAATGCCACTCTGCTCGGGGAGTTTTTCGTGCTCCGCTTAGCACACGGAGTTCCAATAAACTCTGCTCCGTGTAGCAGAGGTTTTTCCTAGCTCGCGCTCGCCGACATTAAGTTGGCAAGCACAAGTGAGGAAAATCTTACACCAGACCACCTCCCGGCGAGATTTCTCATTTTAGGTGGTTGCGGATGACCGCTACAGCTCGCATTGAGAAACCTTCTGTTCACGTTGAGGAAGCTGCCATTGGAGTAGAACATCTACTCGAGCAGCAAAAAGAAGCAGCACCCACTTGTGTTGCGCATGGTGCCTTTCGTGCTGATTTTCCAGCGCCATGACGTAAAACTGTGTCATTCAGTTACCAGCTTTTGCCTTGTTTTGGCCCAAGATTGTCCCAACCCAGGAGGTACATCTCTGGGCTAGGTTCAAACATAAAGATGACTCCATGCCTCACTTGAGTTACCTTGTGGCAGAGTGTTTGGTCCAAAACTGACATATGCATACTAGTGTTGAATCTATGAGTTGCTGAATGTTGTGAGTAGTCTAGTGTATGAGAGTTCATAAGGTAAGCCATCCCACCTCCTCAATCAACTGCACTCCCTCTTTTGAATGAGACACCATGACTCCATATCACGTCCTTGTCTTATCCTTAGTACCATCAAGGGTAACATTTCAGTCTTCGACCCACCATGCAAATTACTTTTTCTTTTTTTCATTACTGTCTGTTGATATGAACAACTAAATCATAGAAGTCAAGAGAGACGTTTACACCAACGCACCGGAATGTAAAGAAATGTTACTTTGGGTAAATTACTCTTTTGGAGATAATAAAGGATGAAAGACAACCCCCATAGAAAAGCATAAAGGAATTTGATATTGAAACTCAAGTCAGAAGATGTAACATGCCAGTTTGCTGTTCGCAAAAAAATAATGAAATCAGCATTGTTTAAAAAAGATCATTTTTCTCACTTATAAACAACACATATTGTCAAAGACGAGAAGATGAAGCTCATAATTTAACAGAGCCCTGAGTTTTTCATGCTTTCTGGAAGTCCTTGAGAATGTAAGCTACTAAGGCATTATCAAGGGAAGGCGCTTTTTGTGTTGCCGGAGCACAGAAATGAATGCACAGATGTAAGAATAAGCACCAACAAAGAATTAACATGTGTTGTTTTAGCAAATAATCTGCTTACTTTTGATTCATATGATTTTATTGCTGCAATGAAATGATATGACTTTCTCTCCGCTTAAGTCGGAATGCTTACAAAGATAGTGTAGCATGTGTTCTTCTCCTCTTCAGCAAGTCCAGGATGCCCTACTGATAAGAAATTTTAAGTAGGGTTTTGTGAAATTTGTGTAATTTTCTTTTGTGCATTTATGTGAAATTTCAGGAAAATTATGCAAAAGTATGCAAAATGAAAATCTTGTATTTAGTGCTATGTTTTAGTGCAAAACCAGGCATTTCACTCTAGAAAAACATAAGGGCAGTGAACAACAGTCACTCATGTTCTGGTTGTTTGCATTGTTCCAGCGTTTGAATGATAGATTTTTACGTGAACAAAACCTGTTGTTAGACCTGTCAGCCGTAGGGTCCTCTTCCCCCCATCTTTTTGCCTTCCTCTTACATTTTTTCTCACCGCATTCCTGCTGGCCTCAGGACTCTGAGCACTTTACCACTGCGAACCAGTGCTAAAGTGCATACGCTCTCTCCTCTAAACATGATAATATTAGCTTATACCAAATTGGCACATTTAATTTACTTATACGTCCCTAGTAAAGTGGTACTACATGTACCCTGGGCCTGTAAATCAAATGCTACGAGTTGGCCAGCAGCACTGATTGTACCACCCACTTAAGTAGGCCTTTATATGTGTCTCAGGCCTGCCATTGCAGTACCTGTGTGTGTAGCTTAAACTGCCATTTTGATTGGGTGAAATAAACCTTTTGTCAGGCCCTCACCTTCCTTTTTAATATATATGCCACCCCTAGGATCAGGCCAGAGGGCAGGGTGCAATGTATTTAAAAAGTAGGGAAGGTACATTACATGTTCTGGTAGTGAAAATCTCTCAAAATTGGTTTTTCACTACTGCAAGGCCTATCTCTCTCAAAGGATAACATTAAAGTACCTGATGACATTTTATAAGTGTAATTTTCAAATGGGAAGAGATAACCAGTTCAAACTTGGTGTCTCTGAAATCATAATATAAAATCCTAATTTATTTAAGTCAGATTTTAAATTGCCATTCTGAAAATGCCACTTTTAGAAAGTTGGCATTTTTGTGCCTTATCCATGTAGTGCCTGTAGCATGTCTCTGGTCACATGTCTGGGTGTAGCTGACATTTTTTTTATTTTTTTATTCCTCCTTGAAAGCAACCCACAACAGGGAGCTTGGTGTGGCTGGATGGGCCATCACTGGGAGGATGGGAGGGAGGAGCTGAGCACAGCCCCATTTACCACCTGAATAGACTGTGCCCTGCCGCCACACAAAGGGCTGCATACCCCCTGTAATTAGACTGGAGCCTAGACGTGGAAGGCAGGATATCAGGGGCGTCAAAGGGAAACCTCTAAAAGCTTCTCCCCCACTTCAAAGGCCTGCTGGGTATAAATAGTGGACCTGTAAATGATAGATGTGCACTTCCTATAGGATCAAGAAAGGAAAGGAAACAGGTCGGTGCAATCTGATAAATCAGAAGCAAGGGCCCTCACAGATCCAGGTGGGTGTCATGCTTCATCACCGGGCAGCTCCTCATTGGACCGCAGCGCTGCAATGCCCTACGGGCCTCTCCAGGGGACTCTTTTCCGGAGATCTTTTAAAGATTGTGTTAGCCGTGATGAAACAAATGAGGAGAGCGTTATTGTGCTGATTGTGTAGATTGGTGATAAAATGAATTAAAAATGACCAAGAGTAACCTATTTATTAAGCTGGTGTCTCTTGTCACGAGTAAAAACAATATGCGGCTGTGTAGGAGATAATGATCCCCCACAACTCAAATAAAGTGTTTAAAAACAAAAAGGGTCAACATGTTTCTTGTTGTTGGTAAGACAAGGTTGATCTGGGCAATTCTTCAGCACCATATAAACCAAATCTACAAGTGATTGGGTTGGAAATATAGTATACCTAAGTACCCAAGCGTGATATCACCCACTTCTTGGAGTGAAATTGATACCTTATATATGCTAGTATTAAGTAGTCCAACCTGTAAAGTAGAAAAAATAAGATAAAAAGTCATCACAAACACAGGTGACTTGACTGCAAAACCCATTAGTGATATTTGTATATATTAGGTCGCATTTTCCATAATTATACCACAAGCAGAATGTTGCTGTCAGTGAGCATGCAATTAACAAAACACAAATATACAGAGGTGGTACACTTGTGTATAATAAGTAAATCACAAGCCCAACAATCCACATGCAGTGCACGAGACCAGTGACCCAAGGATAGGAAGATGGTGGATTTACTGGTGGTACCTGCAGAAGTCAGGCATAGTGCCCCAGCTGTCCTTAGCATAGGTGCTTAAGGTGCAAATGCATCTCCAACCTGTCACTCCGGTTCAGCGTGGTCCCTTTTGTGTGTTGCCGGGAGACAGGAATGCCGTCGAATACGGGAGCCTGTTATCCGTTTGTAATGCCTGACTTCTGTAGGTACCACCGGTGCATCCACCATCTTGCTATCCTTGGGTCACTGGTCTCGTATCAAATCCAATATACCGCCTTTTTGCCTTGATGTATAATTTTTGCACACTTTTGTAGATATCGCTTTCACAGCAGTAGCTTACTTAAGATCCTGAAGAAAGCCACGACACTGTCTAGGTCATTGGCTGAAACATGTCGATCTGAGTCCAGTACGATTGGATTTAATGGTTAATTTGGGGTTTGCTTGTGACTTACCATGACAAGGATTGTAGTTGCTCCTCGACCAGGGTCACACCCCAGTCAACCAACAACCCAATTTCTTACACCTGTCATAACTGTATAATATCAGGAATTTCATGAAATAAGCAAAACCCAAAATGCCAGAAATTATGTAAGCATTACAAAAATTATGGCTAGGACCTAATACTAACACATGAGCTGAATATCACACGAGGCACCAAGCACACAGCACAATGTCAGTTGTCAAACTTGCCAGGTACTGGATATGGCTGTAAAGTATAAGGACCACGATTATGCGATCATGGAGCACACCACTCAAGTAACACACACGATGATGACACAGGATATAGCTTGGACAAATGACTCACTGATTAGCTGTGAAAATAATAGTCAAGCCCAAGGGCTTCCAAGAATTTCAGCCTCAACTAAAGACAGAGAAACTACTTCTGAAAGATATTAAGAAATGTGCACCAGCATGCTTACACCCCTGGATGGCTGCTGATTTGCAAGTATTAGGAATTACTATATGGAGAATAGGCTTCCAGGAGAATGCTTGGAAATATTGTGTGAAATATGAATCATTCTTTAGGCGTTCTGCATTCATAATTAGATAGACTCTGGAAAAAGTCATTACATTTGTAAGAATAGTCATTTTCCATTGTTTTCCTCTGGGAAAATATTTTCTTATGTAGAACTCCTGTCCCACACAACCTAACTTTTTGAGGTATTCCCTGCTCATTCCAACACTTGAAAGGGATTTACGCCTACCATTGGCAGACCTAAGGGGGTCATTTACACTTTGATAGACAGCTCCAAAGCTATCAGTTCAGAGTCAGCCCTGGACTCACCTCCCCCAGCAGAGGACCATCGCCAATCATCATAGATCCCAACCTGCAAGTCAGTGATGTCTATGCTTTCAGTGGTTCCATCTGTTCAGTGGATACTGTGAAGCCAGAGCTGCATGTTTAATTTGGGAGTTTGTGACTGTTTCCAACTAGTTCTAGCTATTTGGAATTTTTTTCACCACGAAAAGCACACCTACCCCAGAGCCATCATACACTAACACCAGGAGCTTTATCATGATGGCTTTCACTAGCTCAGCACAGAAGAGAGTGGCAGTTTGCATGCACCTGCAGTTTGTAAAGTGAATTCATGTGAGTTACAGCTTGACTTTCAGACAGTACAGTGTAGACACAATAAGTGCTGGTGCTGATGGGCAGCGCTACTGAAGATCGGGTTTTTTCAATACCAGGACTGCATGGTCAGGATTCCACCTCCTGCCTCTTTAATGCACCACCATACACCTGCTGCCCCTTCACATTACTCATGCAGTTTCCTTTTCATTCCTGCTTCCTCCCTTTGTCACTGTTTTTCCGTCTTTCTGTTCATCTTTCCATTTTTTTTGTTCTCATATCACTTCCGATAAGCACTAACTAAAATTCTGACACCCATCATGCTCAATATCGGGCACAAATTCAAACAAGTCTGCTGGGCTACATCATCTGGTCTCGGCCCCACCAGCCATTACTGATTTTGGAGGTTGTAACCATTGGACATGTTAGTTCATCATATCTTCAACAGGTCCCAGAATCCTTCTCCCTCAATCCAAATGTTACTCTTCCTATCCATTTCCTTAAAAAACACCACAGGTCTCTTTCAGGCTTGCCAAGGAGGGGCAAGAGGTAGGCTCCAAAGCTTACTGATTTCCCTTCGTGCAAGTAAAATCAAATAAAAGATCAGCTTTCAGTGCTTCACTGGGAAGGGGCCACCTCCCACCTCTTGCTGCACTTCTCCAAATATTATTAAAGCAGGGCTCACCTCCATGATGGTTCCTAAAGAGTCAGAAATGGCCTTACCAACGCCTATCCAAAATTCTTCCAGATTTAGGCAGGTAGCAAACACGTGCATATCGTCAGCCTCACAGCTGCCGCACCGTTCACACTTCGAGTCTTCACTCCCCATTATGTTCAGCAATTTGCTCAGGGTCCACTATTCTCTATGAAGGGCAAAAAAAGTGTTTTTTCTTTAGTGCAGCAGGTTTAATCACCTAGAAAGTGTAGACAAAGATACTTGCCATATCCCTTTCAGCTCCGCACACGACAAGTATCCGTCCCATATGAGGTATGGAGATTTCATATTTTCCTTGGCTACCATCACAAGGTGCTGTCACCAGCGTGCCACTTTCTTCTTCATACCCCTATGATCTTGAAGCTCCTTTTTCATTTGACCAGGAACAGAATCAGACCAACCCTAGCTCTTGAGCCAAATATTTACTTGATAGATTTTAAACCTGGAGAGCACCCCATTTGTCTTACTATTCCAATTGTCCCAGGATAGTCTATGTCCATCATTCGCCATCTGGCCCCATCTGTTTATGTCACTTTGTTTTAAAGGTTTTGAAAGACTGTTGAGCAAACACTCAGGAGTCCCTGGGGAATCCCAAATTGGGGACAAGTTGCTGTAATATGCGATACCCAAGAGTGACCCGTCCTCGTACCATATTTTAGCTGCTGCCCACAGGCATTTTAATCTGACCAATTTAAGAAATGTTGGTGCCCCAAACTTGTAGGAGAAGCCTTCCTCTTGTAGGCCAGATAGCATGGCCCTAAACTTTACCCCAGCGGTGTCTCATCTGGGCGAAGGATAAGGATTCTGTTATTTTTCAGCTGAAAGGCCCAGCAATAAAGTTGCAGATCTGGGAGCCCTAAACCTCCTGCCCCTAATTTCCTTCTCAATTTCTCCCAAGAGAGTCGTATTCCCCTGTTAGCCCAAATAAAATATGCAATTTTCCCTTGTATTATCAGGAGGGCCTTTTAATCAAAATTTAGTGGGATATTATCAAACATAAAAGTAAATTTGGGTACAAACTTCATTTTCACTATATTAATCCATCCATATACAGAAAGGCTAAGGTTCTGCGGGGCATATTATCAAGGATCTGCATTATTTATAGCAAAGCGCGCTTAGCGCTGTTTTTTTTATCGCCGGATTTCCTCACCGTGATAGCGCGGTATTATCAACGCGTATCACAAAGGCGATAGGAAATCCAGCGATAGCGTGTAAAACCAGCAATAGTGTGAGAATTCCAGCGCTAAATCAACAGCGCTAATGAAAAGCTTGCTAATAGGCAAGTGTATACTTAACCCAACAATCCACCCCCCATTGACAAGATGGTTAAGGCAAGTTTTTTTCAGGCGTTAAGTTCCAGCGATAAGCGTGGTTAGCGCGAATTTTCCTATCGCTTCGCGGGCATTGATAATAGGGGGAAGTTGTGTTTCAATGAAGTTTTAGTCAGGAACGCCTACTTTGCATGTCATTAGTGATATATATCGCTGACATGCTTAGAGGTAAAAAAACGGCTGCTATCGCTAATAAACTCGCGCTAAGGCCCGTTAGCTGCAGCTTGTTAATAGTGTGATAAAAATATCGCCGCATTAGCGGCACTAAAGTGCCGCTAACGCGGCGATAAAGGGCTTGATAATATGCCCCTGCATCTTTTTAACAGCTCGTCTGTGTCGAGACTTATCCTTTCAAGATTCACAGCTGATATTTCCCCTAAATCCAGAGTAATCCTTACCCCCTAAGTATCTAATTTCTCAAACACTTGTTATCCCCTCTACAACTCTGATTCCAAGGCATTATCTCAATTTTTGTCTTCATCAACATACCTAGAAAATCTGCAAAAGTAACTCACCTCTATCATAAGATGTGGTGAAGAAGATGCTACATCTGAGGTATAAACCATTATATCATCAGCATATAGAGGAATTTTCCTGGGGGATACTCCCACAGCAAAAGGTATTTACTTCCCATTTAATCTTAAGCTTCGAGCAAGAAGTTCGATATAAAGGTTGAAAAGGATAGGTGAGAGAGGGCAGCCTTGCCTGGTCCCCCTTTCTATTTTCACTGGTGTCGATAGATTGTTGTTTACCAAAACCCGGGTGATTGGAGAATTATAAATCTTAGATAACGTATCTATCAGGGCTTTACCCACCCCATAATGATCTAACACAGTCATGAGATACCGCCAATAGACACGACTGAATGCCTTGACTGCATCCAAGGTCACAATTGTCAATGGAACCCCTAATGTTGTAGCCAGGTCTATTGAGCCTGTCAAAGTGTGGTTCAAGTCTCTCATGTTCCTCCCTGGCAGAAAGCCCTTTTGATCATCATGTATCAGGCTCCCCACTAGTTTATTCAGTAGACCTGCTAAAATGCTAGTGAAGGCTTTATAGTCATAATTCATTAACGATATAGGATAAAAATATTGACAATGTATAGGATTCTTACTGGGTTTTGGAATTAACTAAATTACTGCTTCATTCCAAGACTCAGGGGTCAGCAAGTCTTCTACCAGTACAGAGTTGAACAACTTAATCCAAACTGGAATAATCCCATCAGCAGTTAAAGAACAGAGCTCATTGGGAATTTCATCTGGCCCTGCAGCCTTTCCTCTTTTTAAATTTCAAAATATTGCCAGTATTTCACTACCAGTAATTTCTTGACACAAGTATTGTTGCTGGCCATTTGAGAGTTCGAGAGATGTTTTTCCAAGAGCCAGTTGTCCAGTTCTTCCTTGCTTACACCTAATGTTTCTGTATAAAGCTCCTGAAAAAATGTATTAAAAGCACCACTGATTTTACTACTCTCTTCAGTAATTGCCTTTGTCTCCTCCTCAATGATCATCCTAATGTAATTCCAACTCCTATCCATCCTCAATTTCCAAGCAAACAGCTTCCCACAACATTCCCCATGTACAATATCTCTTACTCTACTGACTTCCCGTTGCTGTTGATGGAGCAAGGACTCACAATGAGACTTGCTCGGAAGCAATCCTCTCACAGTATTAATTAATTTGTACTAAAACCCCTGTAATGTCTTTATTAATAATGTGCAACACAACATTTTTATCTAGAAGATGCTCGCCTATGTGTTTTCCACTAATAAGTAATCCTTGTCTAATCCAAAATGGCCGCTAAAACGCGGGAATTCTACTACGCATGTGTCAACCATGTCACGTGGTATGACGTCTTTCTTTGCTTGGAGGGAATCTTTTGCTTCTGCGCAGTGTATGCTAAAATGGCTGCTTAATGTTCTCACATGCTAAAGCTTTCACATTGCTGCCATTAATAATGTGGTAATCTAAAGCTATTAATGCGGGATGGACATTTATAAATAAACGGGATTAGTGTAGAAATAGGAGGTATACAGTGAAAGCATTTATTTTTGATTTTAATATGTTTCTTCTTTGACTTTCTATTAGTTCGTATTTTGGGCCTGGGTTGGCTAAACAGCAGCTCGAGAGCCATGTGACCTGCGCATGCGCTCTGAAAACTAACAAAGCAAAGCGATGAAGTCAACTTGGAGGATGTCCAAGGACATGACCCGCTGATCACCTTCAGATTTCAACTAAATGTCCTATGAAATGATACATTTTGTATATATTTTGTATTAATATTGATGTGAAACGGGTGGGAAATAAAACAAATGTATTAATTGAGAGGGGCGGGTTTCTAAAAACAATGGGCTTAAGAAAATTGAATTAAATTGACATGGTGTGAGGATCAACCCCCTGTCCCTGTCCAATCAGAATTAGTGGGCCCATAATTTTGAAACATTAATGGGAGGTACATGGGCGTAGAAGGGTATAATAGATATAGAATTAGCTAATTAGCTAGGCTTAGAGCTCAGATGCTGCCACAGAGGGACAGAGCAAACTGAATCGCTGTCCGAAGAGGTCGTGAGGTGGGGGCGGCGAACTGCACTAGAGGGAGACGCGGAAGAGCCACGAGGAGGAACGAAGTGTCAGAGAGGGGAACGACGCAGGCATCGTTGGTAGAGAGGTCATCTATCCTGTCCTGAACCTGGTCCGGAGGTCTTGGTCTTCATCCTTTCTTGGGGACCCTCTTTCCAACTCCTTGGCCAAGGGGTTTGGTTTTCACACCTTTAGGTAACTATAAATGCGTAATCTTTAGTTCGTACTGCTGTCTCTATCTTCTCCTTTCTGAGGGACCGTCATTTGCGATTAATAGGTGACAATACAGTGTGCTTCCTCCTTGTTATGCGATAAAGTATCATGTGGTTTGTATTTCACTCTGCTAAATAATTTAGATAAACATTTTAAAACTTCCTGAGTCAGTGGTTATTTCAGGTGTTTAATGAAAATATGTTTTGTATGATCTCATATCAACCCCAGTTATCAAAGGTCCATTGGTAAGTCATTACTCTTCAATCAGAAAAGGTAATTGGTAGCAGGGATTTTGATAAAGAGTATAACTGACTCCCACCAGCGGTGATTGCTAGTTAGTGTGAATGAATGGGCCCAGGTGAGTATTTAGTGTATGAATGCTTGTTGCTAGTAACCCGCTGGATCACTGTAACACCTTCTCCTCTACTTTTAATCTAAACTTTAATTGTCGGTCTTCAAGTACTTCTAGCATCCTCTTTCTAACTTCCTCACTCAATATATTAGCTTTTAGCATTTCCTCTGATTTTACAATCTCCTCCTGTAATTGCGAAAAACGTCTTTTTTCTTCCCTTACCCACTTTACTAAGAGATTGGTAAGGGTTCCTTTTAGCCAAGCCTTATTAGTATCCCAAACTATAAGTATGGGTGCTGATGTCATATTCCAGGAGCAAAACTCTTCTGTGCCCTGCACTATCTCTGCAGTTATCTTAGACTGTAAAAGAATTCTCCGGTTAACTGTCCACCTTCTGATACAATGACAATCCTTCAGCACAATTTTTAAAAACCTTACGAGTGGTCAGATGGGAAAAAGAAAATGGGAAGATGTTCTTTCCCCAATACCTTCTCCACTTCCTTGCTATCTATGAAAAAATAATCCAATCTGGAATATTGATCATTTTGTTTTACTATGAACAGTATAATCCCTGTGCCTCCCTTTAACTCTAAGCCAAACATCACAACTATTTAAATTCTCTGTCATGGCTAGCAAATTGCCTTCATTTTTGGGGAACTGATCTATATTGGGGCCGCAATAACCAGTGGTGGCTGCTATGGAAAGGGGTGGTGGGACAGGGCGGGGGGATACAAAAAAGATAATTTACCTGATTATGGCCGCAGCTTCTCCTCATGTCCTCTTCCCTTTCTGGCTCCTGGCAGCACACAGGGTCCCCTTTGCCATCACGAGGCTGCTATCACCATCATAACAGACTACAGCAACAATAGGTTCTGTTGAGAAATGCATGATTTCTTATGGAAAATGATATTTATCCTGATATACTAGGAAAAGCCACTCACTGGCGCACTAACTACGTTAGAATAATGAAGCTGAGACACAAAATATCTTGCACAGTATATTAACATTCATAGACACATAGGTTGTATATACAAGACACAGCACTGTTATACGAAATACATAATTACATATATAAGTGCCATACAAAAGGGGCATTACATAAAACATAATCCAAAAAACAGGACACTTGACATGATACAATAAACAGAAAAAATTCCTCAGTTGGGCATCCGTTCATTCCTGGAAAAATTGTTCAAACATATCCTTATTCCTTAGGTGTAAGTATGTAAGACATTGGGACGGAACACCTATTCTTATCATCGATGTTTCAACTCTCAACGGAAAGTGTGTGAGTACAACACATCACAATAGGTCTTCTTCAGGACAAAAAAATTCAAAACAGCCTGTGTAATGAAGAATATTATGCGTCCGTGAGAGGGCAAATTTTAACCACACTCAAAACATGGGTGGAACAGGGCACAAAATTCTCACCAGTGTCATATTTGGTCTGAGTAGACTGTTTGGCCACTCAGAAAGTGCATAGAAGCCTTGGGACTGTTCTCCACCCTGCTGTATAACACAGCCAAGACGGCTGGCCAAATTGTCATGCACACTTATGGTCACCAACCTCTCCCCTTCCTTGTGACCCCAGCCTCGCCTGCCCTAACCTGGCCCCATAGTCTGCACAAAAAATAAAATGATAATAACGTTATGTAATTATCATTTTATTTTTCCTGCTTCCGCTGCTCTGAATGCAGTGGGGCGACTCTCCTCTGCCTTAGCGGAGGAGCTGCCACTGGTAATAACTCACTAAAGTATAAAAATGTTGCTGCACTTTTATTTAGCCAATTATTCAATGCCCTCCTTCATCTGCTCTATACCTGACTAACTCTATGCCTGAATTTGCCTTAAATAATATAACTATACCTTTAGTGAAATCCAATCGGTTCATAGCAACCATATTCTCCACCCAACTTTTTTTTTAAAAAGATCCGTAAATTCCTGCCTCAGAAGATGGGTTTCATACCATAATGATTTGAGATTTATTTTCTTTTAGATATTTCAGAATCAGTCATTGCCTTTTTTTACCCGCAGACAATTTACATTCCAACATAGAATTGCAAAGACCTGCCCACTCATCAAATTACCCCCCTCTCTGTACTCGTGCTTAGTTTCAAGTGATGTCACTCAGTGCTTTTCTTATGATTCCTTTCTCATAACTTGAGGACGTGAAAAGATTTTTTTTCTTTCTTTCTCTTTGCTCCCCACCACCTATGCTCCCTCCCATGGGAACCCTCCCAACTCTATGACTAGCCATTCCTTGTGCCTATTTGAGCTCATTCCCTCAGGAGTGACAACTAACACTACATTATTTCAACTCTTACTTTTCATTTGTCTGAACTCCTACCCTTTCCTGGCCTGCACTATAAATGTGTCTTCTTCTTCTGGGTCTAAAATCTTATACATTTTATTCTGCCACATGGCCTTCAGAATAGCAGGGAATCTCAGTTGCACACTAGCACCCAACGCCCTCAACTCCTACATTGGGTTCCCCAGTTCCCACTGTCTGTCTGCTGTCTCCCGGGAAATATCCGATCTGATCTTGAAGGTGACCTCCATTGCTTGCAATAACTTCTCCTTCAAGGCTAAACCCAAAATCTTCTCCTTCACATTATAGGACAAAACGTTCACCAAGATCTTCTGCGGCTTACTGTTCACCTTTCCTTACCTCTTTTGTATTCTCTCTCTTGCTCTAGATCAAAGACTGCTGAGGAAAAATAAGTGTCAGGCCCACCTGCAACCACCGGCTCAAATTTAGCACTGTGAACAGGGGTGCCTCTTTCTGTTCCTCAGCTGTGCTGTCTAAACTAATGCAATAATTAAGAAAAATATCAGGTTAAGTGAATTCACTTTTCACACTGCAGGTACACAAAAAATGTTCTGCTCTACGCTAGCCCATCTCAATGTGGGACCAGAACTTTCTGTTTCATCTTTTGGAGATAATGAACTGTTTAAATCCAGCTATGTCATATAAGTTAAATGAGAAGTCAGGTGTCCTTTCCTTTCGGCGCCAAGAGCCGAGGGCTTTGGAACCAAGAGACATAAGAAAAACATTAAGGGAAGAATTTATTACTTAAGTCACGAAAATTGCTATATTTTTAAAGAAGTGGCTGCTTGGCCAATCAATGGTAGCATCTGGTAATAGTTAAACAGTACACACAGGATTTAAAGACATAGTGATTTATTCAACTATTATTGAGCAAAGTTGCAGAACAATAAGGTTTCAAATGATGGCTGAAAACACATTTGGATGCGTCCCCCACCTATTGTTGTGTTCCTGTGCCAATAGCAAAGACAAATCACAAACAAATTTGAACAATGTGCCAATCTTAGGCAAAGCTGGAATATAGCTCTCATATTCCTTTTTTCTTTTTTATTTAAATATCCATACCAAATAAATGTTCAAGAAAATGTGAAGCTTCATCACCTAATTGAATAATTCTAGCACACAACTAGTAAGAACAGTAAAACCAGTCACATACCCTTAGCTAAAAAGTTAGTGAGAACTAAACTAATCGGGTAATATTGTACAACCTTCAATAAAGGAAGGCAATAACTGACAAACCTATTGATCACATTTACAATATTCAGGTTAATTTAATTTGTAAATACTGGATCCTTGCTATATTCTTTTATTTCCTCAAAAATAAACAGTTCCTTAAATCAAAGCAGTCCAATTAGGCTCTTTGTAATAACTTAAATTTCTACTTTATTGTCTGAGTGGGTGAATACGAAAACAAGTCTATGAGGGGATTAATAGATGGATGGGTTTGTGCAAAGATGGATAATTGAGAGATCGACTCAGTGAGTAAATCAATATATAGGCGAGTGACTTAGTGCATGGACACTTCAATGGGTATCTGACATGAGGCATCGATGGATGAATTGAGGACTGAGTGCATAGATGAGTGAGTAGCACAGTGTGAGGAAAGAGCAGCCACCTGCTGTCGCAGGGACTGCAGCCTTCCTAGCAACCCTTTCTCAGTCATACAAAATATCATCTCATTTACCCATTCATCCATCCACAGATATTTTCTTCACTTATTTGAACATCCACGCACTCATATATTCATCAAGCAATCGATCTATTCTCCTATTAATTCATGCATTCAGTCACTCACTCATCCATTTCTGCAGCCACTCACACTCACTTCGTACTACAGAGAGGACTTGGACAATGTTGAAGTGTGGGGCATCTGAAGTAGATGTGTGTATGTGGAGAGGTGATGGGCTGTGTGAGTGACAGTCTTTGAATGGGGGTTTTGGATAACACATTTGTCCACTGTCTTCTTATCTGTTCTATACAGACTCTGCCTGCGGCCTAGGGCCTATCCATAATGTGGGGTTCAGGCATAGCTGATGACCCATATTTTACTGTGTGGTGCTGTCTTTTAATGGCATGCAGTTTGCTTGGAGACAAACTCAGTGCATTGATGGACGGTGCCTCTGCTTGCAGTCAGGGCTGGAAAAGTCTGCGGTGTAGAGGTATTAAAGGGTAAATAGTGGTAAATGTGGTATTGTGTGACAAACAATACAGAGGAGACAAGGATAGGTGTGCATTGCTGGGTAGGGGTTTGCCTTGGGTGGTGCAACAATCTTTTAAGGTGCTACAATTCTGAAGTGAGATTCTGTTCCTGAACATGCTACTTTTGCGTGAGGTAAAGAAAAAATATTGTTCCATGGGACCATTTGGATGTGTTTGTTATAATTTAAGCACATCCTTCAAAAGAAAATCAATTCCCAAGACCGCAACACCTTTTCCAAAGCTTATATTTGCTATTCCAAAGCCAAGAGTGTCTGTCGATCATAGTTTATTTTGGACATTCATATTAATTGGTTTGTTAAAATAGTGACAAAACAAAAACAGAGAAATTAACAAGTGCAATAGTGATGAAGGTGTAACAAATACAAAAATTAACATCAAATAAATATATTCAGGAAACACAGTTGTGTGGGAATATATTCCAGAAAATCTAACAACATGTAACTAAAATGTTGAGGTTTCGATCCCTAAGCAGAATACATCTTAGTCAACAGCCACCAATTTATTTCAGAAAACAATGACAAAGCCTTATGAAATAGATGTATGCATGCATTCCACAAACACCACATACGGGTGCAGTGCTATTTCCAGAGGTAAGTACTGGAACTGAAAAACATATGTTCGATTCAAACCATCCAATGAAGCCATGGTTTTATGATACATGCAACAATTAGTACCGGGGGTATTTGTGCCTATAAAAACCCTGGTCCAAGTGCAATGTGTGACAAATGTGGAATGCAAACTCCCATTTAGACCAGATTTCACAATGAACACGGGACTCGGCTTATAAATTATCCTATCCTGTGGAATTAATGGTAACTCTAACTAGGAAGGAATAATTCTGACCTCATGAAGTTGCAGTAAGTTACATAGTTTTTATTTTGTACTAATACTCTAGGATCCTCTGCCCGATAAGATCTTCAAATTTTTATGCTCCCCGGCTTCTACATATGATAGTGAGTATCTCGAAGGACTGATGAGGACCGAGGAAGGTACATCAATCTATGGACTGCATTAATAGGTCATGGTGGCTTCTCTAATATCCCTCAGACCTTTTACGACTTAGGACTTCTTACATGAGCCAGAAGAGCTCCATCTATGACAACCTTTAACTCATGCCCCACTATTAGCCCTGTTTGCAAAAAATCTCTATATGAAATTAATGTCCAAAATACTTTAAAGTAATTTTCTTCACACTGAGTTGTCCTCTCCTTGTGTCTCTCCTTACAGTCTTGAGGTGTTATAACTATTAACATATACCAGCCATTAAGAAACAGCTCCCATCCTAGTCTGGTTAAATTCTCTCTGATGGAGGCATCACAAAGGGAACCCCCACCCAGCAATCCACATGAACGATGAACCAAGCTATCCAAGAGATGGTGGCTGGAAAAGAAGACAGAATCAAGAGTTGTGTGTAAGTAAGTGATGTGAAAGGGGCAACAGAGTAATGTGGATTACCAGTAAGTCTTCTGGGCATTACTTCCTTATTCCGTTCCTCGTAACATTCCAAGCAATCATGGGCATATATATGGCCATGCAACATGCCTTCAACCTGAGAGCTCTTACACCAGAGAGATGCATATCCAACAGCTGAGCATGGAGGTAGACACATTTCTGCTCCAATGAAATGCACCAATATTCACAAAACGTTAGATGCATAGTGAAACCTAGCCAAGCTGGGCACATAAATGAACTCTCCCTCTTTTTGCATCAAGCAACTGCCACCTGTTCTCATCACCCAGCCAGGGTGAAGGGTAGAAGGAAGTCAAAACAATCTCCTGGCCTCTATGGAAGGCATCTTCGAAATTAAGCCTTGTCTAGTCCAAAGCACAGCCCAGTCTGGAAATATCTTTATTAAGTGGGTTTTGACTGCAAGAGACCTGGGTGACATAGATAGATAAGAGAAGATCATGATCATGAATTGACAAAACATAAGAACCTCCTCATCCAGAGACTCCAAAGGACAGCCCTGGAGTGGAGACTGTACAATTGGTGAAAGCCAGCGAAGAGCTAGGTTGTTGAACAGAGGTCTCTTTAATGCAGATATCCAAAGCAACAAACTAATCAGCCATTTAATGGAGGACAGACTTGAACTGGGCTCTTAGAGGACTCACCTAGTGACATAGCCACCGACTGGACTCTCAGAGTCAAGACAGCAGGACCAGTGACTTCAAATACTTCCTGCATAATTTGTAAGGCCATGGTCAGATCAAAACCCAGTAAACCGAGCGAAATCCAGTGTCCTAAATAAAGCCTAGTGATGAACGTAGGACCTGCAAGTAGAACCCAACTTTGCCTCCGTCTAGTTGCTAAATTAGAGGAAATCACTGATCAGTACAGCCCTGGCCTGACAGTCTTCATCCAGATCTGCAGTCATAGCCAATGATATGAGAAGGTTGACATGCCTGCGCTCAACAGAGGTCAAGGAACCAAGCTATACCATATTGATGAGGCCCTGGGGGGGGGGGCGCTGACACTGGCCTGGTTTGCTCTCTTTACATTCACCTGGGCTTTTCATGGCTGTTTGAACTGGACTGTCCCTGCTGGTACAGTACCATGACTGATTTCCAAGCAGTTAGACACTGTCTCTAGTAGCACAATGGGCAAAACAAATGTTGGACTGAAATGTTGCCGAAAGTCAATACCAATGGCAGTGATTTATTAAAGCCTTCCATTCATCAAATTTCTCTTTTTCTCGTGATGTAAGACGGTCAATGTAGGGTCGGCTTTAGCGCTGGTGGCACATGGTGCGACAATCTTTTTTGCCCCCACCCCTTTCCATTTACGCCTCCTCGGAATTACTCAATGCCACCTGGTAAAAGTGCCCCTCATCTCTTTATAGTCCCTCTCTCACATATATTTAGTTTTAAAGCGCTGGTAAAGACTGGCAAAGGCTAGGTTTACTAATCCATCCAGCTAGCCACATAAAATACAGACCTGTTCTCTGAAGCAGGCATATTAAACCTCTGCAGTAACTTATGACGAGTCTAAACTGCCACTAGACAACACTTTGATCTCTCTCTCCAGAAGGAACATTAATCACGAGTTATCTTGACGCTTTTACTGCTGCCTGAATGCTGGATGCACAAGGAACTCTGTAGCCTGTGCTTTTAAATCTTAACTTATTGCTATACACAGCGCCAC